>OZ007589.1:284228051-284411170 GCA_963931845.1 Maratus michaelseni | reverse complement strand
ACTCCTTCCAAATTTTGGAAACCCAAATTTGGGATGCACCTATAATGCCCAGCCAGTAGTGCTGCAATCGACAGAATATTTTCCAACTTCTCTTTTGTCCACTCAAAAATTCGAAATAGGTTGACAATAAGTAATGTTTCCGAACTTGTTTTTTGGTATGGAATGCTGAAAAAATAATTATTTTGTAATGATGATGATGGTGATGAAAGTGCCGCTTAATGTTGAATGTGTAATTTCTTATGTTATTAAAATATTTAATTTTTTAAAAGAAATTTAAGATTTCACTTATTTGAACACAATATATTAATACATGTACTCACTACTATTGCTTATATTTTGCATCTCTGAATTATTGCATTATGCTGATTGATAGGTTGATACATCTTATTTTAAAACTAGAAGTGTTTATAATTTCTGTAGATTTTGCAATATTGTTAATTTATTGCAGCATAAAAATCAGACTAACAATAGCTTTTTTTCAATTAATTTTTTTTTTTTTTTTTTATGGTGAAATTAATAATTTCTCAGTTATTTAGAGTATATTAAGTTACCATCATAATGCATTGTACTACTATTCTGTGATTGTTAATTTAAGATAAGTAAAAGAAATAAAACATGCATTTATAATTTTTTTAATTTATGATTTTTTGCCAGGACGGTTTTTACCGCAGTTTTTTCCACCTGCAGCACAAACTTACCAACCCTGAACTAAATAATAAATAAAAAAAATTAAGTTTAAAGTAATCAAATTGTATTACAATAGCTTATAAATTATCAAATTTATAAAGATTAAATTAATGGTAAATAAAGTAACATACATAACCTAAAGAAAAACCTAGTATTGCAAAATTAAAATTGACTTTTCAACGTTTCTCGATTGTTACTTATTAAATTAGCTCACATGTTTATGTTAATGGAAGTTCATGGAAATTGGATACTTTTCTTAAAGGTTCAAATCAAGCTGTAATATGTATTTTCTAACAATAATACATCAAAAACAATATCAATACATTATTATATATTATTATTTTTAATAGTGGTGTACCGAGTAGTGCTTTGGCCGCGTACCGAGTGAATACCGAGTAATTGTGTTTCAGAAAGAATCACTGATTCGAACATGAAGTGTGCTTAGTGGTAACACTTCTATGTGTGTGTGTGTGTGTTTATATATATATACCTATTTATAAACATGCATCTTGAGCATATAATTTAATCATATTTTATAAAATTAACTTCAATTTTTGAAATTTTATTTATTGTGGACCTTTTAAAGACAATTTTTGTATATTCAAAAATTTTAAAACAGTAACATTATTTAAAATTTATATATATAAAAAGAATTGATATATAAAAAGTTCAATTAACCAATATGAAATTAAAACTGATTATTCAACACAACTTTACCCATTTGTCATTTTGATACCTGAAATCTGTCTATCAAAAATGGTTTTTGCTTGCTGTAACAATACCTTTGAATAATGCAAAAGTTTCATATTTTTTAAAAGTAGCTTATTTTCTTTTGATTAAAAAAATTGGGTACTTTTGTGTAATAGCAGCCCCTGAGGATGAATCGCCAAGCGACCAAGATTTATCGCCAAATTATAAAGCATGTATGACATAATATGATATATTTTTACGTTAAATCATTACTTTTGTGATGTATATGGCCAAGTTATTAGTCATATATAACACATATATGATGTATACATATAACATGTGCATAAGTTGTATAGGATGTATATATATGGCATATAAAACGTAAATAATATGTATGTAATGACGTATAATGGGTGTTTGGAATAATATGTGTATATATGATGCATATATAAGCTTTTCGATGATCTTGGCGAAATCAGAGCTGAAACCTTGGCATAATTGTAATTGTGGAGGCCGCTATAACACGAAAACATCAAAAAAGGGGGCGGGGCTTTACAGTTTCTTTTCTTTTCTCTTTTGTGTGTGTTTGTAATGTACAGCTAAAATGCTATTTTATAAGTGCTCGCAGTGAACCCATTTTTTCTGAAGCACACTGCAAAAAAAAATTGTTGTTTTACAGTATAAAACTGGCATCCCAGCTAAGCAGTAATACGCTGCCGTGCAAGCAGTAATACACTATCGTGCATGCGCGGTAACGTATTACTACTTGCACGGCAGCGTATTACTGCTTATTTTACTGTTTAATACTGTTAATTTTATGGTATAATACTGGCAGCTGGGGTGCCAGTTTTAATACTGTAAAATCAACAATTATTTTTTGCAGTGCAGGCCAAATTTACATCAATAAAAGAAATGCCCTATCTCCTGAAAATGTAGAAAGATTGTAGTGTTTTTGTACCATAATTTGTCATACAGCAAATTTAATTACCGTATATACTCATGTATAAGTCGAAGAATTTTAGACAAAATTTGGGAGCTGAAAATGGCGGGTCGACTTATACACGAGTAAGTAGAAAAAAAAAAAAAATAGCGGAGTGAAATACCGGAGTCATATGTTTTTCGCAGATAGTTGGTGAATGTGCAAGTCTTTTAATTAATCACATATGGGTCTAGGTTGGAGAGACAGATAAAAGCAGACAATGGTGATTGATAAAAAAAAAAGCTCAACAATAATGCTTCTGTAATTGTTCTGCACTCATTTTCTCTTGGGATAGAATTCCCTTCAATACAGGGGCATTCCTTTCAACATTTTAATCACCTTTTCAAAAAGAGTTCAACTTGAGAATGCTACTAGATTTCTCTCCTAAAAGTCCTACAATACAAAGAAGTACTATATTTTAGCAGTTTAAGAAGTTGTTTACCTTGTAAATAAGGCTTGAATAGATTAAGAAGAAAAAAAAAGTAAGTAATCATTAAATTGATGTGAATAGCTTTCAAAATAGTTTAAGCTTCTTTAGTTATACATAATTATACAATTTTAAAATGTTGAATTAAAAAAAAAAAAAAAAAAAAAAAAAAAAGTCTGATTAGAAACGTAAAAAAAAAAAAAAAAAAATACTAATACTAATTTAATGAATGGTTTTTCTTTAAATCCTGGATTACAAATCATTTTTGAACATACTGCCAGAAATGTGATTCGACTTTTACACGAAAATTCAATTTTTTCCAAAATTTTGCGTAAGAATTGGGGGGGGGGGGGTCGACTTATACACGAGTATATACGGTATTATTTTTTTTAATTGCATTTATTGTATTTTCTGTTTCTGCACACTGCTTCTTTATCCAAAATCAGTCTTTTCCTACAGTTTTAAAAATGACTTTTTTCTTTTTTTTAAATATAAACTAAACTTTAATTTACATTAATTTTGCAGGGGGGGGGGGGGGTTCTTACCTTTTGCTATGTTTTATAGATAAATTTTTATGTACCGAGTAAATAGTTTTATGAATTAGGGCATATATTATACATTTATATTCAAATACCTTTTTATAGATCACATATAAATTAATTTGTCTTCAAATATGCTTAAAAAATGAAATTCTTGCAACTACTCGGAATTGGCCGAGTACAGAGTATATACAGAGTACTCGGTACGGCTCTAATTTTTAACTCAAACTGATTGATAAAAATATTATATGAATTGACATTTTTCCAACTGAGTGAAAATACGTCCAGGCCGAGAGTCGAAATCAAGACCTTTGGATAAATTGTCTGTGTTGAGCTACCTGGGCCGATAGCCAGCAGACACATTTCACTTAGATAACCTGATTGGCGATTATGTTAGCATCCATTTTTAATTAAGTTCCATTACCTGTAGTTTATTCTGTTGAATTCAGAACAGATGTTATTGCCAACAGTTGTCTGTCCAGGTAGCTCAATAGGCAGAGCGTTGTCAATTTAAGTGAAAGGTTTCAAGTTTGACTCTCAACCTGAACACATTTTAGTCAGGAATTTACTCTAGTAATAGAATTTTTTTAAAAACAGGTATTAGAATTTGTGTGAATTTGTAGATATGATCAAGTATTAAATATTAATTATTTTCTTATAAATTTCTCCCTAGGGTGAATATACTACTTCTCAACAGAAGAGACCTGTTCCAAGTTTTTTGAAATGGCCGTCTGTTTTGACCAATTGTATATAATTTTTAATTAGACTGTGCAACTATTTTATTAGATTTTATATTGCATTTAAAATTTTATTGCATCTACAGTAAATTTAATAAATTATATTTTATTTATATGTCTTATATTTTTATTTTCCCATCTATTGTGTTTTATTTCTTTTAAAGTATTTAAGCTCTTAGGCATCAGTAATGACAATAATTTTTATGTTCTCTCTTTTGATATAATTTTTGAAGGATAAAAGAAAACATGGGACAAAATGGTAAAATAAACATTAAATGCTGGGAGTATATATATATATATATATATATATAAACTATTTGACATCCAGCACAAATTTATTAAATGTGACCACTGATACACCAATTCACTGTTATGTTTTATATCCCCCCCCCCACCCTTTTTTTTTAGATTAAATCAACCACAAATCATTTTTAATATGTTGATGAATTATTTTTATGCTTCTTAGCTTTAAAAATTATGTATAAAATAAACAAATCAAAACTTTGTAAGTTATCATTTGACGACGGGAGAAATAGTATTAAATACTGTAACCTTCTCTTCTGTCTAATGTGAAATTAATTAGGACTAAGAACATTTTCCGTCATATTATTTTACCTTCAGCAAAGTTTACTCTACGTCTATAAATTCACTGGGACTTGAAAATCTTTCTGCGGTAGACAGAGTTTACTGTAAATGTATAATTATAAAATGTATTTATTTACACGCCATATAATGAATATTTCCAACTGAAAGAGAGAGAGAGAGTTAATAAAATGAGGTATGAAAATTATTTAATTTAAGTAGATGGTTGATATAAAGGGATTTTTTATGATAGAAGAGTAAAAATAAGATGTTAAGATATAACCTCTTAAACTTATTTTTTGATTAAATCTTAAACTGGAAAACATTAATTTGTAATCTAAAAGAAAAAAAAGTTTTATAAATGTAAAGTTGTGAAAATAAATGTATATCATAAGATTTTTTACTTTTGTTATTTATATGTCTAATTTCTTTTATTCAAGCTGTTCCTCTTATTGTTATCCCATACCAAGTTCTTAAGCAGCTTTAAAAGTATATTTCTAATTGCAAAAATGTTTCAAAATGTTCTTTATCATATTAAAAACTTTACTTTTATTAAATACTTCTTTTTTTTTTTTTTAAACATTAAAAATTTAAATTTTTTGTGTGCTCCTTGCATTCTAGAGTTATATGTAGAAAATTTTCCTTCATTTCTTTACAAGTAAAAACAAAATTCTTTCCTTTACGGCAAAATCCTACTGACTTTTTCTATTCTTTTAATTTTCAGTATTTTTCTATACAAGAGTCTTTGTTTTTAGAACCTGTAAACACTGAATATTCATAAAATTCA
Organism: Maratus michaelseni; assembly: GCA_963931845.1. Classification (NCBI taxonomy): domain Eukaryota; kingdom Metazoa; phylum Arthropoda; class Arachnida; order Araneae; family Salticidae; genus Maratus; species Maratus michaelseni. The sequence goes on along the minus strand of OZ007589.1, from coordinate 284,405,742 downwards.
AAGTATCCTAATTCTGTTAGTTTTGTCATAAAAGAAAAAAAAAATAATTAAGAGGGACACCCTGTATAAGTATTAATTTATTGACTTGGGTTATATTGGAAATGAGATGTACAATAAAAACATGTACCACCATCTTTAGAGGCACAGAATATATTTTTACATAAGAAGCACTATCATATAAATTGAAAGGCACAATGTGCCTCTTAATCTCAAAGGCAAATGTGTCTCTGAATATTCAGGGGCGCAAACATTCCAAATGTACCTTTTATATCAGAGACACAGTTTTAAGAGTATAATTTAGCTGTTAACAGCATTCCTACATTTGTGTGGCATAAAGCAAATTATGAGCACCATATTTGCTTTTATGCTTTTTGTTTTGAATATTGTCTGTACTGCGCCAAGAACTACAAGTCAAGAATATTAAGCAAGTGTTAATATTTTTTTTTTATCAAATTTTAAATCATCATGTAGTTTTTAAACCTTATGTGTTAATTGTATTATGTACTGTGGAGTTTAGCAGTTATTTACGATTTCATATTACTTTTTTTCATTGCCATTATCAAGTTAAATTTTTCTCCACTCCCTTTAAATAATTAAATATCAAATACAACATTTTATATTTATAAGTAACAGTTATAAAGCTGTGTTAATATTTGTTTGTCTTGAAAAATGTCTGATTAAGTGGCCCCAAATTTAATATTGTATGACCATTAAAACTTCCTAAGTTTAATTTAAGCATGATCACAAGTAAATTTAACAAAGTGGTGATCCATGGCAATCATATATATTATTTCTGTTGTCAACATCCCTTTTTCTATGAATTTACGAAGCGCAGAACAATGAATGAAGTATCATTCAAAAGGTTTTAAAAGCAGCTTCTGACATATACACTTACATTTTCCTAAAACATCTTTCTTGATTAAAAATTGCTGTTAATTAAAAATTAAATTGGCATTGTTTTCATAAATGAAACGATAGGTTTTCTTCAAATTGTCTTGCCACAAAAATTAAATTCCGGAGTATATCACACTCACAATGATTATCTTTTTTATACTATTTATATTTTTATAAAGTGTGACATCTCTGCACATGTTTATTTTATATTTATGATAAAAAAGCAAAATTCGAATTTCAATGTTTAGGAGAAAAAAATACCATAGATTGTCCATGTTGTACCTTTTTTAAGCGAATGATGTCATCTAATGCAGTTTACGATTATTTTGTTTTTCTCGCGCATGCTTTTTTGTAAGTTTGATGGAATGAGTTGATATTCTGGCTTGACTAATCTTATGGAATAGATATCGCAGACGCTCCAGGGTTGCTTAAAAATTTTTTGTGGTGCTATTTTGGGAAGAAAATCTCATTTTCGAATAATTGTTAGACGGCCTATAAAATTGTATTATAATTTTATTTTAAAACACGCACATTTAATTTTATTATTACACAGTTTTATTTAAAACACATTATTTTTAATACACGTGTATTTAATTTTATTTAGTAATTATTTTAAATTTATTTACATACACATTTCATTTTGTTATAAAATACCATGTTGTCATATGATGCAAAAGTCACCAGGTTACCACACCAAGCAAAAAATCACCATTTTGGTGCCAAAAAGAAACCCCGGTGCATCCGTGACATCTGTACCACTATGGTTTTGTTTCATTAGAAGTTTAAATCTATAAATAAAAAGTTTAGATTGCAGTGCAAAATTCTTGCATGAGTTCACTTTTTTTTTTTTTTTTTTTTTTTTTTTTTAAAGCTATGCTAAATACACAATAGCTGAATATAAATGTTTAGACAATAAAATTTCCTAATGTACCTAATATATTTTACTGTATTTTTTTCATATTTTTTAAGAATAATTATTAAATTATTAAAATCTGTTTAAACAAAGATTTGAAGATTAAATGTAATAGTCAGCAAGAATAAAATATAATTACTTGAAAATAATATTTGAGTAAACGTGGGGTACTATAGTCTTTAAAAGATATAGTCTTTATCAACTCTATTCCATTTAAATGTGGGTTTATAAGCATTTTAAGCATCGACACAAGGCCTGAATATTATATTCATATATAAAATATCACAAAACTATGTACGTGATAAATAACAATTATGATTTCCCTATTCGACATAGTAGTCAAAGTAACCCCAATTGATCTTTCTAATGTTAAAAGCAAATCTATTGCTTGTGGTAAGAATAATATTCTATCAATATTCTAAGAAATTTAAAAAATGAGAGACAAAAATTAGTACAAATCTGTATCTTAATTTTCTTTTAATATGACAAATGAAAGAAATCATAAAAGCTGGTGTCATAACACATTTAATTTGGTAGTTTATCTCATAAGAAAGTCATAATTTTGTTTCAAATCAAGATCCCGAGAAGAAGGATTCTAAATATTGAGAAAATTCCAGAAGTTGCTGAGAAAATTATTCAGCTATTTATTATTGGAATCTCATCGAAATTGAGCTAATTGTCTTATATTTCAAATATGAATAATTTTTGGAGGTACGATTTTAACTTTAAAATTTTACTGTAATGTTTTAATAAAAGCAATAAGTTATGAAGCTGTACACTAATAAACATTTAAAATAAATTCATAAATACTGTATCCAGCATTTTGGATGATTGTGCAATGTTAAAAATAATAGGCACTAAATGTGTCAAGAAAGGTATTTAAATTTATCAAAATTGGATGTTGAATTCATCCTAAAACAGGTATTTAAAGGCGCCCAAATTGAGTATTCATGTGTTCTAAAATAGATATTTAAGATTGTGCAAAATAGGTGTTAGCATGGCCAAAATGGGTACTTAGTGGTATTCATATTGGGTGTATAACCAAATTGGATATTAAATACTGCCTAAAATGGATTCTCAGTATTCACTGAAACATTTGGTGTAACGTTACTCCATAAAACTGGAGGCAGCATTGCTGCCTCCAATCTTACGGTGGTATTTAACTGATATAACTGGTGTAACATTACACAGCTCTTGTGTAAGTTTACACCATAATATTGTGAAACATATCACAATTTCTGTGTAACGTTACACCACAATTGCGTGTAAGCTTTCACAGTAATTGTGTGTAAGGTTACACCACAATTACTGTGAAAGCATACATGCAATTGTGATGTAACCTTACACACAATTGTGGTGTAACCTTACACACAATTACTGTGAAAGCTTACACGCAATTGTGGTGTAACCTTACACACAATTACTGTGGAAGCTTACACGCAATTGTGGTGTAACCTTACACACAATTACTGTGAAAGCTTACACGCAATTATGGTGTAACCTTACGCGCAATTGTGGTGTAACCTTACACAGAAATTGTGATATGTTCCACAATATTATGGTGTAAACTTACAGAATAGCTGTGTAATGTTACACCAGTTATATCAGTTAAATACCACCGTAAAACTGGAGGCAGCAATGCTGCCTCCAGTTTTATGGAGTAACGTTACACCAAATGTTTTACAGTGATAAACTATGTTCATTTTTATGAGGATAGCACGTATACTCGCGGAAAAATTAAGGTTTTTATAAAAACAACATAGGCGTAACTAGTGGGGGGGCCGGGTGGGCCGTGCCCACCCCAGGTAGTTCCAGTGCCCACCCCAGAATTTCAAGTTCACGTGAAAATTTTATGACTGCGATATGGTCAAAATTTTAATTTTCAAATATTTGAATGATTATACCAATAAATTATACTATATACTTCTGATTTGAGAACTAATGTAACGAAAACGGCGCGCACGCATATGTAAATGTGTGTGTGTGAGGTATAAAAGAAGCAACAGACAAAGAAAATCCTATTAGTCTTCTACATTCTTTGCAACAGTTATATGACCCGGAGTCTATAGGGTTCCAAAAGGAACAAAGTGAAATATTATCTGAAAGTTCTAAATCTGAACGAGTGTTTTCTTTTTTGTCACGAGGTGATGGGGAAAAAATCAGTTCCAGATGTCCAGTTCCGTATTCTTTCAACTAAGTCAAAAAATATCATCTGCTATGGTGAGAGCCGATAAGAGAGAAAAGGGGATAGTAGGGGGCACAGGTGCCCGAACGGTTTTTTCCTTACAAAATAATGACCAATTTAAAAACCAGGATGTAATTGACAAATTACTGATCAATTAATTGTCTGAGTAATGAGATACGGCAAAAGTCGTAAATGAGAACATCATCGCAGGGGGCTTTACTTTGAGGGTTAAGGTAGGGCGAATTTTTTTGCAATTTGCCTGCGGCTGTAAGCGTGTGGGATTATTTCCCTTTTCCAAGTTTGCATGCGTAATTATCAGTGCTCAAATAAATTCTGTAGTTTTGGCATTTTTTGTTTGTATTGCTGCATGCTGCTTCATGGATCGAGGCTCTTTGCCTCATGTTTCTGAATGTACTTTTTGTGAGTAAATTTTTCCTTATCAATCTTTGATATTCTGAATAAATAGAAGGGCTTAGTGAAATAAGATGTTACGCAACAAAAATAAAATTCTGAGACAATTTAAATGAAAGCTTTTAGTTGCAATTTTTATTTTATTTTTGTTCTTGTACCTTGTATTTAGTAAGTTAACGAGTAGTACTAAGCTCTCTCAGAGAAACTTAGCAACATTTAATTATCTAATATAAAAATTATTAATAATATTTAAGTTATTTTTATTAAAATATTAACTTTTAATAAATAATATATCAGATTTTAAAGATTAATTAAAATATTGGTATTTTATCTTTACCATATGACATATTATCTCATAACACCCTCATCGAAAAAATAAACTGTATTTTGAGAAAATGTAACATAACAGGTTCTTGCTCGAACCTCTTTAATTAGTGTCATTTATTATTAAAAAAAAAAACTTTGGTAAAGACAGAAATTTATTTTTGAAATTGTCAAATTTAACCTTAATTTTTTTTTTCAAAATTTTAGGAAAATCCTGTATGTTTGCAACTTCTAAAAATGATCGCTCGCTGTGGTGCATTTAAAATTTTCATTAATAAATCAAAAAGAGCAATAAGTTTTTTTTTTTTTTTTTTTTTTTGCCGAGTTGCCAATTGAATAGAATTTTTTTTTCTTACTGACTTACTGTTTCTTTCTGACAAATAACACTATATAACAGTAAAATTTCCCTTCTATGTCCTTAAAAATTTCTTTTCAATATTCTAATATTTATTTTAAAATAAAGGAGCTCTTATAAATTTATTTTAATTTAGAGAAGAAATTATGGAATTTAACGTTTCATTAATTAATAATTTTTAAGATCATCCTCTTCTTAAAAAAAAAAAAAAAAAAAAAAAAAAAAAAACTGAAAGCTTTTTTTTGTGTGTGTGTGTGTAAAGTTTACTTGTAAAATAACTCATTGCTGTACTCATTCCTCAAAACACAAGTATTTGTGTTAAATATGGTGTACAATTTACTTTAAAGTTTATTTTTGAATACTTTTAAATCTTAAAATACATTAATATTAGGCCTACCGAATTTTCAGCATCTGGTTTACAGATGTCGAATATTCGCTATTGGATCAAAATCACTAATCGATGCATCTCTATAAGCACCTTTCAAATGTGATAGAAAAAATTTTGAAGAATACTTTTGTTTTCCCATGAAAAAAAGGTAAAACTTAAGCTTTTTTATTTATTTTGGGCGAAAATTATTTTAGGTAAAAATGTTTTCCATGTGAGTTCTCTTTAATCAAATCTCTTTCTGCTGAATGCTGATGGAGCTAATTAAATTTAAAATCAATCCACTACTATAGAAATCATTGTAGTTTTAAAATTATAATGTACTATTAAAATTTAAGAATATATATATATATATTTTTAACTTTAAAATACTTCTGATTTCTTTTTCTTTCTTTTTTTTAAAGATTTTATACACTATTTTATGTGATATGTCAACTTTTGAAAGGACTATTACTTATACAGTATCGAATTTAAAAATTGTGTTCTTATAAACATATTTTGCACATATTAAAAATTGAGGATTTTATGCAATAAAACAGTGGAGTATCCACTGAATTTTAAATAAACAAAAACGAAAAATCATGCGTCAAGCATAGATTATGTAACACTTTCCAACGCTTCCAAAATAATTTTACAAATCATACCGTTTAATAAGCTGAAAGATAACATCTAAGTAAACAATTTGGAAAACGCATAACATATTTAAAAACATAATTTCAGGAATTTCCAACATATACAATATTCGAAAAAATATCCGAATACTTTTATTCAGCTCTGTATAGGATCTATAGATTTGTATATATACTACATAGGATGCTAAATTTTAGTTCAGTTAGGAAACGCGTAACACAGTTTAAAATTCTCCTTTTGGAGTTTCTGTCAATAAACGGAAATGTGTTCGCGAACTTTTGTGCTTCCCTGTATAGGATCTACAGAATTTATACACACCACGTAATAGACAAAAAGCGAGTTAAATTTAAAATCGCGTTCAGTAACTTAAAACGAACTTCTAGGAATTATTGTTAACAGACAGTAGAGAATTCTTTTGTGTGTCCCTGTAAATGAACGATGACTGCTATACACACAGTATTCTGTAGGAAGCCTCTTGTAATGCACCTTAGTGATATATATAAATTTCAATGCGTTTAAAATAGTGAAACATTATTTAAATAAACCGCAGACGATTTTTCTCCATAGACGTAATGTAACGGAATTCTTTTGACTGTCCCTGTAAAGTAACTATAAGTGCTATGCACAGTCTATTCCATATTAAGCTTCTTGTAATGCACCTTAGAGATATATATATTTCAATGCGTTTAAAACAGTGAAACATTATTTAAATAAACCGCAAATGATTTTTCCCCATAGACCGCAATGTAACGGAATTCTTTTGAGTGTGCCTGTAAAAAAACTATATGTGCTACACCCTTCCGTTGAAATAGGGAACATGCTATAGATAACGACAATAAGATATAAAAATTGCAGAGCAATCCGAGCATATTTACGGGAGTTAGAGCACGGACAGACGGCCAGACGACCATACGGCAGACAAACCGAAGTCCTAAACACTTTTCAACTAGGTTGGAAAGTGTTAAAAACGCATCGTTTTCAGTACCGGTTTCGAAGATTTAAAAAAAAAAAACATAAGAAAAAGTAAAATGCGGTCTATGTAGAGATTGACCTCAACTATCCAATGCAAAAAATAAAATAGAAAATCATTTTAAAAATATGAAAATGCAAACTAAATATTGGATGTTTTCGCGTAAGTGAAGTACCCCCCCCCCCCCCACCCACCCACCCCAATCCCCTTAAGAGCTCATACATCCTCCCTTTTCATTTAAAATAAACGATTTATGTGAATACTGTAAATTAAAGGTGAGTCAAATTGAAGTCATATTTAAATTTTTCTTGTCAGAATCTCAGGCTGACGTATCATTTTTACTGCAGTTAAAGGAAACATTAATTGTCTTTTGCTTATTTAAATGTATTCGTCCCACAAAATAAAAACTAATCTTTTCCTTCCGTTCCTCAAAATATTCTTTTTTACATTCTTACATTTCTTAGAATTTTTAAACAAATTTAGAGTTTACATTAATGATTTCAAGAAATATTTTCTCTACTTTTTCCGTTTATTTATTCTTAAAATAAATAGATTCAGTTTACTTTACCTGCATAAAATTACAGTGATCGGAAAACTTCTACATTTTAGACAGGTTTCAGTTGTATACATTTTTCAGACATGTATAAATTATATCTATATGGTATTCGTTCTATCGGAACCACAAAATTTTTCTCAAGACAGTTTTCTGTAATAGATACAATTCAACATTTTGCTGTTGGAGAAGTGGAATTCGGTAAGAATCAAAACAATCATTAAAAAAAAAAAAAAAAAAAAGAATTTTCGGGAAGTGATAGTTTAAGTGCTGTGTTTAAAACCGGGACATGTATTGGGACACCCAGACATTATGCCTAAAATTGGGTCTCTCTCGGAACTTCTAGTCATCTTAAAAATTTCAATGGCACAATGAATAGCAGTGGTGCCGACTTGTATGGGCCCGTGGGGCTTTAGCGTTGAGCCCGCCTAATAATTTGTTCCCCTGACCCACCTAATTCCCCTTGTTTTATTTCACTACGTATTTATTTAAATTTTTAAATCTCTGAAACAAAATTTCATTTTCTATTTGTTGGACAACAAATAAGAGTGAAATATGCCAGCCCAGAATATCGTCGGGATAGCTCAGTAGGGAGAGCGTTGGTACGGCAAACCAAAGTACCCAGGTTCGAGTCCTGGGCGTTAGTCCTGTGCATTGGATATAATTTACTTAGTTGAATATACTTTCCTCTGTTCATTATGAAAATTTCATTTTGTTGACGTTGGAAAATAGCATTGACATCCGTAACAGAGACATCAAGAGCACTAAATGTTCTTCAGTACACATATAATTATTAAATTTCTCTCAACAGTTCAATTTCCTATATACTTGATCAGCAGTATTGCTGTCGTATGTAAACCAAAAGGTAAATGCTAGAATCATGTGAACTTTAATGACTATGCTATAGATTTGTTTGAGAAAGAGAATGTATACGGAGCATTTAAAAAAAAAAAAAAAAAAAAAAAAAAAGATTCTAAAATGTATACGGCGAGTAACTTCGTATGCCATCCACTATACCCCTTTTGATCAGTGATTATAAATCAGTGAGTGAACATTATCTATATTTTAGTGTCCCAATCCTGATAATTATAAAGCTCATAAATGACTGAAAAGCTTTGCTTCTTGTGTTTTTAATTTGTATTGATATTTATGATATTATAGTAAATATTAACATTATTATGCAAAAGAATTCACGAATAACATAAGCAAATAATAAAACGTGCCGTGCTATTTTGCTTAAAAAAATTGGGCCCATACAATATATTTCAAAAGTTGGCTCCATTGATCCTAAATAATAACCTTGATAATAAGTTGTTTCTAATTTTAAGTCAAAATTTTCATTAAATGCAGTTTTTTAAAATATTCTTGCACCTTGCACGCATCAGTGGTACAGCCAGAATTCTGCTCTATGGGGAGGACGGAGGAGAGGTTGAATTGTTGATAATGGTGGTCGCTGGTTACTTGAATCACCGGCTAATCGAATCAGTTTAGGTAATGAAGTGATAATCATTTTTTTTCCCTCGAAGAGTAGAATCAATAGTTACATTGACCATAATTCATTTCAGCAACGTTTACTATATAAGAGTTAGAAAACATAAAATGCACCAATGGAATAACAAAAAACTGTTAGATTAATATAGTGTTTGAAAAATGAGGAGGCAAACTTAAGAAATGGAAGGGAATAGTACAGCAAACAATTTTTTGTACAGAAAATCAGGAATCGATTTTTAAATCAGAAATACATAGGATTTCATTCCAAGACAATCCCGAATTCTTGTTCTTAACTTTAGTAATAATAAAGCAATTTTAGCAAAATTTCCAATAGACTTTGCTTTGCTTTGTGTCAGATGTAAAATAACACGAGAAGAGGTAGAATTTATTATAATCCGCGTCCAAACAATGCCAAATTAAGTATTCCATATTTTAGGATGTAGTTGACATTAAACGCGGTATCGTTGACTGAATTACTGTGCACTTCCAGCACTTTATTTGACATCTAATTTCGTATACAGGATACTGAAAATTTCGTTAAAATATCTTCATTATTATTAAAGTTCTCTAAAAATACTTGGATTCGACTTGACTTCCTATATCCTATATTTCCACTAAATAAATGGATCACGACCTGGTTTCCTATACAAAAATCTTTAATTGTAGTGTGCTCTACCACCTTTTACAGATTGTTCTACTTTTTTTTAAACACATTGTTTATGTGTTAAGTATGTTTGCTTTCTAAATATTATTTGTTTTTAACCCTTTTCATGATGTTGGAGAATATTTATCTATTAAATCACACAAAAATAACGCCTGCATTCAAGTCTAAACATACACACAAATATTATACACACATACAAGCTATAAATAGAATAAACCCAACAAGTGTGAAAAATTAGCCAGAGCCAGGAGTCTAACCTGGGACCACAGCATACAAGACTAATGCTCTAACCACTGAGCTACCCCGGCCAATACCTGGGTCTGCAATTTATTAGTGAGAAATTGCAGACCCAGGTATTGGCCGGGGTAGCTCAGTGGTTAGAGCATGAGTCTTGTATGTTGTGGTCCTAGGTTCGATTCCTGGCTCTGGCTAATTTTTCACACTTGTTGGGTTTATTGTATTTCTAGTTTGTATGTGTGTATAATGTTTGCGTGTATGAATATTTATCTATATTTAGTTTTCTGTTAGAAACACCTATTCAGAATGAAAGATAGGTTGTACCTGCCTTCGGCTGTGGAAAAAAAAGAAAATACATTATAATAACAACTTTGAAAAAAGAGGGTACTTTTTAACTTTCTCTGCCCCTCCCTGTAAGTAAGGGCGAAAGGATCTACTTATAATATACATTTTTTTAAATGAAATACATTATAGCTAAAACTCTAAAAGATATTTCAGTTTTTACTTCTTATTTGATTTAAACACGACTGTAATTTTGTCCACATGAAAAACAATGGCATAATTTTGATGATATAGAGGCAGGATTATTTAAGATTTAATAAGTGTAGATCAATGTATTACTAATTTATTACTTATTAATTTCAGTTAAAGCATAATTAGCATAAGTTTGTGTGTAATTATAGTAAATTTTATAAATTCTATGAAAATGCTTCATATTTAACGCTTTCCTTTTGAAAACCTTGCTCATAGGCATGTATCTGTAAGTCAAAGTCAATAAAATTGCAATCAGTGCTTCTTTCCTCCGGGGAACGCGTGGCCTGAAGAACATTTCGAGCTACCTTACTAGCTAATAAACTACACTCTTTAAATATATAGTCCCCCCCCCCACCCCTCAGGAACAAATTGTTCGACCTTGGTCTTAGAAATAACTGATAGCAAAAACACAAAACAAGATACACATGCAGAGGTCTGTTTGAGCTCGGTCCTGGCCCGAAACCGGACCAACCCACGGGCCAGTCTTCGGCCTATTTTCATTCAGGGCAATCGGACCGGGCCTGGCTTCCTTTTTTCCAGGCAGGGCTGAAACTGGAATTCATTCTTCCTAAAGGTCTAGACGAGTTGAAATTTTCAGGTCCTGTTTTTATCAAGCCCATATGAAAATAATTGGCCATGCCTACCCTGACCTGACCCATGCAAAAATCAGTAAAATTTCGATCGGCCCAACAATTTTTGCAAAAAAATGCATATATTTTTAAATCGTCATTGTTCTATATTAAAATTTTCAATTTTTTTCTTTTTAAAGAATAGTTCATTTTCTAGGCAATAAAATTAAAGTACAATAAAGCGTGTGAAAAAGAACCTGCCCATGACAGAATCCTGTTTCAAACGGAAAAATGTATTTATCCATGCAAAATGAACATAATAATACGTGAGAAAAGAATGTAATATATTTACAACCAACAGTGTATATGCTAAGAAGGTAACTTTCCTATAACGGATATTTCTGTTCTCCTATGCGATTCCGTCTTAGAAATTTTTACTATACTATAAGAATTTTCAGGTTTTTAAGGCTCCAAGCCATATAATATGGATTGAAGTTATTAAATAACAACTTAGTCATTTGCATACAAATCAAGATCCAGTAACAAGATAAATATCTCAGCACAAAGTGTTTTTTTAAAAAACGAAGAATGCAAACAACATGAAAAGAAAAACTAAAATAAATATTTTTGTCAGAACTCCTCGTAGAAGACAACTTTTAACCATACCAGTGTAAAAATATGTTTTTGTTGAAATTCAGGCGAGCTGGGAAGGGATAATTACGTTTTTGTATGAGCCGGGCCGGGCTCAGGCCGAGATTCTAGCTTTTATACTGGGTCGAGCCAATAAACTATGTGTATGGCCCAGACCGGATTCGTGTCTAACTTTTTTTTTTTTTTTTTTTTTTTTTTTTATGTGTGCCAGGCCGGCTTAATATACATACATATATTTTTTACGATACGGATCGAACTTTTAACTTTTATACCCGGCTGAGGGGCAAAAAATTTTCTACAAGTCGGGTCGCGCTCGAACTTAGAAATTTTTCCGGTGCAGACTTTAACAGAAAGTCGGAAACTGAGAAAAACCTATAAACATATATTTTATGTTTTTTTTTCTTTTTTCTCCTGGAAATTGATGTCTATTACCCTTTTGAACATGAAGCAAAGACTGAAATTCAATTTAAAAACTATCCACTGTATAATACTCAAAGCGTATGACGGTCGAAATAATCATTCTTTTACTGTAAGATGTCTGAAAAATGTAATTGCTACCCTTTTTCAAAACAAATGACAGTTTTCACTTAACCAGTGCATCTAAGATCTAATATACGCTTCCACAGTTTAAATATAATATTCGCGGTCTAATTTAATCACTTTGTTGAATATAATTTGATTCAACAAAGCTGCGAATTTCAAATAAACTAAAAAAACTTAATATTAACTTTAGTTTCGATTCATGAAAGCGTCTAATTTGCTTAACTAGTGATTCATATAAGCGGCAATTATAATATTTTTTTTAGCTCTGGAAGGCGTTTTACCCCTCCCCCCACCCCTTGGACTGTGCCACTGGACGCATACACACATACAAAGGACTTATGACGTTGGGGCCTGTGCCCACCCCACAAAATAGCCCTAGTTACGCCTATGAAAAACAATCCCAAATTTCACCAAGTGTTTTGCTTATAATTTTCAGAGTTCTTAATATAAAATAATGTTCTTTTCAGGAATGATGACTCACAACATTATATACAATATCCTGCAATCAGAATTAAAAAATAATAAATATTGGATGAAAAATGACCAGGTTCACTAAATATTATTTCACTGCGCATGCGCGAATTCAATCAAAATATACTGTGCATAATATATTAGCTAAATGTATTGATCAACTTTAGTGAAAGTCTCAAAAACATAGCTTATGAAAATTCTGATAATAATCGTCGACAGAATAAGCTCAAAATTCGCTGTTCCCGAAACGAAGCAAAAAGATGAGGGGTTGTATCAAATTATACTAGCTTATGAAAGTTGACATAATAAGAATGAAGTGTCTCTTGTTGTATATTGGAATACCGCTCCTCATCTTTTTGCCTCCTTTTGGGAACAGCGAATTTCAAGCTTATTCTATCGACTATCACTATATAAGAGTTTTCAAGCTATGTTTTTGAAACTTTCACAAAAGTTTCTCTATACATTTAGCTAATATATTATGCACAGTATATTTTGATTGAATTCGCGCATGCGCAGTGAAACAATATTTAGTGAACCTGGTCATTTTTCATCCAATATTTATTATTTCTTAATTCTGATTGCAGGGTATTGTATATAATGTCGTTTGTCATTGTTCCTGAAAAGAACATTCTTTTGTATTATGAACTCTGAAAATTATAAGCAAAACACTTGGGGAAATTTAGGATTGTTTTTATAAAAACCTTAATTTTTCCACGAGTATACGTGCTATCCTCATAAAAATGAACATAGTTTATTAACAGAAGCATCCTAAGCATGTGCTACCGTTTCAACGCTTTTGCGATAATAGATTTTACAAGGTTATCCAAAAGATATTCGTTTTTCTTCAACTTATTTACGGCCCCCTATGGGGTTTCGGGGAAAAAAAACTTCGCCGAAATATATGTCGTCGACTATGCTGTTTACACGTCTGGAGTTTCAGGATAAATCCTTATGTATTTTTCTAGATATTTAACAAAACGTCTAAAATCGCAAGTGACCGGTCATCATTGAACATATAGTGTATAGAGTATCATTTTTAAAACGGTTAAAAACAGTGGACCCCTCAGTGGCGTAGCCAGGGTGGGGGTCCAGATGCTCCTGATACCACTAATTTTGTAAAGTTTTCTTTGCCTTATGTGATCGGAGAACTTTCTGCGATTATCAAAACGAAGAAAAATTTTACAATTTTACTGGTATCCAGAGCATTTGGACCCCCTTGCTGGCTACGCTACTGGACCCCATATGCGAATCTTACGGAGTGAAGCGGATAATGACCTTACAAAACAGTTAGAATTTAAGACATTTGAGATACATATATTAAAGTGCGAATCTGGAGCAGTGTTCCAAAAGATTTTTATAGATTTTTTTTTAAATACATCTAGCTACAGCTTTATAATTTTGTAAGTTTCTTTTTATAAATTATTCAACAATATATTTTCTTAGTTACTTTTTATTATTATTATTATTTTCATTATTATTACTTTGTTATTATTTCCCTTATTATACATATAATAACTTTTTAGTTTTCTTTATCAATAGTATTTCTATATTTTCTTTATTAGTAAGTTATTTTTATAAATAGTATTTTTCTGTCTTAAAGTGTAAAGCTACACTGTTAAAAATTTGCAGCCAAGTGTCCAGTCATTTGACCTTTTTTATAGAAAAATGGTTACATAACTGTAATTTAATTTTATTCTGACCATAATGTGGACAATAATATGGTCAGAATAGAGTTAAATTATGGTCAAGTAACCGTTTTCTATAAAAACGGTCAAATGACTGGACAGTTTGCTGCAAATTTTTAACAGTGATACAATATGGTATTAGAGTATATACCAAATACCTTCTGGTTCGACCAGGTAATTCAAAATAGACTTGTAATGGCGATTATCACTTAAACTGCTGACAGTAGAAACATACTTCCAATTACAAAAGTATACAAATCAAGTATGGCTTTTAGATATGACATTTATTTTACAAGGGGCTGTTATATTAAAACAATAAATTAATTTTTTTTATACAGCAACTTATATATATAAAAAGTTGCCCTGCGTTTAAAAAGGACATTTAAAAAAAATCCCTTTCTGTATAACGAAAGCTTATCTTCTAATGATACTTTAAATTTATTAAATTTCAATGTTTTCTGAGATTAAAAAAGAAAAGACACACTTTTAGTGCCAGAAAACTCATCAGTCAAATCTGAAATGCCCATTTCCAAAATGTTAAACTTGTGGACAAGGGATGCTTTAGTATTTTTCAAATCTGTCATAAGAAAATTAAAATTTTAACTTTTTTTTTTCTATGTACTCTTTTTGAAGAACGCTT
This sequence comes from Maratus michaelseni, assembly GCA_963931845.1. Taxonomy (NCBI): domain Eukaryota; kingdom Metazoa; phylum Arthropoda; class Arachnida; order Araneae; family Salticidae; genus Maratus; species Maratus michaelseni. The sequence goes on along the minus strand of OZ007589.1, from coordinate 284,390,637 downwards.
CTTTGCTTCTTGCTGTGGCAAAATATTTCTTAAATATATATTTAATTTTATTTTAAGTAATAAGAGCTCGACAAATTCACTAAGATTTTAACACTTGGAATATAAAATTAAGTATACGGTATAATTACATATAACAAAAATATGTTTTCACGAAAAAAAAAATAAGAATAATTCTTTATAAAGTGTAAGGGAAAAAAAAAAAAAAAAAAAAGAATGTATTCCAAGTCCATCCATAGGTTTAACAAAGGAGATGGAAATCTGTAATTTGACTGATAATCAGCCTTCACTCTGTCGTCGGTGCCAGCAAAATGAAACCCGCCGGGATTTTTCTCTTTGGGGAAGGGATATTCTCCCCCCCCCAATTGTATATTTTCTCTTAATGTGTATATTAAGTTTTCTGGAAAGAAAATCATTTTTACAATTTTTATCAAATTTAATAAACATAAAGAAAATTTAGAAAAAAATATTAAAATTCAAGGTTTCCCGTTGGCTTCTCGCTGCTGCACTCTATTGCTGGCAACATGAGGTCTATAAAAAATGGCATTTCCATGCACCTTCGTACACTGCATTCTTTTAGTAGGAACTACTAAATTTCGGCTTTATTTACAAAAAAAAACATATAAACAAGAGAATAGAGGAGATCGTAACAGACAGTGATTCATCGTAAACTTATTTTTCCTGCAACACATTTAAAAGAAAACAAAAAAAAAAACTTGGCGCCAGTATTATCTCTCCCTACAAGCGATAAAGGACTAATCCTTGCAACCCACTTTATGTTTCGTGGGCACTTCGGTCATCGGGCGGAAAGGGCGGTAGGTAGTAGCAAGGGTGGGGGAAGATAGTACGGAGAAGAGAAGTGAAGAGGAAATACGGGGCAAAAGGGGGGAGAAGAGAAGCAATATCGAACGTAGCGGAGGGGGGTGTCGCTCGGCATGTCATTATCGGGGAAAAGTTGGAAGCGTTTCGGCGTATTTCGGGATTGCTCTTCGGGCTACGAAGATAACGGTATGGAAAAAACGGAGTGGAAACTTGGCATTTTTTTTTTCTATTATTTTGTTTTGTTTTCGAGAGAGAGAGGTTGTTACGGAGGGGGGATTTTTTTTTTTTGTTCAAAACTCGATATCGAACGGAAGGGTTAGAGTTCGGGAATGGGTCATTTTGAGGAGCAGATTTTTGGTCTGTTTACCAGATAAAATAAATAAATAAATAAAAATATGGGAAAAAGTTGATCCGTGACGTTGAAAGACACACGAGAGTACAATAAGGTTAGTTCTGTACTGGAAGTTTTGTGCGAGTTTCATTTCGATTTCATTTTATTTTATTTTTCTCCTTGTGGTATCCCGGCTCATTGTAAGATTATACAATACGGCTAAGCTGAATCGGAAAAATGGACGTAAGATGTGAAAAATTGTGTATGAATCTGCTACGTGGATTCCTAGCGAATGTTTTCCATATGTAACGTTCAATATCATAATGCTAGATAGAAATTCTTCATTAAAATGAAATATATTTTAAATAAAGACTTATATAATTGTTTCTCTCTTGTCTCCCTTTCTGTTTTTTCTAAAGTTTTTATTATTATAATTATTATTATTATTATTATTATTATTATTATTGTCCTTGGAAATAAACACGAAATTTATTTTTACTTCGCTGTATTTCGCTGCAAATATTATGAATTTCCTTTATTTGTATTAATTTTTTTTTTTCAACACGATTAAAACGATTTTGCGACTTCAGTTTTTCTGTCTGTCTTCGTCAGTCTGTTTATTATAATTATTGTTGTTATTATTATTATTATTATTATTTTCAGGCGCATCTATTTATTGACCTGTCCGTGTGTCCGTATTTTATTTTTTGTCAAAATACTATAACTGGGAATATACTGCAACATTTACTGTAAACCGTTCTGGGATTATATAAAAATTCGGATATATTAATGTCTTCGGACAAATGTTTTTTTTTTTTTTTTTTTTTTTTTTTTTTTTTTTTTTTTAAAGTAATTTTAATGGCATAGTCTTTTTAATGCTATGAAATTTTAAGTTACCATTTACACAGGCTGATTTTTTTTACAAAAAGCAATCACTTCAGCAAGAGAAATAAATTTCTAAGTATAATTTGGAACTTATTGTCATATATAGACTCAGCCCGAGCTCGATTTTTATACCAGCCTTCGGGCCCGGGTGGGCTCGTGCTCAATCTTTCGGAAACTAACAATTTTATTTATTCTCATATAGGAAAAATAAAAATAACCTAAAAAAAAATACATATTCCATTTCAAGTCGTTTTAATGTTATTTTGATCAGAATGAATAAAAGGGGAAACATAATTTTTTTTTTTAACTTTTCTATAGTATTAGAATGCTACTTTAAAAAGAAAATTTACAATATTTGTGACGCGACTGGCGACTGGGTGATATGGGGCAATTGGGACAGTAGGATATTTTTTAATTGGAACGTTTATTTTATTTATTTATTTATTTTTTAGAGATCTAACGCGAAATGAATATTTTTTTTTTTGTTTGTTTTTAGTCAATCAGCAATAGCTTAGGTTTGCAAATTTTTAGTCTATTGTGTGCAAGTCATAATTGCTCTTCATATAAAAATAACGTTAGTGATTCTATTTTTAATTATGAACTCTGCTCATGCTAAAGATCTGCTCTACACATTTACGAAGTCACTTTCATTCGTAAGTAGATATAATTGTCATGTATTGTTATTCCGATAGAAAGCAATCGAACAGTGTTTTCACTTTCCCTATAAAAGCATAGGATCTTTCAGATAACGGTGTCAAACATTTAATTTAAATTACTTTTCAGGAACACGAAATATTGCTTTAATTAAGGGTTCGGTTATAATTTACGAAAAAAACCTTTTATAAGAAATAGAAAACGTTGTTCGATTCTTCGGCATAGAAATGGTAATTTCTGTAAATTTCATGCATTTATTCATAAAAAAACGAACTTTGTTAATGTGTCCATCAGATTTGCTTGTTCGGAGAGAAAAATATGAACATCCTTTAAGGGAACTATATTTTTATTTGATACCAAACTTCTCTTTTGATAAGATTGAATGTAAATTTCCATAAAATTAATTATGTTCACGGATTAACGGTTATTTTAAAGTATGGATATTTAAAAAAGTGAGATATTACTTTTAAAAGAATTTTTAAAAATTATGCAATTTTTTTTTTGTATCGGGTTCGGACGGGCTCGGGCTCTGAAGACACAAAATGTTTCGGGCTCGGATTTAAAATCGTCGCGATCGGGCGGGCCCAGGCTCCGAAAATAGAGCCCGAACTCATCTCTAATATAGGCAGTTTTTATTTCAATTGTTCATCGATCATGTGAATCTTTTTCAGACAAGATTTAAAACATTGTGTTGTGGACTCTATAAAATTCTTTGTTCAGTTCTAATCTAAAGTTCTAATCTAAATAATTTCGCTCTAGCCTATAATGAATATTTGAAATGAATTATTCCCAATATATGGACATTTTTCAAATTAATTTTTAATGACACTTACGAGCATCTATTTTTAAGAAATTTAAATTTATTATTGAAATTAACTATTTGACAGAAACAAATGGGAGCAATTTGCAACTAAGTGTATCTAAGTATCAGCGTTTCTAAATGAGGTTACTCGATACCGCTCGCTAAGACTTTGCAAAAGTTCTACTTATTATTTATTTTATGTTAAAATTGTTTATTATTTATAAATTTATAAATGCTGAAGATGTTAACAATGAATAGAAGTTATTAAATAGCTGTTCACTATAGAGTAAGGATGGCTAACTTTTTTATGTGCGCGTACTTCCCAAAAATTCTCGCGTACTTATACACTGCTCAAAACAATTAAAGGATATTTGAAGTTTTATATAAAATAAAGATATAAACGAAATTTTTTTTGCCGAAAATAGAAGAAGAGAATCACAAATGCAAATTTTTCTGGTTTTCAAACTGTGCAGTATGCAAATTTTGATTTCGACGTCAAAAACGTCGCTTCAGCGGCAGCGAATGAAATTTGACTTTCAACTGGATAAAAGAGAATGAAGACAAGGATGATCGGCATTCAGTGATTGCTTTGTTTCGATGAGTACGATGTCTCAGCGAAGTCATTTGACAGATTCAGAAGCTTGGAGAATTGTTGGTAGGTTAGAAGGGGGCCAAACTCAAGCCGAAGTAGCGCAAGCCATTGGAGTGTCACAAAGTGTCATTTCCAGGATCTGGAACCGTTTTTTTGGAGAGTGGATGTGCAGGCCGAAGACCAGGGCAAGGTCGTAGACGGGCAACAACGCCCAATGAAGATCGGTATTTAGCGTTAACAGCTCGGAGACACCGAAACAGGAACGCAACTCTTCTCCAACAACACCTTCGCTCGGCTACAGGCACCACGATTTCAACTCAGACTGTCCGAAACCGGCTCCATGCTGTAGGTCTGTATGCTCTCCGACCGATGGTATGCGTTAGATTAACATCAAGGCATCGTCGCGACCGCAGGGAGTGGGCAACCGAGCATGTCAACTGGAGGAGAAATGAATGGAGCAATATTCTGTTTTCTGACGAGTCCCGTTTTTCTGTGCATCCGGATAATAGGCGTATTTTCATCTGGAGGGACCGTGGCAGTAGGAATAATCCTGCGTTCGTGCACGAAAGTGTCAGATTTGGCGGTGGAGGAGTGTTGGTGTATGGTGGCATCTCCATTGACGGGCGTACTGACCTCTACATCATTCGAGATGGAGCTCTGACTGGTCGCCGATATAGGGATCAGATCCTCAGACCTATTGTAGTCCCTTACGCTGCAGCAATCGGAGATAACTTCATTTTAATGGACGATAACTGCAGGCCACATCGTGCAAACCTGGTGGAGGATTTCCTTTTCGAGGAAGGAATCGTTCGAATGGAATGGCCAGCGTGTTCTCCAGACGTGAATCCAATCGAGCACGTTTGGGACGCTCTAGGAAGACGAGTTTCTGGCCGCCAACAACCCCCACAAACTCTCCAAGAACTGGAAAGAGCTCTTCTGGAAGAGTGGGGCAGAATACCCCAACTCGTCATTAATAGTCTCATTGAGTCCATGCCTCAAAGGTGTTCAACGTTGCTGGCCGCCCGTGGAAACCATACCCCCTACTGAAAATGATTTTCTTTGAAGAAAACACCTTTTCTTATTCTTTTTTTCTCATATGCACAAATTGTGTTTTTTTCCTTTTGTACACAAATGCGCAATAAAATGCATTTTTTCTGCCAAACATGTGTAATTTATTCTCATATAACCTACTATGTCTGTCGACCATGTATCAATCAGCTAAAAAGTTTCCCAGATACAAAATCCACCTAAAACTGCAATATCCTTTAATTGTTTTGAGCAGTGTATATAACGAAAATAAAAACATGATTTTTTACTTTAGTTATTTTAACTTATCATTAATACAACGTGTAACTTATAATGATCCAAACTGCATTAAAAAATATATTAATAAGTTATTAATGGGATTTTTGCTGTTGTATGTTCTATGGAAAATGCTTTATTACTTGGTTCATATTTTGTTATTTTTTGTAATACCGTCCAATTTTCATTTTATTGCACAGTGACTGTCTTATGCAATCCATTTTAAGAAATAAACCTTTTTTAATTCATATAGAAAGTCGAAATATTTACATATTGAACACGCAGAATAGCGTAATAAAAAAATAAAAAAAGAAAAAGAAAAGAAAAAAGAAAAGAACAGAAAATGCGTTTATTTACCGAAGGAGGTACATTGCCAAAAAATGTTTTGATTTTACGCGTAAAATGAACAATTTTTTTTCAGTATATAATTGTTTTTTTGTGATAGTTTGTACGTGTTAAACAAAATTTTATTTCGTAAAACAAGAAGAAAAATTAATTTTATCTAAGTAATGATTATTCATTGTTAATTTTTGCTTGCCAGAGAAATTGTCATAGCTGCCATCTCGGGCATGCCATAGGTTCGCAATCTGCTATAGCATCATTATTATTTTAAAGATTCCGCAGTCATAAATATAATTTTATAAAATACACATATACGCCTTCACAATGTATGAATAACTCTTATGAGTTGTCATAAACTCATATTTTTTCTTTCTTCAATCTTTAAAGTTTCATTCTAAACAATGCTTTCTTCGATAAATATCTCTCCACTGCATTAAATCTAGTCTTGTATTTTCGATAATATTCATGTCTTCGAATTATAAATACCATTGTTTCTGAATAGTAATCTTCGTCTTATACAATCTCAAATTCCTGCAAGTAAATAAAGTAAGTATTTCTATGCGAAAATAGGGATAATCAAAAATCGGAAGGTTTGGCAATTGTAAACTTTTGTAATAATTTTATTTTTACAAAATATCACATTTTCTTATTTTCTGTCTCTCCCAGTCCATTAAAATGCTAGCAAACGTTGAACTAGTTCTTTCTTTCTTCCGAATCTGTATATGATCTTGATTTTGGTTTAGAATTTCATATGTTACTTAAATTTATTTTTATTCGGTGAAATATTTTGGTGCCTACTTTCTACTGCCAAGTGCTTCCGAATTCATTTCGACCTTATCCAAAATTACATCATTCAGTTTATGATAAAGTCGGATTATGCCAAATTAATTATATATTTTAAGATATCGATTGCCAGTAAAATAAATATACCACCAACAAGTATAATATTATAAATACTGATTATAATAATTACAAAATAACAGTTAAGATGTACAGTCGGTCCAAGATAAAAAAAAAAAAAAAAAAAAAAAAAAAGAAGAAGAAGAAGAAGAAAATTGGAACCGGCATCTTATCTTATTGCCAAAATATCACAGAGAGATACGAGAAGTACCATTCGACTGGGAGTTGTGTTCTTTCCAATGCAGTTTTTTAAATAGAGGTCATATTAAAAATTGTATCGACTAGATTTTTTCAAGTAATAACATCCACATTTGACATCGTATGTAAGTTCTTTGGATCAAGTCAACCTGGAAAAAGGTATATTTTACATACTTTTTCTTAAATCTTCATAGAGTTATAGAATATAAATGTGTTAGGGATGTATCTAAAAATTTTGGAAATGGAAATTAAGATCTTACAAGTGTCGAAAACAATCAATTAGCTATCCGAAAAATCATACAAATATTCTAAGGGTAAAACTGAGCTGCGCCGCCAGTGGCGCCCGTCAAGCACGTCAACCGTCGCACCCAAGTCTTCAGGGATTTATAACGTGCACGACCAGGAGAGGCCTCCCGTATGCGCTGCGACCGGTAGGAGCACCGCTACTTGCGCATCACTCTTATTGAACCCATGAGGTGGCGACGTAGGTTGTTGCGATACGCGGTGGATCCCAATATCAGAGGAAACCACCACGAAAACATTTGGGGACCAGCCGGAGTCTACCAACAGCCAGGTCTTGGGCCTTAAAATAAAATCACTTTATATAAAATGAAATCTAGAATAGATTTCCTCTTAAGTTTCAAAAATTTTCTTTTTTTGTGGATCCTTTGATAATAGAAAACAATTTCCTAAAATTTTCGAAAAATAAAATTTCTCTATATCTCGTAAACTGATGACATTTATGATAACAAGTTTAGATGACATTCATTCTTTTCATGTAAAAATTAATGTACTTCACAATTCATAATTTTTTTTTCAATATGAAATTATTGATAAAACTTATTATTAAAAAATGTTTTTGAAATTAAAAAATGCTTCGAATATGTTGGGTCTATTCATTTTATCTCATTAAAAAGAAACCATTGAAATATGATAATTTGGATTGATATAAATTAAAGTTTGTCACGTAAATTTAATATTAGCATCCTCAAACTTTGACATGTTATAATAACTCAATGAAAATTTAAGACAAGTGACATTTAAACAACCTTTAAAAGACCTATACTTTTAATCCAATGAAATCAAAAGAAAGTGTCAAAAATGGGTGTTTCCATATGAGAAAATCAAAGTTGGAACGACTTTTAATATACGTAGTCTTATTGTAAAAAAATGCATTCATATTCTCGATCAAATATTAAAATTTTAGGCAACTCACCTTATGTTATATAGTGACTTATTTTAGATAAGTTATTTAGAAAGCCCTGTTGTTGCTGCTGAAAAGCACCAAATTTGATTTCTAAAGTTTTATTAGATGCTGTGATAAATATTTACATTGAGTCATTTGGAGATTATGTTCAATGCTGAATTCAGACAGTTTTCCCTTTGAGGGAATTCTGCTTTTTGCAGCTCTGGGAGGAAGGGATAAAATTTGCACTTATATACCAAGTAATACCTTGGTATACTTATATACCAAGTAATAAACACAAAATCTGAAAATTTCTTAGAGGAGGGACATTTTATTGCACTGGGGAAGAGTTTCTACCCGGACCATCTCTTGGATTCATCATTAAATGTTGCTCTTTCAGAAAATAAACTAATAAAGCTGTCATCATTCCTGCAGCATCCAAACTGGAAATTATACGTGACTATACACTAAAAAACATACGAATCATACTAAAAACTTAGCTTCTCGGTTAAATTGTTGAAAAACATTCTTAATTGCAACCAGTTTATGTATGCTGAGGCATATTGATTATGTATTCAGCCATTCATTTTGCAAGTTAATTTGTTTTCATCTACATTTGAAATGAAGATAAACAATCATTAATCCTTCTTATTTTTTTTTTCTTAAAGACAAGAGGTTTTCATTCTGGTTAAATGCTTTGGGCAAGCATCCGATGAAAGTTATGAAGCATGTAAAGTATTCTTTGGCACTCGGTCAGTTTACGCTCGTTTGGTATATGTGATATTCTGTATCACATCTTCTAAGGTCATTTCTGAAGATGCAGACCCTCTGGAGCGTGGCCATATAATTTGTGCGGTTAACTGAAGTGCCAAGACATTTATTATCAATGAAATCTTCGAAATTATTCCTTCTGCTCTTGAGACTTTAAATTGTGAATTTTATAGTAGAAGCAAGCAATGTTTCTCTCTTAAAAACTACTCGTAACTTAATTTCTAATATTTAGTACGTGCGTTTTTTTTTTTTTCCATAATTGAAAAAAGCAATAGAAAACGTGATAATTAGATTTTTTAAGTAAATTCTGGTTGTTAAGAAATCAGATTTAAACTACTTATACTATAGTGGTGGACCTAGTAACGGCGCTCTGAGTGATATTTTTTTCAGCGCCCCAACGAATGATATCTTTTAAAGAATCTATTAAATTTTAACCAAATGATATTTTATTATATTCCGCCCCTTAGTCTTTAGCATTTCGAGTGATCGCCCGACCTCAGCCTCTTTTAAACCCGGCCTTGTATTTATGACAGAAAGAGAAATCTTTGCATTTGGCAAAGTTGTGTACGTTTATATATATATATATATATATATATATATATATATATATATATATATATATATATATATATAATATTCTTCTTCTTTTTATTTTTATTTTTCATATTCAGAGGGCCAGAGGACTCAAAAAATGTTTGAAATATTCCAAATGTAAATTAACCAAAACTTTGCATATTTAATAAAATCATTAAAGTATTAAACAATCAGCACAGTATCTCAAAGAACAGGAATGATATCTTTATCTCAAAAAATATCGTGCTTTATTTTTATTTTATTTTATATATATATATATATATATATATATATATATATATATATAAGGTAGAACGATATTCGCTCCCAGCACAGGTTCTGAGGAACACAAATGCGCCACACGTCACACAAACTAGCTTAGACAACGTGATGCCGCCATGACGCAGGCTACCGGCCAAGGGAGCCGCCACCTGCGCATCACTCTCCCTAAAAATAATGTTTTTAAACCACTCTTTTACAAGCATTTAATTTTCTCTTTAAAATTAAGCGTAGTTTCGCGAATGCAATTCATGTTGTACAAAACATTTCCGTTATAATATGTTAATTTAGCCAGCGTCTCGATTATGGGAATTTCACCGCCTTGATTTATAATGGTAAAAAGCTCCAACTAGTAAATTTATTTTTTAAAAAAATTATAATTTTTGCTCAGTTTCGTTTTTAAGATATGGAAATGACAACAGGAAAGGGGGGGAAAAGCAGCATTTAAAATATCTCTTTAGAATTTCTAAATTGTTTTTTCAACGTACAATCATAATATTAAAATATTAATCAACAAAAGCTTATATATATATATAAACACTCTTTATTTTACTTTTTTTCCCTACTTTTTAAATTTGAAATTATATCATTGTTTAAAATATATCATAAACAGTTTCATATTTTTGGCGCATAATAAACTCTATTATTATTGTAACTTTTGCACTCGGTATGCAGCGCCAGTACGTGAAATATTTTCGGAGCACTATTATTCAAATATAAATTGACAGTAAATAGATAAGTAAAGATTCGCTTACCTTTTATTCGTTGGATCCACCACTTGCATATCTGGTCTAATCCAGTGATATTCACCACTTTAAACGAGATGAAAAAGAAAAAAAATATTAATAACATATAATATATTTTTCATAGTGTGCACTGTTAAAAATCTTCAGCTTTTACTACAGACACACTCCGCTGCTTTTAGAGAAAACGGTTACTTTACTATATTATGGAGCATTTTCATTAGTCAAAATAGAGATAGTCTATAAAAGCAGTTGAGTAACTATGCAGCAAAAGCTGAAGATTTTTTACAGTGTGTATTCCTGTTGTAAATGACTCCAGCAACAAAGCTTGGAAATGCAGGTTTTTTATTATATCTTGATTAAATCATAATTGGAAATACAGTCAAATAAAAAATGTGCGAGGAACAGAGCGCCCGCTTTATCAAACACAACTACAGATTAAGAAGACAACAGAAGGAATGCTAAAAACAGTACATGTAGATACTTAGCCGCAGACAGCGGAAAAAATAGCTGATACATCGAAATTGTCCGCGACCGTAAGAAAGTGATAGTTCAAAGTTTCGTATTAAGAAAGTTCGTGTCAGGGTTTATCCTGCACAACAGTAACTCATATACAGAATATTTGCAGAATATTTGTCGATTTATCATCTGCACCCAGGTAACGGAAAAAATGGCTCAAAATCAGTCTATTAATTTAATATTAAGTCCTAAAAATATTAAAAGGATGTATTGACATTAGAATCAGACCTATGTACATTTTTTTTTTTTTTAAATATATTTCTAGCATATCAGGAAGTGAGTGCAAAATCGGTTACAAAGTTCCATCTTTACACGCATTGACGAAGTCAAGTTAAATAAAAGTGTGTAATATATATATATATATATATATTTGTTCTAAAATAAAGCTAACTTGCAATATTCACTTTCTGAAAGTAATAAATTTAGCTTTATTTTTACACAATTTAAAAGATACTCAGCTCTTTATTTATTATTATTGATTAAAACCTGCATGCACTGTATATGCATATATACTTAATATGAAATCGGCCCCTGACAGGGCCATTTTCAGCTTAAAGCGATAGTGGACCATGAAAACAAAATATTTAATTTTTAGTGGAATCACTTGAAATTTGTCACAGTTGCTAAGCGCATCAGGATAAAATACTTATAAGTAAAAAATTTGAAATTAGAATGTTAAAAACATTTTTAGTTATTTTATTTTAAATATTTTAACAAGACAAAAAACTGACATATTTCAAAATGTTACATGCACATTTTTATTACATAAAATGTGACTATTTATTTATTAGAGAGTTTTCACATATTATAATGGAAAGTGACATGAATTGTAAAAGCTCACAGAATGTATAAAAAGAAAAAAAATATTTTTACAATTATGCTTTGTTTTTTCTAAAAAAAAGTAGCTATATATTTCCATTATGCACATAAATTTTAACACCAAAATATCCCTGAAATGCAACATTTTTATGCCAATATTTATTAATTATTGTATAGAGAATATATAGTATACATTTCCAAAATAAATCCGATTATTAGGAATTCGCATAAAATGTTTCGAAATTTAGAAATGTGTGAAATTTCAAGTTTAAGAAAACAGCATTTTAAGTATAAACAACTATTTAAATATATAGTTCGTTTACAAATACAAAAACTTATATCTCTGCAAAAAAAAAAAAAAAAAAAAAGGTCAGAATTGAAAAATTATTTTTTCATCAGTTTCATAATTCACCAAATAAAAAGGATGAGTTATTCATTTTTTAGTAAAATTTCGTGATTTTGAAAGTCCACTATCGCCTTAAGGTCTGGTACAACTGTATTTCTTGTTCCGCCTGTGCATGTCCCTACATGAGATGCATAGTCTTCGGATAGTAATGTTTTATAACTCATGAAATATCACCTTTTCACACAAAAGAAGGAAAAAAAAAAGTTTGATTATTTAACTGTTTAAATTGAATTTTTCAATAAATTAGAATGAAAATGACTTCATGAGTGTGGCAATAAATTGACATATGCTGAGTGGGGAGAAAAATGAGAACACATTTAAACTTTTTTTTTTTTAGACGTATCGCGATTTTTATTTACCTATGTAAATAAGTTCTATTTTCATAGCTATCTGCCTATAATCTGTTTGTATTTGTATAGAAGAGGAAACCTGTAATTTAATTTCAAAGATGTGGAATCGTCCTAAACTTCTAAAAACCTTTGGCATTTCGTGTGAACTAAAGAAAATTCTTTCTAATTTCCAGTCAGAAGTTCAGCCTCAGCATCAAGAAATAAGTTTTGTAGTTCTCGTTCCACTCCCTTTTCTACCGACAATTTCACGGAGGACTTGTAATTTCACTCAGTGAAATTCCATCAACTTCCTTGTTGGAGAACATGTCTGGAATTTTCTTCCACATCGGAATCCAACTCTCGTACGCTAATTACTTGGAGTATCTCAATCAGAGCTGTTCGCTGCCGGGATAAAATGATTCCCGCCCGCCGGAAAAGAAAAGAGGATGTTCAAAACATCCGGATCGTTAAATTCGAACTAAGATTTTCTATCCTGCGTCTCAAAGGAAATCGAAAAGAATCTCCGGAGAGCAAAAGTTCCGCTTTGTTTCTGTGTGTGCGTGTGTGTGTGCGATTGCCTCACTGGCATCAAGAACTGATGTTGCTCGAGAGATATTTTTCTTTTAGGGGGCTCGCGAGATGAATGCCACATCTTTCTCCTACGAATACTGTTTGTGGATAAGATTTAGTCTTGCGAGTTCAATAGATTTGCTTATTCTCCTGAAGATGTGTTAAGTTGTTTGCAACTCGTGCAAACAGCTGTCATAAGAACTCGGCGAGTATCGACAAATTCGGGCGTTTTGAAATTCGTGTCACGCTGTAATGAAGAAGGTGAAGGTGATGGGTTTCAGATTCGCATTTAATCAACACATTTTGAATATTTTTGTGTTTAAGAAAATTTTTACTTTGATTAAATGAAGATATTCGGAATATGACAGACTGTTATAGATTATTTTTATAAAATCGAACAAATTTTTGATTTCTATTAAATATGGAATATTATTGATATTATTTAATAGTACATTTATGCTATATATTATAAGAGAGTAGTGACACATAGACAATAAAATCTTATTGGTCAGGCCAAGATGCTTTTAGACAAAAACTAGAATTGGCGTTAACATGAAGTTTATTACTATCTTGTCTATAAAAAATATTAAAAAAATCTTCGGAAAATATAACTTTCTCTATGTGTACTAGCATCATTATATTCTTCCAAAATATCTTATTGAACACTACATCAAAATAATCTACGTTGTTTTGAATATTTGTTGGATAATTTATTTTCCTATACAAGTGGCATCGTCTGATATTTTTAGTTTCCATTTTGAACTCCATCGAACATACCAATGATTCTATATAAACTCTTTCTTTTTTCTGATATATATATATCTATATGTGTGTGTGTGTGTGTAAATGTTAGTTGTAATCTAGTGAAATATGTATGCTAAATGCTAAATAAATACCTGTGATAAAGTTCCAGTATTCATCCGTCAAAAAACGCAAGGTTTAAGCCACCAAAGTCCCAACACAATGCTTGTCGACGACGGTAAAACAACAAGTTAGACTCTTAAGGAGGCAGTTTCGTTGTAATTTCAATATTTTTCTTGAAAATTATTTTGTTATTTTTCACTTATTATATGCTGGATCGGATCCATGGATCCAACATATTTGTGAATTGATGTGCACATCAATTTAGCTTTAATCGATGTTATGAATGGATGCTATTTATACACACAACTGCTAATCGAGTAGTTATTATCAAAGAAAAAACCAGAAACTGGTGTTTCTAAGAAAATAATGATGCTGATTCATCAAAAATACCTGTTATCAATATTTCTCATATTCCACGTTTCGAAAGTTTTGATGCTAAAAAAGAAAAATGTAAATATTATCGGCAATGTTTCGAAAATAAATTAATAATGAAAGATGTTTATCACGATAAGCTTAAAAGCGCACAAATATTACTTAATTCAGTAGGAGCATCAAACTACAACGTCTTGGCGGGTTTAACTGCGCCAAAAGCTTCCACTGAATTGGAATGTGATAAACTGGTTAAAGTTTTAAAAAATCATTTAGCACCTAAGACTCTAGTTCCAAAACATTACTTTTTTATCAACTTATCAAACACAGGACAATTATATTTCAGAATATGTGACTGGTTTATGACGTAATATCGCCGACTGTAAATTTACTATCCCCTATGAATAAAAATGGTTTTGGTAAGCTGTTATTTTCCTTAGAGCACAATTTATCCGCAGCATGAAAGACAGCAAATATTAAAATCTGAATTAATTAATTTTAACGGTATGGTTAATAACGAGCACGGAATATATCAATAAAGTAGCCACAAAGTAATCGGCAACCGAAAAGTGTGAAAACATCCTTTAAAAATCAAAATACAAAGCAAAAAGATATCGCGTCAAATCGGCGTATGAAATCCAATAAAATTCTCATTAATTTTGAAAAACTTGGCATAAATAATCTTTGTTTGCTCTGTGGGAATAATAATCACATTTATCGGAAGAATTTAGAATAAATTCAAGTAATTTGAAGTTCAAATCGTGTAAATCAACTGGACATTTGCAGAAAGTCTGTATTAAGACATTACATGATCAAAACTTCAACTATAACCAATCAAAACACTGGAAAATATGACTGTAAATAAGATCGTCGATATTTACGATAATCGTATTTTAGATTCCGTTGCTTGTGCTAAAAAGTATTTTACTTCAATTAAAATAGAAAATTGCTATCAAAAATTTGAAGTTGACACAGGAGCAGCATACACTCTTATACCAAATAATCAATTTAAACGATTGGGTATCAGGAAAACATTTGAACCATAACACACATTGCGTTTAGATCATACACTGAAAGTGCATTCTTGACTTTGGGAAAATAGTTCGAGTGAAAGTTGAATATAAAGAACGTATATCTAGAGAAGATTTGTTTCTCGTTTCTGTTGGATATGATCCTCTTTTAGGAAGAGTATGAGACATTTAAAAATTAATCTAGATGAAATTGGTCAAATTCGTATAAACTTGATGCAATGCTTCCATATTACGAAAGAAAATCTAAACTAAAGATCAAACCTCACACTCGAAAACTGCAAGAAGTGGGAATAATAATTTAAAAAAAAAATTGTTTAAAATAAGATTATTTTGAAATTTGGATTTATAACTCAAAAGCTTCATTTTAATTTAAAACTCGGTGAAGGAAGGGAAATGAAACTTCACATAAATCAAATGCAGAAATCGGTATTTAAAAAATCCCTGACGGCTCGGCCTACAGGCACAGGTAGATTTCGAAGACGCAGACCGTGGGGCGCTTGTTTGTCGGGAATTGCGGAAGAAATGACCTTTTTGCGATGATGCTGCAGTTGGAACCGCCTACTTCGAAACCAAACTTGTTTGCAAGCGGAGCCAGCAAGGATTTTTTTTGCTATAAGAGCTAGTCCTATAAAAAACATGTCAATATAAAAATTTTAGATAATATTAAGAGGATTTATAATAAATTTAAGCGGATTTGAAATCTTGGGAATTGACGAAGTTATGAATTTTTTTCTTCTAAAACCCCCATTCCCCCCCACCCCTTAATGCAATTTTTAATTATATCAAAAATCTGTCAAATATAAATTTTCGGCCCTTCTCCTAGAAGTAATAATAGCTTCAAACGTATCCGATACGTATCATAATTAAGAAATTATGGGTTTTTTTCTGTTTTCACAAAAAGTCCCCCCCCCCCTTGGTTCGATTTTGGCCATTAACAAACTTGACCGAGATTTTATGCCCCTTGATTTTATGTATCAGTTTCGCAAAGATGCGGGAGTTGGAACCGCCTACTTTGAAAAATAACTTGTTTGCAGGCGGAGCCGGCAGGGATTTTTTTGTTTTAATTTTTTTTTTGCTATAACGACTGATCCTATAAAAAACTTGTCAATATAAAAGTTTTAGATAATATTAAGAGGATTTATAATAAATTTAAGCGGATTTGAAATCTTGGGAATTGACGAAGTTATGAATTTTTTTCTTCTAAAACCCCCCTTCCCTCCCCCCTTAAGGCAATTTTTAATTATATCAAAAATCTGTCATACATAAGTTTTTGGCCCTGTTCCTAGAAGTAATAATAACTTTAAACGGATTCGATACGTATCATAATTAAGAAAGTATGTTTTTTTTTCTGTTTTCACAAAAAGCACCCCCCCCCCCCCCTTGGTTCGATTTTGCCCATTAACGAACTTGACCGAGATTTTATGTATCAGTTTCGAAAAGATGCGGGAGTTAGAACCGCCTAGTTCGAAAAATAACTTGTTTGCAGGCGGAGCCGGTAGGGATTTTTTTTTTGTTTTTAATTTTTTTTGCTATAACGGTTGGTCCTATAAAAAACTTGTCAATATAAAAGTTTTAGATAATACTAAGAGATTAATAATAAATTTACGCGGATTTGATATCTTGTGAATTGACGAAGCTATGATTTTTTTTCTTCTAAAACCCCCTTCCCCCCCCCCCCTTGGGGCCATTTTCAATTATATCAAAAATCTGTCATACATAAATTTTCGGCTCTTTTCTTAGAAGTAATAATAACTTTAAACGGATTTGATACGTATAATAATAAAGAAATTATGAGGGTTTTTCTGTTTTCACAAAAATCCCCCGCCATTTCCCCCCCCCCCCCTCTTGGTTCGATTTTGCCCATTAACGAACTTGACCGAGATTTTATGACCCTTGATTTTATGTATCAGTTTGGAAGAGATTTATGCAGAATTTTTCCAGTTATCGTGGTCAGAAAAAAGTGACATAGATAGACAGATATATAAAGTTTTGAACTGGGGGTGGTTTTGGGTTCTGGGAGTCATGATCGGCGTAGATCTGTAAAAATTTTTCAAAAATTCCAACTTAGGTGAGAATGTAATAGGTAGTATTTCTTACGAAATCTACCTAAAAGGAAAAAGTAATCTCAACTAAAATAAAGAAGTAAGTTTGTGTATATGTGTGCGTGTGTGTGTTTGTCGGCTGTGTTCTCAAAAGACCCGCTGCACGCACAGA
This sequence comes from Maratus michaelseni, assembly GCA_963931845.1. Lineage (NCBI taxonomy): Eukaryota > Metazoa > Arthropoda > Arachnida > Araneae > Salticidae > Maratus > Maratus michaelseni. The sequence continues at coordinate 284,373,139 of OZ007589.1, read as the reverse complement.
GTTACAAAATTTGGTGGGAAGGTACGAATATGTATGCAGTTTTGCACCTCGAAGCCCAATTTTAATAGCTTTTTTTTAATTTTATTTTTATACGATTTTTACTGTTTTTTCATGCTTTGCTGCGATTTTTCCACATTAGTAACAGGAATCAGGTTACAATCTTTTAGCCCAATATAGTAAATTTTTTCCTCTTTTCAACAAAGTTTATGCGGAATTCGTACAGTGAATTTTGAATTTTTGGCGAATTTTTCCCTTCGACATTAAGAAATTTTACCCATGATGCTTGATTAGTTCGTTGCACTGTGGGAGATTTGTCAAATCTGGCTGGACAAAAGTCGATTTCATAAAGTACAACGCAGGTTCGAATGGATTGGTGCATGTTGCAGGTGACACATTGTAGAATCACGTGACACCCTTTTTATCTCACTTAAGCGAACAGTGACCTCCTGTTATCCGTTAAAACTAAGGTGTTGCGTTGAGTGCATCGGCGGCAGATCGTTGTTCAGTTTGACTTTCCATTTTCGAATGTGAATAACTTTATTTCTGGAAATATTTAATATCTAATTGCTATGTATAGTGACGAGGCAGGTATGTATTCATATCTTTTTAATATTTGAATTGAGAAAAAAATAGTTTTAGTAGTTGCAAGAGTAATATAAAGTAATGCATATTTTTCAATTATTTTGTTTGCATGTTTCCCACTTCACGAAAGGTTTAGTTATATTTCCCGACATTTCCCGGCAAAGTTTATTTTTGCAACGATAAATATAGGCCTTTGACTTTGTGTTTTTGTCTAAAGTAGCTCCGGAATCGTCCGGTTTTTTAAATGAAGGCACTATAAATATTACTCGTTCAAATTTCGAAGTAAGCATTCGAAAATAGTATGTATTGATTTTCAATTCAAATTTTTAATATAAATTCTAAAATGAAAAAAAAAATGTTATGGATAATTACAAAGCAATCCCATGTTATTATTGTTCAGCCATTTTAATTAAAATAAAAGTTATATAAACTTTTAAAAAATTGTGTTAAAACATTATTAAAAATGTTATTCATTCCAGTTTATCTTCTTTTAAGCACTTTTCAAAAAACTGAAGTAATTTATGGCTCTTTATTAACATTTATTTGTCTAAAAATAAGTTGAGACAATTTTGCTTATGATTTTATTAAAAGTTAGCAAAAACTTGCGTGATTTCTTTAAAAATAAGGGTTTGGATGATTTTATCTATCTAAATTGCATACATCTGTTATGCATTATTTTTTGTTTATATTTTGTATTTTCTTTCTCTAGGAGCTTCGAACGTCAAAGTAATGATTCGAAGAGAATTGTTTAACATTATGCAACAACCGAATTTGCCAAATATATACATGATAGATTAAACTTTCTGGAAAATTATCTTCTTAACTGTGATACTTTTGATGACGATGAAATTAAAACACTCAAGCACAATTTCTCCCGATTTAAATGTGAGTTGAAAATTCAAATGGATTGCAGCCCATTATAAACCAGATGTATTTGTGAAAAATAATAAGGAATGGCTTGAAAGTACAATGGAAATTCCAAGGAAAATAAATCGCCCAGGGAGGCCAGCAAAAGCTTTCAACGAATCAAGTGATAGGTCAAAGCGAAGAAAGTCTGAAAGCTTAAGGAGCTCGACAGATGTGGAAGTACTTACGCATGCCACTGAGGTAAAGTTAGAAGCCTCTGGAAAGAGAGATGCTGCCCATATACTTAAATACAGAAGATGAAAATGCTATCGCTAAAAAAAGAAATTTGACCATTCAAGGAAATTTCAAAACAAAATTGGGTTTACTTGTAGATGTACCTAAGGCTGGATATGGTAACACTAACGATGGAAATACAAGCAGGAGATTTTTTACTGACCCCTCTGTAGCAGCTGAAATTACAGGCATTGACAAAAATTTAATATACCGTTTTAAAGTTATTCTTGAGACCATATACAGTGGCCACAAAATTCACCTAGACAAATTTAAAGAATATACAGAGAAGACAGCAGAAATCTACATCCAATTATATAAATGGTACCCAATATCACCCACAATGCACAAAATATTAATACATGGCCCCACTTCAACAGAGAAAGCTATACTATCAATTGGTCAATTCGCTGAAGAAGCAGCCAAAGCACGGAACAAACATTTTCGCTCATTTCGTCAAAATTTAGCACGAAAATTTTCAAGAATTTCTTGTAACCGTGATGTTATCAACAGATTGCTTTTGAGTTCAGATCGAGTGTTAACTGGAATAAGACCCACGATAAGAAAAAAATCAAAATCATTTCTTAAATAAACCTTAGAAATGTTACTACCAATGGAATCTTCTGAAGCTCCTGATCAAGAGGATTCTGATTATGAAGAAACAGATGACGACTCTGAATTATCATCTGATTAAGAAACTCCACCTTATTGGAGATTTATTACCTAACTGTCCATATTGTAAATAATTAATGCTTATAATTTATTCAATTATATTTTTATTTTATTCGATTTTTTATCATAATTATCATTTATTTTATTATACTATATTTGTAAAGGAAAAATCAGTATGAAGTTCCAAAACATCATTGATTTTTAAGTTATAAAGCAATTTTTATTATAAAAAGTTAATTTATTTACTAATACATTTAAATTAGTTTAAAACAATAAAATAATTTTGGCCGCCCAGATTCGTCAAATCTCCCACTGTGCGTTGGTTGCTTCCATTTCGTTCTCAGTTATGCTCAAAATCGTCATTTTTTTTCTCATTTTTAGCTTGGACAGAGTTGATAATTCTTTACAGACAAACAATGATGATTTTAAAAGGGAAGGTCGAGTTATTAATTATCCCGATTTGGACTTTTTGATTATTATTTTTTTTTAATTTGATTTTTTATGCGTCTTTTAACGTTCTATCATGTTTTGCAGCGATTTTTGTTTCAAATGACCACGCATATCGCACTTTGGAAGTCAATTCCCGTTGGAGGGCAGTTGTGATTGGTAGCTGAAAGGATTGTAGGCACATCTGGAAGTCAACCGGGCAATTGCAATTGGCGGATGAAAAGGTCCTAATTTGACTGCAATTCGATCAGCGACGTGTGGATTTTGTTTTATGCGATTTTTAGAGTTTTTTCCTGTACGTGACGACATTTATGTATTTATTTCGGAAATTGGCAAAGATAACTTACTGTATTTGTATAGCAAAACAAAAACAAAAAATAAACAGCATTTTTTTCTGTTTTAAAAGTTTCTAATTTTTTAAGGTCGTTGGTTCAATTCTGAGGGGGGAGGGAGTGTTCGGTTGTAATTTAAATATTGCGTTAATGCTCCGATCTAAACACCCCTTTCTCCTTCCCCCTTGCCTCCGAAATCAGAACTTTTTTATTATTAGTCCGATTCAAACGAAACCTTTTCTAACATTCTTCTCAGGTCCCCCAGATACTAGATAAACTTCGGTATCATTTTTTCAGCCCTTGGTCAGCAATATTTCTGAACATTAATCACTAGGGAGTGGTATTTTCTCGGGCTTAATTTCAACGAGTTCATTCAACTCAACACAAACTACTTAAGATATAGATAACTAATTAAGATACAGATTTGGCGCCCCTTGGCGATAGAAAGTGAAACTAAATGATTTTGCAGCACGCCTTCTATACGGTGCTATAAGCTAAGCAGTGAGGACACGTGCCAAAGTTTCGTTTGGAAAGAGGTTTGGTCAGAACACACCACCTTTTATGAATATTAATCTCGAGGGGGGAGTGATTTATTTTCTCGGGTTCTATGGGCCCGATTTCAACGGGAATCGGTTCATTCATCTTAACATGCTCTAATTAAGATATAGCTAACTAATCAAGACATAGATGTGGTCCTCCCCCCCGGCGGTGGAAAGTGGAACTAGCAGCGTACTGATAATTTTCAAATGTGCGTCACGCTGAATGCCAGACTGTGAAAATGGAATTCTAAATCACGTATAATGAACCCTTTTTGAATAATTTTGTTAAGGAAGAAATTTTATGATTAGAAATTTTTTTCGTTTAATTAAATGGCATAATCCACGAATTTTTATAAACCTAAAAATTATACTTTCTTATGTCAATTATATAGAGATAGCATCGATCATGTTTTAATTTCACTGAATGGCAACGAAATGTATTGCTATGATCCAGATGACCCTTTCTATCATGACTCAAATTTTGCACTTTGTTGTTCCAGACAAGATAGTTTTTTTCCAAAAGCATTGATATTTCTATTTCTTTCTAAATATTTAGTATAGTTGTACACCTATATATATTTCAATCGTCAATAAAATGAGTTTACTTGAATTTTATTGAAGAATAATCAGACAGGTTAAAAAAAAAATAACACTGCCGAACAATGATTTAACCTGAGGTTCTGCAAACTAAACATACTTCTAAAAATACTTCCTCAATCATTTTGACGCTTACATTTCTCTAAACTGAGTTCATAGAATATATTTTCTGCAGAAAATGAAACGTTCTTCTTGAATCATGAAGGAATTAAGTAACAAACTGCTAAAACTTTCTGAAGTTAAAGTTTCTTTTGAAACTTTCCGCTTGCTATCCAGCGGTTTGAAATAATCTGAATCTGTAAGGCCCGTTAAAATTATTCTTGAACATGCGAAATGCCTCGGAAAGAAGTTGGTATCACAGAACAGATAATGAGATCGTTAGGTGAGAAACTTTTGGATTTTCATTTCATGTTCTGTCTTTCAAAGATCGAAATTTCTAAGCAGAAGATTATAGTTATTCCAATCTCGGGTATTCAAAGTATCGATAGTCTAAAATTACCTTTAATTTTTGAAAAGTTACACTGAATACTCGATTTTATTTCGTTCCATACTCTATCTTTAATATATTTATTTTCATGCTAAAATAACTGAAGTGTTAGATAAATTCAACCATCACTATTTTAATGACGCCTTTTTTTTTTTTTTTTTTTTTTTTTTTCTTATAAAAATAAAATAAGGTGATGCCCTAATAATGTGAATGATACATTTTTTTCTTCTTAAAGAACTTTTGGAAAATCTTCTCATCGATCAAATTTAGTTATAAACACGTAAGAAAAACTAGTCAAAAGAAGTATATATATAGTATATATATGTATATATAAAACCATAATAAAGACTACAAAAAGAAAAAAAAAATCATCATACACAAATGGGGAAAATAAAAATCATGAAAATAATATACGAAACTCAAACCTGTTATGATAAGTATCCATAAGTAGCCAAAATATATCCAAAACAGAAAAATTTGAAATGGATGAAATAATTTGAATTAATATAAAATATTTTTGAAAATATATATGTGTGTGTGCGTGTGTGTTAACATGTCACATAAAACCCAATGTTTAAACTTTAACTTTCATTGTTAGTTTTAGGACTACTGAGTAGCATCAGCCTTAAGTTGTGGTCTGAAATGTTTTTTCATGTTCATATGTAACGATGTTCTGTTATTAAATGTTTGTTTGTTTGTTTTAAGTCTCGAAGTGAATCTGCTGCAATTACTTCGCATACTTCATCTTGCGCATCTTTTCCACTTCCAGCGAAATAGGACAAAAAATGAACTCTTTAACAGCTCATGTTCTTCAGAACAATTAAACAGAAAATCCTAAATGACAGAACATATTAAATTTCTAATTGAGCACTCAACAATGTGTAAAAGTTACACAAATTAATCAATATGCTCCACATGATTCATATTTTAATGTATGTTTACATTCACGCATAATTTTAAGTAAATTAAATTTTGTGCTATTTTTCGTAAACGGCGACATTCTGGCTGAAAGCTTGGCATTAGATTACAAAGGGAAGAAAAGACACTATTAGTACAAAGGTCAGTGCGGGGTAATTTTGCATCCCACAGGTTTGTGGGATGTGTCCAGCCGTTTGAAGTAATAGATTGCAGTGGCGCCCACGGCTATATCGAATAATAACTCAGGGATTTCAATTGCCAATAATAAGGGCTAAATACTCAGCCAGTTACATTCAAGGTTGTCAACAAGACGTCCGGGGTAGCGTAGGGACTTGACTTCCGGGGTAGCCGACGCTCCAAGAGCTGCAGTCCGGGACACTGGCGAGAAATATATTAGAGGACCTTGAACATTTTGCAATTGAACATAAATGGTACTCAGAAAAAGACTTTTGAACTTGCCGAAATTCTTCGAGAAAACAATGTGCATATCGCATGTCTACAGGAAACTAAGTTCAACCCAAATTTAAAACTTGCAATAAAGGGTTATACTACTTTGCGAAGAGACAGAGCAATCGCTCTGTAGGAGGTCTTGCTTTCCTCGTTAAATCAAAATAAATTAAATTCTATGAAATCCTACTGCCAATTACGGCAGACATTGACAGTGAGGGTGGAATGGAAGTGCAAGCAATCAGTGTAATATTACCTCAACACGAGGTTACGATTGTAAATGCTTACCACTCAGACAATTCAAGAATCAATACCAACCTCCTAGGCATGTTAGTACATACGAACTCAAATACCAAACTCATCCTAGGAGATTTCAATGCTAAGAGCCCCACATGGGGAACACGGACTCTAGACTCGAAAGGTTCTCAAATTGAAGACCTTCTCACTGATATTGATTTCTCCATCCTTAACAACAAAGAAATCACTTATCTCTCAAAAACAAGCGGCACGACATCAGACATTGACATCACGGCTATTAATCACCAATCGGTAGATCAAACAACATGGAAGATCTTAAAAAGGCTATTAGTGACCATTTCTCAATTCTAATCAAGATCAAACAAAAAGCTGAAGTTGCCATACGTAACAAGAGAACATGGAATTTCCGGAGAGCTGATTGGAACAGTTTCACTTCAGAGCTTGATAGGTTTTGCGCTCTGGATTCACCACACACACTTGATGAAAAACTGGAGGCTTTTGCCTCACCTATTAATTCAGCAGCAAAAATCTCCATCCCTAGGGTAAAAAGAAGAGATGAATGGATCCCCTACTGGAGGGACAGCGATATCAAAAATCTGATCAACGAACGTGACCAACTAAATGCGGAACTTCAAAAAACAATACTGAAACAAATAGAGTAAAATTTAATGAACTTTGCCATAGAGTTGAGGAGGAGATCTCCTTTTGCAGAAGAAAAAAATGGGCAGAATTCTGCGAAAAACTAGACCCAAGAAAAGAATCGCAACATTGGAAAGTTATAAAAACTTTAAATAATCAAACTGTCCCTCAAAATTTTATTACTCAGACAAACATTATTTCCTCTGATTGTAGAAAGGCCTGCACAAATAAGGAAACAGCACCGATTCTTGCAAAACACTACGAAAGTAAAAGCAAACTATCCTTCAATGTAAATGACAAAAATATGCTTCGAGTCTATAGAAAATCCATTGAAGACTCAAAGAGATATTGTCACCGTGACATTTTTATAGAATCAATCTCAATGGACGAACTTGAATTTGCCATCGGCAAAATGGACCCTAGCAAAGCGCCTGGCCCTGACCTTATTTTTGGCCGCATGGTACAGTACTTTGGTTCAGGAGCAAAAAATTTTTTGCTTGAAATCTTTAACCTCTCTTGGGCCTCAGGCAAATTGCCCAAATCATGGAAAACTTTTGTTATTCCAATACTGAAACCAAATAAAAATGCCTCAGAGTGCAATAGCTACAGGCCAATCTCACTTACTAGCACTCTTTGTAAGCTTATGGAGTGCATCATTCACCGTAGACTTATGGGCTGGCTCGTGGAACACAATAAACTTCATTTCTATCAAACTGTCTATAGAGACAATCATAGCACTGTTGATCAGCTTTTTTACTTGTGCCAATTTATTATTGACGGTCTGCAAGAGAAGCCTCACAGAAAATCTGTGTCAGTGTTCTTGGATCTTACAGCCGCCTTTGACCGGGTATGGCGTCAAAAATTGATTCATATTATCCACAGCAATGGGATCAAGGGCAACGCGCTTATTTGGATTAACGACTTTCTAAGAGAAAGAAAATTCTCTGTAAGATTCAATGGGGTGCTTTCAAGGGCACATAGGATGTGAGCAGGAGTACCTCAGGGCTCAGTCTTGAGTCCTCTCCTCTTCCTAATCTATATGAACACTATACATCCCTATATCCATCCTGACACAAAAATAGCATGCTATGCTGATGATATCATAGTCTGGCACTCTCACAGAGATATTACAGTGTCAGAGAATGTCCTGAACAAGACTCTGGGGGGCATTGCTACATGGGCAGACGACTTAAAATTATTCATCAATGCAAGTAAGACTAAATATTGCATCTTTTCCACTGATAGACGTCATAGAGGCACTTTTGGGCTAAACATCAAGATCAAAGACCAAAAAATTGAAACGATTGTTTCCCCTACTTACCTAGGTATTATTTTGGACCCAGAACTTCGCTTTACGAAGCACATTGAACATATCTCAAATAAAGCTCTTAGGAAATTAAATATTCTCAGAAAACTATGTGGCACCACGTGTGTTTCAAGATCTCAAACCTTAAAAAGTACAAACTGCACTATTATTAGACTAGTGCTCGAGTATGCTGCCCCAGTCTGGGCCCCGGCTTCAACTTCTATTAAAAAACAACTAGATTCCGTGCAGCATAGAGCCTCAAAAATTATTATTGGTGCCTTCTCATCAACTAACAATGAAAAGGCGGAACAGGAAGGTGGCCTACCCCCTTTAGAGAGTAGACGCAAACCTAGCCACCATCAAGTTCACCAATAGATTTCGCTGCAATAGCAATGATCATATCTCTACCAGACTTTTCAATAATTGGAAATGCTCAACCAGGATTAAAAAATCTTCAACTCTCCAGCTGGACATATTAGAAGACTGACCCAACAGGTGCATTCATCCCTGGATTTCCTTCTGGAACCTCTCTTTCCAAGAACACCACCGGCGAACACTAAGATTAATATGAACTTGCTTCAACCCTGCTCTAAAAAAAAGGACCCCATAATACTCAGACAAAAGGGTCTTGAAACTATAGAAAAGCTCTCCCAGGAGAACCTGGCAGTTGCTTTCACAGGCGACGGTTCTTCAGAAAAATCCCTCAACAGAGGTGGAGCAGGCATCCTCTTCATTCTTCCAAGTGGTGGAAAAGTCAATTTTAAAATTAACACAGATTTGATTGCCTCCAACTTCACCAGCGAACTTTTGGCAATCAAAGAATCCCTAACTTATTACCAGACTAATTATCATGCTATGGATCTTGTGAAGGACTGGTTGTTTTCTCAGACTCTAAATCGGCCTTAAAAGCCATTGAAAACGGAGACACAAACATCACCTCTACTATGTATAAATGACTTACTCGTCCAGCTGCATTGCAAGAGGAAGTCTTGTGTGCTGCAGTGGATACCTGCACATGTAAACATCGAGGGTAATGAGTGTGCGGATGCTTTGGCCAAAGAGGCATGAAATCTTGTCCAACCTAGTTCCACCATCACACTTGCAGATATGCGAACGTTGTGGCCAGATGTAGACTTATCAATCATCCCTCTAGGAAGCCTTTAATCACTGACTTTGATTGCTCTAGAAATGTAACAACTACACTGGCTAGATTACGAACAAATCACTATAAAAGAATGAAGATCCTACCTGATGGGACAAGAACCTATATTAATTGCAGGAACTGCCCGGAAACTCAGCTCACACCGAGACACATCTTCGAATGCCCATCCATTACCGCATATATCTTAAAACTCAGCTGGTTACCGCTAATGGATCCACTTCGGGAGATCCTGTACAGCCCTGAAGCACCAAGGCTGGCGGCAGTGGTCCTCCGGACCTTTGGCAATATCTGAGGCTTTCTTTCTTGACTTTTTGCATATCCATGGACACGACAACAACAACAACAAGACACTTCTTCTGAATAAGGTTTTTAATTGCTCTATACGCAATGTTTAAGTATTAGAGACTGATATATATATGTCATCTCTATATGTCATCTCTATATGTCATCTCTATGGTATATATGTCATATAAGGCATCTCTAGACATCTCACGATATTATAGTAGATTTTAGCTACCATGAAAGCTGCAATCATAGAGATACGTAACTTCAAATTTACGCAGTTTACTTTCACATTTTATACCTTAACTCCAACCATGTAACGCTCTGCGATGCATCCTCAATTGAAGAAAACACTTTACTTCTGAGAGCATGTTCATATGTAAAGGCTACTTTGCTGATAACCCTGATTTTATTTCACTTCATAGAAATCATATATAAATAAATAAGTTCGACCTAAGCTCCCTCATATATATTTTTGTTTTGTACACGGACTAATTGGAATCCTGACAGATGACTTCGTCTATGCATTCTCCAGATGATGTGACTGTTCTATCCCCTAATCAAGTTACTTCTCATTTTAATTGTTTGTCCGAAACTGAATTTCAAAATACAATAAACAAGTTCTTGCAACAAATCTAACCTAATCTCCTATTTAAAGATAGGTAATTATAAACTGTATACAGAATACAATTAAGTTAATATAAAAAATTAACAAGTGCAAGCAACAGATTACCAATGCGTCATTAAACTTTTGTAAATATTAACCATTAAATCACATAAATAATCGACAATAGATAATCCGATAATTATAATACAATACATATATAGGGTAGATGTGCAGTAATGGACACCCTTAAGGAATTTCTTTAAAAATTATTTTTTAATTAATAGTTATAATTGTTATATTTCACATTTTTTAATATTCTATTAATCTACCAACAATATTTAAGCATGCTCATAGTCACATTTCCAAATGTGAACCGAAATTTAATTGTAAATAACAGAAATAAATCAAAACACCCTAAATTTCAGTAATGGACACCCCACAAAAAGTAATAGATAATTGATATTATGATTGTATTTAAAACTAGAATTTAAAGAAAGCATATTAATGAAACAAAATAAGCTGAATTTTTATTGGTTATTTTGTTATAAACCAAAAACGTTGAAGGTGGCCCATTACTGGAAGACGGTCCATTACTGGCACATCTACCTTATATCTAAAAATGTAAGATTCTAAAAATTTAAATAAGTGGGAAAAAAGTACCAATGTGCAGAAGGCAAAAATTATTACAAGAAGCAATTGGAAACGCATATAGTGAAACACTTTCTCAAGGGCAATATTCCACTAATATAAGTACAATGTAATTGATTTCTGTTTGAGTAAATAGGCCTCAGCCGCATTGATTAACTAAAATTGCCCGATCAATTGTATATTTGTAGCAATACCGTAGAATATTTATACTTTTAGCATCTCGGGGCGGATTGAATAGTTCTTTTATAAGACCAGGAACCATACTTTACTGGTATTTTCATAAATTTTATTTACTTCTTGACACAAAACACTTAACAAAACGTCACATTACCCGTATATATAAGACTTCACTTTCACATTTCCGGAGAACAAAATAACACATACGTTCTATTTACATAATCACGCTTAAAAAAAAAAAGAACTTCTCTCGGCAAAGCTCACATGTCAACTCAACTGATCAAACGTCACGCTTCAGATCACGTGATGCGCTGCAGATTTCACCAGGGAAGAGTCTATTTCTTTTGGAAGGGGCTTTCTGCGTTACATCCTCCCCTCTGTTTCCGACATACGTCTCGGAGAGGAAACAGGATGCTTTCTGGGTCTTCTCTTTTTCTCAGGGGTGCAACTGGAGTAGTTTCAGTTTCTTGGAATGTTGTCAAGGCTGAAGCATGATAAGACCAAATTCGCTGAGTAGGATTGTCTAGACTGGCAATGTCATATGTCACCAGTGATTTTTGAGTCAAAACTAAATATGGTCCATCCCTCTTAGGCATAAACTTTGCTGTTTTCTGGTTACTTGCCTTGCTCACAGGGTGTAAGGTAACCCATACTTTTTCACCAGGTGTAAAATAAACTCTTCTACGATTTTTATCATAATATTTCTTACGCTGATCTTGTTTTATTTCAACTCGCTCTTTCACTCTCTTTGAGACATCTGCAAGACGTTTAAGATATGGAGTTATTTCAGGAACAAAATTGTCACTTTCAACAACTGCTCTAAAATCGTTCACCCCATCATCGATTGTTCTTAGTTCTCGACCAAAATGCAGATAGGCGGCAGTTTGGCCTGTTGTATCAGATTTGGCAGAGTTCATAGCAAATCTATTAAAAGGAAGTTTATCAATCCAGGAATCGTGTTCATCCCCAACAAGGATTGCTATTCGAGGTTTCAAGTCTCTATTTTTCCGTTCGACTGGGTTGGCTTGAGGGTGGTACAAAGGTGTCAATGATTGGTCAATTCCAAGAATGTAACAAACTTGTTGTAGAACAGCGCTCACGAACTGAGGGCCGTTATCACTTAAGAGTCTTCTTGGGATACCGTAACGAAGGAAAATCTCTTCAATCAGCGTAGTCGCACATTCTTAGGCAGTGGCAGTTGTTAAGGCAAACAGTTCTACCCATTTAGGGGCACAATCTTCTACTATAAAAATCCATCGGTGCCCATCTTTACTACGAGGCAATGGTCCAAAAAGATCAATGCTGAGTGTCTCAAACCGCTGAGCATAAGCAGGTATTCGCAATAAACGGCTGGTTCCTGATTTGTTGATTTATAACGAGCGCATTCTGGGCACTTCTTCACGTATTCAGAAATATATGCTCTCATGCCTGTCCAATAATATCTCTTAGCAATTCTTTGATAAGTACCTGCTTCACCATAATGTCCGGCTGAGGGGTCGTCATGATGAAGTTTCAAAATATTTTGTCTTTCTTGTACTGGAATGACCAGTTGCGCTTCTTCGGCGTCTGATTCAGGAGCATACCGGTAAAGTGCACCTTGATTCATCAGGAATCCTCTATCAGTCCAATTGACGAAGTCTTCACTTTTCTGTTCATCTTCAAAACAATCTATAATCTTTTTAAGATTTTCATCTTGCAACTGAGCTTCTCTGATATCCTTTGAGCTTCTTGTTGGCATGTCTAAGCTGACAAAGTTGCATGTCTCACAGAAAGCAGACTGATGACTACAGACAGGACGTGATAGCATGTCAGCCACAACATTAGATTTTCCAGGTTCATATTCTATTTTTAATAAGAACGATTGTACTTGTAGTGCCCAACGGTCTAATCTCCTAGATGGTGACTTAAGGCTCAGAAGCCAGTTTAAAGGTTGGTGGTCCGTAGCTACAACTACTTCTTGTCCTTCCACATAGCCACGAAATTTTCCTAAGGCCCAGACTACAGCTAATGCCTCGCGTTCCGTAGTGGAATAATTTCTTTCAGCACTTGTAAGAAGACGGCTAGCGTATTCTATGGGATGTTCAGAGGTCTTGTCATCACCCTGTAGAAGAACAGCGCCAAGAGCATTAGTTACTAGCGTCAGTACGCAGAATAAATGGTTTAGTCCCATCAGCTTGTTTAAGCACAGGAGGGGTTATGAGACATTCTTTTAGAGTTTCAAAGGCTGTTTGCTCTTCGTTTTCCCATTTCCAAATAACTTTCTTTTTTGTGAGATTACTAAGGGGCCTGGAGATATCAGCAAAATTTGGTATAAATCTTCTGTACCACGAACAGGTCTGTAAGAAAGACTGGATCTCTTTCACATTTTTAGGAGGAGATATCGCGGAGATAAAACGGAAGGCGATAGAAATGTACGGTTTGTTGCATTCTGTTTAGGTAACCAGGAAATTTATTCTTGCAAATTTAAAAATTAGTCACAAAGTTCTTCAACAGATGGTGCTGCTGACTACGAGAAACTAGAGAACCTGGACATAGTAAGAGAAGCGTCATGAGTTTAAATACGCATGCTCAGTGGAAGAAAAATGGCGGCTGGACGAAAATCTCGTCCAAATTGAAGCAAACCCGATTTTCCACGCTCGGCGCGTATTCGCGCTTTGGTTATTTTTATTATTATTTTAATGCGCGTTCTTTAGAAACGAAACAAGGTAAACAAAACAAATTTTCTTCTTTTTTATGACGAATCTGTTGTAAAAAGTGGATAATTTTCTGTTTTTGTCGCTATTATGTCAAAAGTTTCACTAAGTGCAATTTACCTATATTTATAACACATTTAATATTTTAATTAAATTGGTTATTTAGAATATAACAATAAATATTTATTTATTAGTTTTCTAATTAAACTTTTTTGTAAAAGAATAACGAATGAAATGAAATCGCTTATCTCATTGCATTGCACCGCTGAAATTACTGTACATTTGCGGATGAATTTAACTTCGCGAATATGTTAGGAAGTAATCAGTTTGAATTTGAGAGCTACCTTCAAAATTCCTTAGAGGGGGGGGGGGGGGGGGGGGAGTTATGAAATATTTAGAAAATTGGGGGGGGGGGAGGTAAGCAGTTGTATTTTATTTATTTTGGTTGTCTCCACCATTAATTTACTTTTTCGGCTCTCAAAAAAAATATTTCTCACCTCTGAACAACGCGAAAATTTCCTGACACATTTTCTGACTCATTTTTAAACATAAAAACATTATACTTGGAGGCATGGTTATTGAAATGATTTGTAATAGAACAGTTTTTATTTACCGATAAATGAATTGCATCTGGAATTATAAACAATAGGGTTTTTTTTTTTTTTTTTTTTTTTTTTTTTTAACTTTTCTGCGGTGTCGCATCAGGAAATTCAGTTCAATGCATGAACTTTGACAGCATTTTCTAAAAATCTTCTGCCTTTACCGAAAAACGAAAAATCAGTTCGATTACATAGTTTCTGAATAACACAACCTGCCAATTTGATACGTTTGCAAACAAAAATGAATTTAAAAATGTGTCAGAAAGTAGCCAGTTTGAATTTGAGAAAAGCCTAGCCTTTTTTTAGCCTAGGCTTAAGCATACCAAAGTGAGAGGCAAGTAATTCACTGAAAATAAAATATTTAAAAATACATAATAGACATTACACCAATTTTGACAACTATTTTTATTTTTACCATTTTTGAAAACTCTGCAATAAATTAATTTTTAATAAATTTTGAAATAGCCAAATATAACTTTGCTCATGCTAACAATTTTTTAATATTCCTTGCGTTTATGAAAGGATAGAAACACGCATTTTTATTCAGGAAACGTTTAACCTATATTCTAAATACGATTGCTTACTTTGAATTTAGCACTTAATAAGAACAATACTGTAAATATTATCTAAATATATAATAAATTTGAATTTCTTTTTTCCCAAACAATTGAAAAATTTAAATTTATTTCCTACATTCCTGAATGCATAAGGGGAAAAAAAAGAAAAAAGAGAGAGAAAAAATCTATGTATGTATATTGCTCATCTGCATATCTAATAAATAATTTTAAAAATATATAAATAAATATATTTCACGATGTCATTTGTATACATAAATGCGTGATATTTGCAAATAAGCATGCATGAAATTTTATTTTCCAGCTCTTTACAATCGAACAGCGTTTTTCGTTTGCCTGTAAATATACTACATTTTAAATTATAATCACGTCTGATGCAGAGATTTATTTGTTAAATGGGGAGGACAAATTCAATTCTTTTTTTTTTTTTTTTTTTTTTTTTTTTTTTTTTTTAGCTGTAACACTTTTTTTTTTTTAAATTGCTCTATTTGGAATTGTGCAGTAATAATATATATAATCGTCTAAATTAGCACTCCCCAAAATTTCCACCTTTAATCCTCTTAGACACCCCCTCCCCTCCCCCAGCATCACTTATAATTAAAAATTATAAAATCCTAACTTAATATACATATATACCCATCTTCACCATATTCTTTTGAATTTGTGTGCGTATTTTGTGTATGAAGTATCAAACTTTATTTTATAAAAATGAATACTTTAATAAGTTCTTTCTGGTAATTAGATAATTTTATGCTATTAACGTTACAACATAAAAATATTTTT
Source organism: Maratus michaelseni (assembly GCA_963931845.1). Classification (NCBI taxonomy): domain Eukaryota; kingdom Metazoa; phylum Arthropoda; class Arachnida; order Araneae; family Salticidae; genus Maratus; species Maratus michaelseni. The sequence continues at coordinate 284,357,252 of OZ007589.1, read as the reverse complement.
AATGTAATTTTATTTGATGTTATAATTGCATTAAAGTATGTTTCATTTTAATTATTATAATATAGCCCTTATATATTAAATATTAAAACTTAGTTTCATTAATCTATTTAAAAAATTCAAAGTAACTTATAATAAATAAATAAATAATAATAATATATAATAATAATAATTCATAATAATTTTTAAAAAGAATAAAATAAAATATTATAATTTAGTTTCATTAACAAGAATCTATTGAAAAAAATCAGAGTAGGCAATCATAAGAAATGAATAAAAATCGAAAAAAAAAATTCTAAAATGTTAAAAAATAATAACGAGCATCGAACCCGCAATCTCTGCCATGACAAATGCATGCTTCTGACCACTACACCACATAATCTTACTAAGAAACAGCGAAACTACTGTATTAGATTCAAAGCAAGTCATACGAGAATTTGGCGCGATCTCAATCCTCGCCAACACCAATTTTGAACACTGACAGCGGAAAAATATTAATAAAAAATACTTGTGATGCGATTCCACAAAAATAATATATACACACTGTAAAAAAAATCTGTAAATTTTACAGAAAAAAAACATTTTTTTTACAGAAAAAAACTGTTTTTTAAAAAAACAGTTTTTTTCTGTAAAAAAAATGGTTTTTCTCTGTAAAAATTACAAATATTTTTATATTCCATATTTTTTACAGGAAAAAACTGTTTTTTTCTTTTAAACAGTTTTTTTCTGTAAAAAATACGGATTTTGTAATTTTTACAGAAAACATCCATTATTTTTTAGAGGGAGAGAAAGTTGTTTAAAAGAAAAAATAGTTTTTTTCTGTTTTTATTATTATTATTATTTCTAACCGATGCAAAGAATGCTGAACTGTAACCGCATTTTGATTTTCACTGTTTGCCTGTCAATGTCATTTAAACACCCGCCAAAAAGGGGGAAATTTTTATAAAGTTGAGAATTTTCATTATTTACAGGGTAAATGGGGGGGGGGGGGTCATTTATAGACTAACAGAAAATGTGAAATAAAATGCTGAAATTTGGTGGTGGGGGGGGGCACAGTTTTGACATTTTACTAGGGGAAATTTTAGTTGCTTTTTTTCTTCAAGGAGGGGGGAGGGAGGGTAGGCGAAGGCTGGTTAAAAAGATAATACTATATATACATTATTTCAATTCGCTAAATTCACAGCGATATATATATATATAAATATATATATATATATATATATATATATATATATATATATATATATATATATATATATATATATATATATATATATATATATATATATATATATATATATATATATATATATATATATATATATATATATACACATATATATTACAAAGTATGTTATTGTTGTTTTCAATAGTTAATTTTCACCAAGAATGACCTTTGGAGGGGGGGGGGGGGGCGTAAGTGGGGCAAGAAAATTAAACAATTATACATAGAGAGATTTTTAAAAGATTGAAATAAAGAACAAAGTGGAAAGCTTTCTCCATTTTTTTTTTTTTTTTTTGTGGCTTTTTTAGGATAAGGGGGGAGGCAGAGTTGAGATTGGGATAATTGAAATATATAAGATAAAACTCTGAAATTTAGCACAAGAACGCACAATTTTGATATTTGGCAGAAGAAATTTTAATTTCTTGAAGAAGAGGAGCTTCTGGCGGGGGGGGGGGCGTTAAAATGGTAATACAATGGATATTTTTTCAACTCGCTACATGGATTGGATATATATTTAAAAATTAAAACACATGTGAAAAACAAAGGATAAGACAATATAAAATCCAATGGAATGGACACTGCAGGAATTATACTTGATAGGATGAATAAGCAAAAAAATGGAAAACTATGAATACCTTATAGAATCTTCAGAAGGGATTTATAAGAGTATTCATAGAAAGTATATATGCTACCAATGGCCTTTAGGAAAAGGGTGGGGGGGGGGTCAAGAAATTTAAAAAATGCAAAGTAACATACAGAGATTTTAAATAGGGATGAAATAAAGACGACCAAAGCAGAAACTTTTAAAAAGATAATATTTTTCACTGTCTAACCTTTTTAGAGAGTGTGTGTGTGTGTCTGGGGGGGGGGGGGGGGGGCTCTAACAGAAAAGAAAAATAATCTATAAAATATTCAGGTTTGATCAACGAACACCCAATTATGATACTTTACTGGCAGAATTTAAAAAAAAAAAAAATGCTTTATTTCTTCAAAGGATGATGAGCCTGCAGGGAGAACTGGCTAAAAAGAAAATACAATCTATAGATTATCTCAAAGCGGTACATAAATAACTTGCATATAAGAAAAGCTGCCCCCCCTTACTCTATAAAGAATAGATAATGAAAAAGCTTTTTTTTTTTTTTAATTTCTCATCTGTTCGTCTTTATTTTATACCCTTTAAAATATCTGTATGTAATTGTTGTGGGAATACGTATTTTTTTCCCCTTGAGCCCTTCCCCCCTCCCTCCACAAAAGCCATTCTTGATAAAATAATAATAAAATAATATATCAATCATCGTATCATCCTCTATATTAAAACGAAAAGCTAAGATCAATGTTTTTCAGTGCAAAAAAAGACACAAATGCGCATGCATAATATTAAATATAGAACATATCCAGCTTTAGAGCAGAGCAGCGCGCGGTCGAGATGGCTGAGTGGTCTAAGGCACCTGTTTTAATCTGTGGTTCTAACCTGTTGACATCGCGGGTTCGATGCTAGCTCGGGGCAAACTTTTTTTTGTTACTTTAATGGCGATAAGATAATTAATTTCAATAATTTATTATTTTACTTCAAGAGATGTTATATAATTTGTAATTTTTTTTTATTCGAATGCTTTATAATTAAGTAAATTTTAACATCCAACAATATTTTTTTTTAATTACCAATTTTATGTTTAAATTAAAAGATTGTGCATGTAATTATCGATTAAATAAATTGAACTGATCTACAATTTTTGTTATATTTGGTATGACCATTAACAAGATTCCATATATATACTAAGATATATACAAAGAAAAGTATTTTATTATTTTTTATATAAAAAAAAGGGTGAGGAAATAAAAGGAGAGAAATATATTCAAACAGGAATTCTGAAAGAAAAATGACGTTGATATCCATGATTAAATTGAATAAAATTAAATAATGTATAAAAATGTAAAATAAAATTCAAATAATTAAATAATATGTATTATAAATCGTTAGCTGCAAACAACAAATTTTAAGTTCGTCGTTTTAGAGTAAGACTCATAAAAAAGAATAAATAAATAATAATAGTCAAAAATAAATAAAGGTTGCGTGATTTAAAAATATTCAGAAAATACTCAGTATTGTTATTATTTTTTTTTTATTGCGACTGTGGTAAGTAAAATTTAACACCTGACAATACTTTACTAATTTACAATTAAGACAATACTTTACAATAATTACTAATTTGATATTAAAAATATTAAAATTAAAAGATTTTGCATGTGTTATCGATAAAATAAATTGACCTAAACTTTTATCTTTTTTTTTTTTTTTTTTTTTTTTTTTTTTTTTTTTTTGTCTGACCATTATCAAGAAGATATGTTTATATAATAAGAAAAGTATGTGATTATTCTCCGTAAAAAAAGAAAAGAAGAGAAAAAAGAAAGAAGGGAAATATTCATATAAAAACTATAAAAGAAATCACCGTTTAAAGACAGGCTGGTAAAAATAAAAGTAATGAAAAAATTTAAAAGTCGCATAATTAAAAAAGATTAGAAAATACTAAATATTGATAGGTTAAAAAAAAAGTTTAGACAATAGAAAATTTCCATTAATATTTTTAGTTAAATTCCTGCTAAAAAACAAGCATAATAGGTTATAAATTACAAGCTTAAAATTTTTTCACTTCATTAGTTGAGTAGTTTGAACTGACAGCACCATCTATCGCTTTATATCTATAGGAATCGCTTACACAGTATAACAATTCATCAAGTTTTCAATACTTAATTAAGTTAAATCAACTACAGTAGAATCTCGTTACAACGAACCTCGATTTAACGAATTTTTCAATTTAACGAATGTAATTTGGATTGTAAAAAATAGTCATATTATGCTATTTCAGTATAAAAATATTTTCACTTTAACGAATATTTCATTATAGCGAATTTAATCAGTGGTCTCCAGAGATTCATTGTAACGAGATTTTACTGTAATTAAAAATTAAAACATATTACTAATGCAATTTTTAAGTTGTTTACCGTCAAATCTTGACGGGTACTATATCTAGTATATATTAAAGCACAAGCTTAAAAATTTAAGTACGAATTATTCAGCGCAAAAATGAACAAAACTGCATATGAGTAAAATCAAATATAGAACCTATTCAATTTTCGAGATTAACAGACCGAGGTCACGATAGCCCAGTCGTTTAAAGCGTCGGTTTACGAACTGGTTATCTCCATAGAAAATGAGTTCTATTCCTGCTGCTGCTAGAATGATTTCTGGAATATATTTTGTTATAATTAGTCATATTTCATTTCAGGGGGAGAAGTACTTTTTTTATTATTATTCGAATGCTTAATAATTAAGTAAAATATAACATAAAAGAATATTTTTACAAATATCTAATTTTGTATTAAAATATTTAAATTTTAAAATTTTGCATGTGATTATCGATTAAATAAATTGAAATGGTCTACAATTTTTGTTATATTTTGTATGACCGTTATCAAGAATGTAAAGAAAAATATGTGGATTTTTTTTCCCCATAAAAAAGGAAAAAGAAGAGAAAAGAAAATAGAAAGAAGGAAAATATTCATCTAAGAATTATAAAAGAAACTATCTTAATAATGTATGAAAATATAAAATTAAATTCAAGCAATTAAAAATATGTATAGCTGGATGCAGCAAATTTTAAGTTCGGGGTTTTAGAGCGAGTCTGATAAAAATAAAATTAGTGGTAAATTTCAAAGGCCGCGTAATTAAAAAAAATTAAAAAATACTAAAGATTGATATCTTTAAAAAAAAAAATGAGGTTTGTAGTATGTACAAACAAATGCCCTGTCTATTCAATTAATATTATTAGTTAAACTACTGATCTTAAAATTCTTTCACTTCATTTATTGAGTAGGTTCGACTGACAGTGCCATCTATCGCCTTATATTTTTAGGAATTGCTTAGACACTATAGCAATTCATAACGTTTTCAATACTTAATTAATTAAAAAGCAACTAATTAAAAATTCAAATATATTTCAAATGGAACTATATAGCTGTTTACTATCAAACCTTCACGAGTACTCGAGGCTAACGAGAAAGACAGGCTACCGCGGTGCATTCCACTTATCTTTTTTTACAGACCGCTAGAGTGACGTGATGCTCTTTTCCTACACCTTCATTGGTGCATTCGAGCATCACGTGACTCCGGCGGTCTGTAAAAAAAGATACGCGTAAAGCACCGCGGTAGCCTTTCTTTTTCGTTAGCCTCGATGAGTACTATCATGACGAGTACACACATACACACACATATGTATATATGAGCTATCCATCTAGAGAGTTGAAAACAATCTATAGATTAATTTTTTTTTCAACTGCACGCGTCCGCCCTACCTCGCCCTCAAAAAGCTTCCCTATTTGGAAGAAATAAAGCATTTAAAACTTTCCTCAGCCAAATGCAAAAATTGTGTTTTTGGGGCCAAATCTCAATCTCATATTTTTCTATTACCCCTCTTAACTCTGACCCTTCCTTACTCTGCAAAACCGCATAATGAATTTTTATAAGTTACCTTTTATAAGTTTCCAATGTGTTCGCCTATGAAGCGACGGGCCTAGCTTGGGGTCCAGACTTTCTCCGGCCCCTCTCGATCTGTTGAGTGGGGTTCAATCGCAGCGTCTGGAATCGGTTAAAAGCCCTGTCATGTCCAATATTGGATGAGTACAGTACTAAATAGTCTTATTTCACCCCCATTCAAGTCTTTATATGTATTTTTTTATTTATTGCCTCCCTCACAAATCTTGGTGAAAGTTTCAAAATATATATATATATATATAAGCAGCCCACAGTTCTCTCAGCTATCTAGATAAGAAAGCCGTGACAAGCGTCACGAAAACGTCATACCAAGCAGGCACGAGGCTAAAGAAAAAGAAAGGCTACCGCGGTACTTTACGCATATCTTTTTTTACAGACCGCGGGAATCACGTGATGCTCGAATGCACCAATGCAGGTGTACGAAAAAAGCACACGTCACTCTAGCGGTCTGTAAAAAAAGATAAGTGGAATGCACCGTGGTAGCCTTTCTTTTTCGTTAGCCTCGAAGCAGGCAAAACAAAGTAAAAAAAATCGAACTTGCATGTTGCGATTTCATTGGCTCATAGAATTAATAATTATTTTTTACGACTAATAGTTAATAATTCCACGAGCCATCGAAATCGAAACATGCAAGTTGTCAGGGCTACACTACACTGTTAAAAATATCGTGAAAAATTACCTCTGTTTTTAAAGGCTCTCTATTTTCTGACCAATGAGAATGCTACATAAACGCCCTTGGAGTGTTCTCATTGGTCAGAAATTTGAGAGCCTTTAAAAACAGAGGTAATTTGTCACGATATTTTTAACAGTGTAGATACCGGGCTGGCTCATTCATTATCATGACGTCAGAAAGGGTGGCTCGAGGCTAACGAAAAAGACAGGCTACCGCGGTGCATTCCACTTATATTTTTTACAGACCGCTAGAGTGACGTGATGCTCTTTTCGTACACTTGCATTGGTGGATTTGAACATCACGTGACTCCTCCGGTCTGTAAAAAAAGATATGCGGAAAGCACCGCGGTAGCCTTTCTTTTTCGTTAGCCTCGTGGTGGCTGGCCGCGACCAGCGATTGGTACAGAGCGACGCGCCCATCTTTTTGTGCCAATCGCTGTATGTCTTTCGTTTTGTCGTTTCACTTTGTATCATTCGCTGGTCGCGGCCAGCCACCATTTGTGACGCCATGATAATGAATGAGCCGGCCCGTATCTAGTGTAGCCCTGAAGTTGTTCGAATTTTCTTTTTATTTTGCCTGCTTCGAGACTAACGAAAAAGAAAGGCTACCGCGGTGCTTTACGCGTATCTTTTTTTACAGACCGCGGGAATCACGTGATGCTCGAATCCACCTATGCAGGTGTACGAAAAGAGCATCACGTCACTCTAGCGGTCAAAAAAAGCGGTGTAAAAAAAGATAAGTGGAATGCACCGTGGTCGCCTGTCTTTTTCGTTAGTCTCGTGCCTGCTTGGTATGACGTTTTTGTGAGACGTTTCACGGCTTTCTTATCTAGGGGGCGTTGCCCACATTCATACTAAAAGAGTTAATAATCTTAGCTAAAATCATTCAAGGGGTCGACCAGGACTTCACTATACATTTACTAAAATTTTGAGAACTTCTTAAGTAGAGAATTCTCAGTCAAAACGTTCATACTACGCTCCTTCAGCTTATAGTTTATTATCTTAAATACGGCCTGGACGGAAATTTTGCGCATTTTCGGAATTCATGGATCCTGAAAGATTTTGCTCTATTTCAGAAGCGAGATTAGCCAATCAAAAGCTTTTATTTATGCAAAATTTTCGCATTTTAAGAAAATTTTGCAGAATACAGATTCCTGGTGGTTAATCTTGTTTCAAAAATAGTAAAATATTCTATCTGTATACCTGCTTAAGTCTTCAATAAGGAAAGGACATATTTACAAACAAACACTTCCATCAACAAATCTATCAGTACATTTTTGTCGTAGCGACCATCGCAGGCGACGCAAGCCAATCATATCGTAGACCATTTAACGTAGACCAATCAAATCACCACATCTCATGTGTACAGTAAATGCATGATTACACTAGATACCGGGCTGGCTCATACATTATCATGACGTCACAAATGGTGGCTGGACGCGCCCATCATTTTGTGCCAATCGCTGTATGTCTTTCGTTTTGTCGTTTCGCTTTGTACCAATCGCTGGTCGCGGCCAGCCACGATTTGTGACGTCATGATAATAAATGAGCCAGCCCGGTATCTAGTGTAGCCCTGACAGAATGCAAGCTCTAATTGAAGTTTTTGTCCAATCTAGGAGAATCAAGATCCCAGAACTTGGCAATAGCTGCTTAGATGAGTATGGATTTGGTTAGAAAATAGACAGAAGTCTAAAAGCATTAGCTTGACGATAATGGAAGTCTCGCTATGATGCTTGAAATTCATTTTTGTCTAAAATCCTCTCGACCAATAATTTTTTTTTTTTGCCAAAATGTCATCACTTAAGTAGTAGCGCAACCTACGTTATACACGGCCGGTGCATGACGTTTAAAACGTCACATAGAGACGAGCGACTAGGTATAGCTATTCCTCAATTAAACAGCGCATGCATCACAGCTTGGCGATAATCTTATCTCTGTGAAGTCGACTAGTTTGGTAATTTATCGCTTGTTTTGGTGAATAGACTTTTACATTTAGTCAAAAAATGATCAAAAATTCCAAAAGAATATAATATTTGATATGACATAATTAGTTAAGTTATGAGAAAATAATGAGATTGCTATCACAAGATGTATAAAGTTTTTAAAATGTTTTCACAGATGTATATAATAAATGCTAAGTTTCTAGCAGTATAACTAAAAATAAGTTTTTGAGGCTTTTATATGAAAACAGTTTTCTATATCATTTTAAGAGATACTATTATAGCATTTAAATGGATATTTTATTTTAATTATTTAACAATATCTCATAAATAGTACTAAATATTAAAATTTCATTTAAAATAGTTGATTTTAAATGCAAATTACAAGAAAACTGATAACAAATTTATAAGTAAAGATAGAAAAAATCAAAAATCTTCATAATGATAATAATTGTGATAATAATCAAGGATAATTTTAAAAGATGAAAACTTTAATACATTAATTCTGCAAATTTTATATTTTTCTGTTACTAAACTTCTACCATAAAAATATTTTTAACGTAAGCTTAGGAGATTTATTATTGCATTTTAATAAATGTTCATTTTAATTATCAAAAAATAGTTTAAATTAATTTTAAAATTTAATTACTGAAATTTATTTAAAATTAAATTCTATTTAATGTAATACAATTTAAATTTAATAAATAATAAATAAAAAAAAATAAACGTAATTATAATTCAAATTTAATGTAATTATCTAATTGACAATAAAAGTAATAAAGATCGGCTGAATTTATTAACTGATTTGGTAAAAATTAAAACAAAACACTAAAAGCTTCAGCGAGTACACTGTAAAAAATCTCCAGCTTTTGCTGCATAGTCACTCCACCGCTTTTATAGAATATCTCTATTTTGACCAATGAAAATGTTCTATAATATAGTAAAGCAACCGTTTTCTATAAAAACGGTGGAGTGTGTCTGCAGCAAAAGCTGAGGATTTTTAACAGTGTACAGAATACGCAACCTTACGATTACAACTCTAATACAGCCTTAAACATCCCTTGCTTTAACCACTGAGCCAGATTAACCACAAACCGATTCTATCAACAAAGCACGTGCCTGCTATACACACTTCCCCAAAATGCTTGGCATTTCATCGCCAAGACGACGGCAGAAAGCAACCCAAGAAATCAGTTGACGCATGCGCTGTTTAAAGGAGGAATCGCTATACCTAGTCGCTCCTCACATGGAGAGGATCATTTTTACACGGCGATTGGTGCAAAGCGACGCGCCCCCGTTTTGCACCAGTCGCTGTGTAAAAATGATCCTCTCCATGTGACGTTTTAAACGTCATGCACCAGCCATGTATAACGTAGGTCGCTGTAGTAGTGTGACTCTATGAAAGAATGGCGACATACGTTTTGTCCAAACTATGACAAACCATATTCCAGAATTTGGAGTCTGCGCCTAGACGAGTGAGACTAGGGGACCTGTTTATGAAAGTGCCGACAAACGTGTTTAAGACAATTTTGAACAAAAACGAATCGCCAAGCAACTGGGTGAAATTGTCTGGGTGAAATTTGCTAAGCTAATGTTTATTAACTTGTTTCACTCGTCTAGGCGAGTATCGGCAAGTTCTGATTTGCCATATTTTTAACTAAAAACTTCTATCTGAGCGTATGTCGCCACTCTCATATAGAGGCACCGAGCCCTACGTGAAACAAGTAAACAAAAATTACTTGGCAACAATGTTAGACTCACCAAGATGTTTTGAGGTGCATTTTTCCTTAAAATCGTCCATAAAACATTCATAACGCACATTCTCGAATACCAAACTTATTTATTTAGCGAACACTTTTTCAAACTACGTCAATTGTTTATCTGTTACCTTATTGCTCTTGACCAATCAAATTATGTTTTTCATGTGTCGCCACTGTCATGCAGAGGAAGTGTGCCGTGCCTCTGTTTGAGAGTCCCGACATACTCACAAAGCGCATGCTCAACAGACGGTTTTGTCCAAACTATAGCAAACCTAGATTCCAAAACATGGCGATAATCGCCTGGACGTGTTCGATTAGATGTGAATTAAGTTTAAAAACATTAATTTGGCAATAATGGCAGTCTCGCCATTTCACGCGATTCATTTTTGTCCAAAATCGTCTTAACCAATCACATTTTATAATCTGTATGTCACCATTCTGATATAGAAACATGCAAGTTAATGTTACTGACCAATGGAATTAGGGATGAATTCAGGTAGGACATTTGATACGGAGCATCGATTGGTTTGTATGCTAATAATATGCTATGGACTATTAATATTTTTATGTATAATTTTTATGTTGAATTCTATAAGTACACAAATCCGACTTCCCCAGGAACCTTATAATATCCCTTCCTGGATTTCCAAAATCTTTCCTGGAGAAAAGTGTCTGAATTAACACCATATAGGACAAATCCTACTGTTTGAGAACTATGATTTGAGATTAGCGCTGTTAGCCTTTTGAAAAGTGTATTCCGGCATAAAAACTTTTTATTTCCCCAGGGAATCTAAAGTAAAATCGAGAATTTTAAATATTCCCGAAAACTAGGAATATTCTAACATCAATATTTTAAAGCATTTTGATTAAAATACGTTTATACTGTTATCGTACAAATTATCAATCGGTAAGTTGCTTAATATCAATAAACATACAAAATTCACAAAAATTTACAAACTTTAAATATTTCCACGTAAAACATTGAAATTGAATTAAATAAGCTATACTAGTCATCATTTTCTGTATGTAAATTACAAACACATAATGTACAGAACATAGATACTTAGTGGTTTAGTAATTTTCATATAATAACATGAAATAATGTTATGAAAGATATTATAGTAAAAAATAAATTATTTGACAGCAGGAAAACAGATATTACAAAAATGACTTTACAATTACTTTTTTCAGCTTACATTCTGTATAAAAAGTTAATATTTCGATACTAGTTCTCAAACGTAGAATATAAATAATACAACAATTCAATTGTATAAATCATATATAAAACCTGAAAACTTTTTTATATTATGTAAACAGCTCTTTCTTCTTGAAAATTTCTTAAATTTGTTTATTCCTCGAAAAGTTCCCAATTTTCCCAGTTGTTTTTCCTAAATTTTCCGTTGTTTTTCATTGTTCCAAAATTATCGGGTATTTTGCTATTCAACTTCAGATGATTCAATGCGCAGCGAAGCGCTACGACAATGACATTTGGAAAAGATAAATCAGCCAATATAAAACTATTATGGAGATAGTACTTTTGTTATGCATTTTAAAGATATTTTTTTCATAATGTAGTACAACCTATTAGTAGTACAGAAATATGTAATTACCTATGAGATTTATGTCCAGGGTTGTAAAAAATCCGAGTTTTGTTTTAAAAACCCAGCCCGGGCGGGTAGCTGGGCGGGTGCCCGGGTGGATACCCGGGCAGCTACCCACTACAACCCTTATGGTTGTAAAAACCCCGTTTTTTTAAACCCAGCCCGGGCATGTATCTGGGCGGGTACCCGGGCAACTACTCACTACAATCCTTTTGATTGTGAATACCCTGTTTTTTAAACCCAGCCAGGGCGAGTAGCTGGGCGGGTACCCGGGCAGCTACCCACTACAACCTTTTTTATGGCTTTCCAAAATTTATATGTTAATCACGATTCATTCCCAGTTTTAGTTTTAAAGAAGAAACTGAAGACATTAAGCAATTTGCCCCATTTTTGCATCTAAAAATTCGGCCAACGTATGGTCAGTTAGTTCCTGCCTAGCAGCAGATTCAGATTCAACCAAGCAGGGAGGCCTAACATATGGCTTTAGCCTCTGCAAGACCTGCTTGGCGGCCTAGGAGCAGGGCAAGATTAGATACCGGGCTTGCTCATTCATTCTCATGACGTCACAAATAGTGGCCCCGAGGCTAACGAAAAAGACAGGCTACCGCGGTGCATTCCACTTATCTTTTTTACAGACCGCTAGAGTGACGTGATGCTCTTCTCGTACACCTGCATTGGTGGATTCTAGTATCACGTGATTCCCGCGGTCTTTAAAAAAAGATACGCGTAAAGTACGCGGTAGCCTCTCTTTTTCGTTAGCCTCGTAGCTGGCCGCGACCTGCGACGAGCGATTGGTACAAAGCGGCGCTCCCATCGTTTTGTGCACATCGCTGTACGTCTTTGGTCACGGCCAGCCCGCGACCTACGTTATACACGGCCGGTGCATGACGTTTAAAACGTCACATGGAGTGGATAATTTTTACACAGTGATTGGTGCAAAACGGTCCGTTTTGCACCAATCACTGTGTAAAAATGATCCACTCCATGTGACGTTTTAAACGTCATGCACCGGCCGTCTATAACGTAGGTCGCGGCCAGCCACCATTTGTGACGTCATGATAATTAATGAGCAAGCCGGTATCTAGCCCTGCTAGCAGGGCCTGATTACCCAAAAGGCACATGAAGCAAGTGCTTCCCCTCTAAAATTTAAGAAGGGCCCCAAAATGATTGTAAAATGGAGCCTCTAATTTCCGTTTTCAGTTTTTTGCGTTGGATTTTTAATTTTTGTGGAAAGACAAGTTTGCCTAATGCAATAAAGCTAGTCATAAACTTTAGAAAATTTATCTAACAGAAAAATCTTTATGTGACTTTAACAGGTTGTTGGGGCCTCCGTGGCCGAGTGGTTAAGACACCATTCCGCTAATCGCTTGAGAGCGTAGGAGTTAGGTCGGCGGGTTGGACTCCCGCCAGCTCCATTGCACACACTTTGTGGAGCTCCCGCATGTAACTCTCTGGTGGTGTAAATTTCTTTGTGGCTATCTCGTCCCTGTATATTGACGATGACTTATAAGCGGGCACTTGATGTCAAGCACACAAGTCAGATGTATGTTCTCAATAAATAAATAAACAGGCTGTTAACACCAATCATGTTATCCTGATGTGTTGATTAGAAACCACCCTGGTAACTGAACATCCACAAACTATATATACTTTAAATATACTTTTATTTAAAGTTAATACAAAGAACATAAGAAAGGCTGTTTAATGAAATATATGAATTTCGCTAAGCTAGTCTCGTGAATAATACTCTTGCTTGTATCATTGCTGAGTTACCATGTATGAAAATTTTAGAAAACTTTTACCGAATGAAAGAGGACCCCTAAAATGATACTGTGCTCCCCCCAGTTTCAGAAGTTAATCGTGCCCTGACTACTATGAGGACAGAATAGTACATAATATTCTATCATCGTAGGTTCCTGCCCATTTCTAAAATATTTCGGAGGGGGGGGGATCAATTTTCAATTTTAACCTTCAGGCTACCAAGATGGGTCCATTGCACCCAAAAGCAATTTTTGTCCATTTTCGTCAAGTATAGGGAAGTTGCAATCTGCTGATTACCGTTTCATCCATCGATCAAAACTGCCCGGTTGACCTCCAGCCACGTCCAAAATCCTCTCAGCTACCAATCACAACTACCTTCTAAAGGTTATTTGACCTCCAATAGTCGATTTGTGACGTTATTTGAAATTACCCTACACAATAATTAAAAGTAATAGAAATAAGTGCCTAACCATTAAAATTTTTTGTATAGCATATGCTGTATTATTTATGCTCTTTATAAATCAATAATTCAGTTGTATTTTGATAATTCTATATTATATGTGTCCAGTAGACCAGTTCACATCACGTGACTTTTACCGTAAAAGTTGAAAAAGCTGTAAGACACAGAAGTAGAAAAAACATTGATAAAAGTAAACGTTGAAAAAGCTGTAGGGCACAGAAGTAGAAATAACATTGATAAAAGCAAGGCAACACTAGATACCGGGATTGCTCATTCACTCTCATAACGTCACAAATAGTGGCTGACCGCGATCAGCGATTGGTACAGAGCGACTCGCCCATCGTTTTGTGCCAATCGCTGTATATCTTTCGTCGTGGCCAGCCACCTTTTGTGACGTCCTGATAATGAATGAGCAAGCCCGGTATCTAGTGTAGCTCTGATAAAAGGAAACGTTGAAAAAGCTGTAGGACACACAAGTAGAAAAAACATTGATAAAAGTACCGATATCTGTCCTACAGCAGCAGTAAAAACTTGTTCGCCACGTCACCTTGCACAACCCTACAGACTAAAATAATAATTTTGGGGTATTTTTAGAGTTGCAAAGGCTAGAAAAAACCCGGTTTAAATCTGGGAATAAACCGGGTGTTTTGGGAATAAACCGGGTGTTTTGGGAATAAACTTGGTTTTTTGGAAATAAACCAGGTCTTTTGGGAATAAACCTGGGAATAAACCGGGTCTATTGGAAATAAACCTGAGAATAAACCAGATTTTTGCAACTCTAGGTATTCTATTCGGTGGTCGGATGGTTTACATAGAGCGCGTCCAGTACACCTAACCGAATTGACTAATGTGACCGGTTACTTACCAGGGCGGTAAGTGACCGGTTTCTAACCGGTCGACAGACCTACTGAACGAAAATGGTATTATTTACTTGTAGCGCCATCTGTACGTCATCGTAATTACTTCTGTATCACATCATCGTACCCGATTCTTCAAGTAACCGATCACGTGACCCAACTAACCAAGATTTTTCTTCGGTTAGTTCGGTCCCTTACCGGTCACTTCCTCTGAACGACGTTGGTTGCGTATCGATTAGCAGCACTGAACGCTTTGGTAACTAACCAACCTTACCGGTTACGTACCGGTGACAGTACTGGACGCGCTCATAGTATATTCATCATGCGAATATAGTGTTATTAATTCCATTCACAATACTAAAATAATTTTAATACAATGAATTTAATATAATTCAAAAACTTTCGAGAAATAAATATAAAAGTAAATCTAATCTCGGATATGTGTGTGCGTGAGGGCGGGGGGGGGGGGGGCGGGGTGAACGTTGAACCCCAGTGTTCGAACCTATAAAAGTATCATATTGAGAAAATATTGAAAATCGCATCAATTGATTTCAAAAGCATTAAGCTTTTGAAGAATTCACTAATTTTTTTATTCTACCAGTACTAATTATAAAAATATGTACAATAGATCTGAAAAATATAAGGAACATCAAAGACATTTAAGATATCTTAAATGTCTTTGAGGAACATACGTTACATTAGAATATCAGAATGATTTTGTGTTAATTATCTTATTTATTATAAATATATATAACGTTAAAATAAATTAGATTATATCTGATGTCGATATAAATTAGCGAAATTACTTAAATATGTTTTTATTTCACGATTTCAAATGTTAATTTTCAGAAAATTTCTATTCAAATTTTGTAAATAATGCTTACAAGTAAATGGTTATATCAAAGACATTTAAGATACATCTATACCGTCTATACCATACATCTATATAATTTAAGATACATGTATCTTAAATGTCTTTGGGTTATATGCTCTAGAGGCTACGCATAATTTCCCTGTCCACCGCGGATAGACGATTGCAATTATCATGCTTTCTGATTAGTCGTTAAACCGAACGCTTCTTAAGTAATTTCTGGTTGAACTTGGTTTCTTATATAATATCTATTAATTTCTATATAATCTAATTAATTTATAACTGTAATATAATAAATATTATGGTAATATAATCTAATTAATTTCTATATAATCTAATATTTCTATATAAACTAATTAATTTATAACTGTAATATAATAAATATTATGGTAATATAATCTAATTAATTTCTATATAATCTAATAATTTCTTATATCATATCTTCTTATATCTTCATAATCCTCCAAAATACCGGAAATGACTTAAAAAGCATTTGATTTTACAAATAATCAGAAAGCGTAAAAATCCCAATCGTCGATCGGCGGTGGACTAGAGCGAGCTGCGAGCTACTTCCTTATAGGAGTGACGTCACGAGCATATATTAGAATGGGGAAGAAATGCGAGTTGGCAACAGCTAGATTTGTTTACATCGACACAGGAAGCCTGAAAGCGCGGAATTTTCGTGACCGTTCGTATTGCCGACATATGAAGATTTTAAAAGGTAAGTTTAAATTCATCGTTTTTTAAAATAATGAAAGGTATGATATTTGTCAAACTAAATTTAAAATCTTTAGCATATCTGCTAGAGAATTTTCATCATATTTCAATTTAAAATGTTTATTAGTACCTCGTGGTGAATCATGAAAGCTTCCATATTGCTTGGCTTGCAAGCACATAAGCTGACAAATATCATATTCCTTATAAATGTGCATGTAATTAAATGTTCTTTTATAAGTACGGTTGTTATATATTGCAGAATATTAGAGCTCTCAGGGTTCGAAAATATATAAAATATCCGATATTTTTATATATAGGTATCCAGTTATTTTTTTTTTATATCTGTCCGATATTTTAAAAATAGTACTGCTGATTATAAACTTTTTCAGACTTACCATATTTTCCGGCGTATAATACGCGGATCAAATTATCATGTTTCGACCCAGAAATTTTATTTTATAAAATGTCACTAGATCGCTGTAAATATTTGACTTAAATCGTTGAATAAAATTTCTGTGTTGAAACAGAATTGTTTATTCCGCGGATTATACGCCGGAAATTATGGCAATATAAATTAGCAACTATAATATATTGCACTTAACATGAGAATTTAACAAAATTTTCTTCCCCCACCCCCTGTCCCTTACTTACAACAAAAGTGAGGATCAACTAATTGAAAGCAGAAAAAATTTCCTTTTGCACTAATCGAAAAACAAAATAAAGGTTTCAGCATCAAGTATTGTGAAAATTTTATCATTTATACAACAAAATTATAATATTTTTAAATTCAAATTTGAACGTAAATGTAAATTCGTGTCATTTTTTTTTATTCTCTAACCTGTTGTGCAGTCTAAACTGAGCTAAACAAAAACCAGAAAAGATTCTTTCAATAAAGCTGCAAATAAATGATTAATTAAATTAGACAGTTTATCTTTCTTTCATGGCTGCACTAAGTTGATATTGTCTCACATAATTATTGGTTCTACATTTAAAAATTCAGCTTTAAACATAAAGCTTAGAAGGAAAAAGAAACTCGGGGGAGGGGGTATGTCTAAAAAAATCACTGACAGGGGCAAAAGTTCTGTATCTACAAAGTGTCATATAGTCAATAAAAGTTGAAACATTTATACTTGCAGGGGTCAATGCAGGTTTTTTTCTTGGGGCCCATTTTGTGAAAAGTAAAGGTTATTTTTGTGAAATTTAGGTACTTTTCGGTTAGCCGGGCGCCAGTGATATATATACATGTATATATAAACACATATACATATACACATATATCTACACATATGCATATGTACACATAGACATATATATACACATATATGTATGAATATATATATATGTATGTATATACATATATATTTATTTATGCGCATATGTCACTGGCGCCCAGCTAACCGAAAAGTACCGAAATTTATTATATTTTTGTGAAAAATAACATTTTGTAACGAATGTTGAAATTCAGTTAATCAAATTCGAACTAAGCATTTATAAACAAAAACTTTTTTAAATCCTTTTGCTGAAGTTTTCCTCTCTGGCGAACTTGTTTGTTTACAAATTACAAAATTTAAAACATCACAAAATAATAAATACTAAGATTTTATGGAATAGAATTTTGTGAAAAGGCCTATTTTGGTAAAAGGAATTTTGGAAGGGGCCCATTTTATTAAATTGATTTTTGTGAAGGGGCCTGTTTTACTAAATAGATTTTTGTGAAGGGGCCCTAAATAGGCCCCAAATTTTGCCTGGATCGACCCCTGACTTGTTTTAAGTTTTCACAGAAAAAAAAAAATGATACTTTGAGAAACTGATTATCAACTAGAGAAAATATCGTTACTTATTATCTGGGCCAGGTCACATTCACTGCACCAACAAGAGCGACGGAAATAATTACAGTAACGTTTATTTATTTTTGCTTTTTTTATGTTATGTGCCTAGTTAATATCTCATAGTTGGTATATTAAAGGCAGTGGTAAAAATATTTCTACGCACATTATAACTATAATAGAGTAGAATACACAAATATAATAGTATATTTGTTACATTTGTTCTGATTGGCATAACAAATCACTGGAAATAGAACTACCATATTTAATGCCATATGTGGCTGAAAGCCATCAATTTTATATTATGTACTAAATTAATGTTTTGTATTGCTTTAGTTTGCTTTTATATTATTTATCATTTTAAATAATTTTATGTATATTAAATTACTGTTTTGAAAACGATTGGCCACATTGAACAAAATTGGTATTTGACAACCATTTTTGGCAATGTATAAGTTAAGGTTCTTGGTTTTTTACTATCCAAATGATGCCAAATTAGTCTGAAAAGATAAATGAATCCTTTAAGAAATGAAAATTATATTTTGTGTTATTTTCAAAATGTTTGTTAGGGGAAAAAAAAAAAAGACTGTCCAATATTACACCAAGTTAAAAATAAGACACTGTGTAAATAATAATAAAAAAAAATATGGAAAATCTTAAATTAATATAACCAACATAATAAAAAACTTTAGTAATGCAAAATTACACTTAAAATAGACTTATTAATGTTTCTTGATTGTTATATTAAGGTTGTTCTCAGAGCCAAAAGAACTACTTTTAATATATTTCTTAATTCATTTTTGTTCGGAAACATGTAAAATTGGCAGGTGTTCTTATTCAGAAACTATGTAATCAAATTATGTTTTCCATTTTTTGGTAAAGGCAGAAGATCTTTCAGAAAATACTGTCAAAGTCTGCATTTTGAATCGAATCCCTGATGCTGTTTGCACGAGAAAAGTGAAATACGACACGAATCGCTTATAACTCGATAAGTAATTTATTTATCAAATTGTGGAAAACTCATTTCGATTCCAAATTGCTTCAATAGTTAGCCCTGCCAACTTTATGCTATTGCATTGAAAAATGTATCAGAAAGTTTTGTTTTATTGAGCAGGTCATTTGAGAATTGCACCTTAAATTGCAGGGTATTCGTTTCACTAATGATAAAATTACAAGTGAATCAGCAAGAAAATATGAATCTTATTTTCAACAAACTAATTTTTAAAAATGTATGTTTTATTAGAGCATCGACACTGTGCACACATACAAATTAGAAATTTAAAAATAGGTGGTTGCAATTGGAGACTTTCACTAATAAATAAATAATTATGATGAATAATATAAAAGTAAAAAAAAAAAAAAAAAAAATTCAGAACAGACATTAACTGTTTAGAAATCATGCCTAATTTCACGACTGCAATTCTTGTAATTCTAAAACATTTCTGTTAAAATATGTGAGTTTGGCACGTGCCCTGATTGTGGAAAATTCACCACTTTTATTTATGCTTGGTAGAAAGTGCAAACTTGTAAATTTAGTTAAAAAATTAATTTTTGTTCCATTTCTTTTCTTTTTAAGATTTGAAAATAGGAAAGGTAAAAAAACATTTTAACTACCTATTCAAGATTTCTAAATCTTCTCAAGGCTTAGTTAGAGGGTTCGCTGATTTAAATCAATTGATTCTTTAAAATAAAATCATTGATTTAAACCAGTTTTTTTTAATAAATAAATTCAAGATGTAAACAAACATAATAATGTACTTTAACATAATTTAGTTTTATATAATTCAGATAATCAAACAGTGTTTAGAAATATAGGGGAAACCGGTACACACTGGACCTATGGGTACAGTGGACCATCCCCTAATATTTTATTTAATTTTTTTTTAAGCTTCTCTTCTATCCTAATAGACAACGACACTGCAATGATTATTTATAGCAGCACTTCCCAACCTTTTTTCCTTCACGTACCCCTTGCTTGGGCTATTCATTTTGGAGTACACCCTTTTATCAGAAACACACCCCCACCCCCTCCCCTCACTCATATAACGCAAATATACTTTTTAAAAATTAGTAATAAATTCATTAAAAAGAAGAAAGCTTTCCTATTAATATAAGTTAGTGACATAACCCCCGCATAACCAAAGACGAAAATAAGGGTCTGCTTTTCAACGCGTTTCAAATAAAGCATTAGGAGTGGTAATTAAGGAGTTCTGCAATTATTATTAAAAACGAAACAATAAGATAAATATGGTGGGAAAGTAATATTGTATAATGATCAATGGCAGTTTTCGCGAAGATGGGGGTAAATATATAAGTACTAATGCTTTAATTGACCATTGAATTATCAATGAATTATTATGTCTAGTGGGCCTTTCCTCTCATTTCGAGCGTAGCATATTGGAATTACACAAGAGACTAACTTTGTAATCCAAAAAGTATCAACTTACTTTATGTGTTTTCAGTGAAACGATTTTTGCGATTTCCGCCGTTACCGATATTATTTGTACATACCCCCTGCAGACCCTCCACGTACCCCCAGGGGTACGCGTACCCCAGGTTGGGAACCGCTGATTTATAGCCTTCAGAAAATATGTTTAGCTCAGATTGAACTATTTTATCCTGATTTGGTTGTTTTGAGCTTCTAAAAGTAAAATTTTTCATAATCATATTTTTTTTTTTTTTTTAGTAATTAAAGGTTGTAGATAAATAAAATAAAACAGCTTTTTTGCAAAGCTAAGATACTTGTTTTTATTTTACTTTAAAGTTAATATTTTTAAAAGAAAGCTATAAACAATATTAATATGATTATTTATTGAACTTCAACATGGGGTATAGTGGTCCACAATCCACTCTGCTCCTGTAATGCAGAATGTTCAAAATATTTAATAATTGCTTATTTTCTATAAAGAAAGATTGTTTTAAAGTAGATTTAACTGTAAAATAAAGTAAACAAATAAAAATAATTTATTTAACATAGTAAGATATATTTTGTTTTGTATTTGCTGTCTTTGATAAATATAACCTGTAGTATAATTGTTGATGATTCTATTCAAGTAAGATTCATGAGACGCAAATTGAATGGAAATCAGTTTATTTCTTCCGAAACTGTAGATGAATCTGCTGTTGATGTCAATGATTTCATAATGTGGCTCTCAGACCCAAAATTATTTCTTGAAAACTCCAGGCTCTTTCAAAATATAATTAATTTTTTGTTTTTGTTTCAAAATTTATATTACTATGTTATTTTGTGGGTGAAGGGGCAACAAAAAATAATTAGATTAATGAAAAATAGATTTATATTGTATTTTAGATAATACCTAATAGTGGTCTACTGTACCCCGGTGGGTGGACCAGTGCTTCCGGGGTACACTGGTCCACTTTACATGTGTATATAATTTTTTTTTTTTTGAAAAATGTATTGAAAACAATGTTGTGAGAAAATTATGATGGATGTAAGAAGGTATAAGGAATATTCAAAAATATTTTCTTACAGATCGGTCAGTCTGTTAAAGAGCAAAAAAATGTTAACTGAAAAAGTGGTCCACTGTGTACCGGTCTCCCCTACTCTGTATTTACTTGGCTGAGTAGTAAATGGCCGAGTACTTGGCTACTCGGCCAAAGCACTACTTGGTACACCACTAATTTTTAAAAATATTTTTAAAAAAAAGTTTCTCGAAGTATTCGGTTTGGACAAATATCGAAATATTCGGCCTTACCGAATAGTCGGTAGGCTGAATAGTTTGATATTTGGCTGACCGAATAATTTTATATTCGGCAATATGGCCGAATACCGAATGGATATACCGAACATTCGGTGCATCCCTAATCTATATTATAGATAGTTATAATATATAAATGCTTCTGCAATTTCATTTAATATTGTTACTACATGATAATAATGTTAACTGCAGAGTTACAATGTGGAAAGGAAGAAGAAAAGGTTAGTTTTATTGGCGCAGTGTACTTACTAGGCATGGATAATATGCAAGGGAGCCTTCTGTATTACTTTTGTATCTATTTTCCATTCTCTTAAAACTATTTAAAATTTCAGGTATAGATAATTGATGACATTAGTCGCACATTCTCAAAGGTATTAACCAGAGTTTCCCCCAGGTTTGAAAAAGGGCAGGGTGCTGCCGGTGAGAAAAGGGCACTTTTCTGATTCTTGAGGGCACTTTTTGGATTCTTAAGGGCACTTTTTTTAATTGTTAAAGGTATTATTTTGGTTTTTAAAGCCTTTGTTGATATTTAAAAGTCAAAGCACTCTTTTCAAGACAACATTGAGTCAATTTTTACTATGAAAGCAATTTTTTTAATGCAAAAAGGAGAAAGAACATTTTTTTTACTGAGGGGCAAGAAGGGCGCTAATTATTTTACTGGGGGGCAATAAGGGTGCTATTTTGAAAACCAAAGGGCAGGCAGGGTGCAGCACCCTTCTGAAACTGTCTGGGGGAAACTTTGTATTAACACCAATAAATTTTTTCCAATAAGCCACGGAAGGTTGAGTTAAATTAAGAAAATATGAAAAGAAAATTAATACAAGCCAATCCTTTATAAATACAGGTTCTAATTGATTTTTGGAAGGCTTTTTTCCTTCTAATTCAGCAATTAAAATAACCATTTCTCAGTTGCTTTTATTCTTGGTAAAAGACAGTGGTAGTGGGTTTGTGAAAGCAGACAATAACTGAGATATTTGAGAGTGGGGAGGGGGTAACAATACTTAAAACTAGTAGAAATATTTGTGAAAACTGAATATCAGATGCTATTTTTTGATATTATTGAGAAGGCTATTTTCTTTTCTTTTTTTTTCTAAATCTAAATGCATTTTGAAGAAAAATGCTAGAGTGTAGGAATGTAACAAACATAATGTATATAATGTGTAAATTTGTATATTTTAATTTAATATTTACTGTCATAGATTAATTTGTACATTTTTTTTTTCAAATATTCTTCAAAATTGTCAGGATAGCCATGGCCTGAAATATACAAAACAAGTTCATATACAGATGGATGATTTGGCAGGAAGCTGTGTCCAACTAAAGGAAAAAAAAAATACGTGTAAGTATAATTTTTTAATGTGTAGTGAAAAGAGTTATTCATGCTATGTTTTTCTTAATATTGTTTTCAATAGCGAGAAATTGAATTTTTTTTACAAAATGATTTTAGGTAGGATTTTGAATATCTGAGAGGGGGAAAAAGTGTATTACTTTTCAATAAAATCCTTAAAATTAAGTAATAAATCATATCGTTAAATAGTTACTAAATAAATACTTAATAATAGTTACTAAAATAAAATACTTAATAGCATCAATAACCCTAAAATAATTTAGAAGTCCGGTGCAAAGCAATTTTTAATCTTTTTTTAAAATTTACCTGACTTTTTGCAACCCTGCCTATAAATGACATAGTTATGTGTTATTAAAATTTAATGTTTTCATTATTTGAAATAATATTAAATTCTAACTTAATAAACAACTTAAACCTTTGAAGTTAGTTAAATCACATTTAAAACCCTTTGACCACCGAGCAAAACGGCAAAAGTGTAATGCTGTTTTCTATATAATTTTTTTTTTAAATGCTAAAAAAACATATTTCCAACATTATATAAAAAACTTAATTTTGTATATGAATATAATCCTTGAAACTATAAATCATTAGATTAATTTTGACACAGTTATTCTTAATTGGTAAAAAAATCATGAGATGTAACCTTCTAAACTGGGCGAAAAAGTCCGTGCCTGGATTCGAACCTGAAATCTCTTGGCTGAAGCTGCCAATGCTCTACCAACTGAGAAATCCCGGACGAATATGGATGAACATGGATGAACTTTTTCAGCCTGTTAACCTTGATGACCATTGCATCTGGTCTGACATCTGAATCAGTACAACAGAATAAATAACAGGTAATGGGACCTCCAGTAAACGCTGGAAATGTGATTACACTAGATTAAATGGACTGGAGGTTCCATTACCTGTGATTTATTCTGTTATGCTACTTCAGATATCAGACCAGATGCTATGACCATTAAGATTAACTGGGTGAATTAGTTCAGCCATATTCGTCCGGGATTACTCAGTTGGTAGAGCATTGGCAGCTTCAGTCAAGGGATCCAGGTTCAAATCCTGGCCCGGACTTTTTTGCCCAATTGGGAAGATTACATCACATATAAATCATTAATTTAGGTTTTAAATAACACTAATATTGCTGTGATACCTACAGCATAGTGAATGGATATATCAGTTTGCAGTGGTGAGAAGGTTAAAAATTTGTAGTATAAAATTACAAGCTAATTTTGACCAATTAAATCACCGGTGTGGCTTTTAAAAACTTTTAGCAGGATTTTTTGCAACCCTGATCTATGACTTGCTAGTTATGCATGAAAAGAAAACTAGTTAGTGTATAAATATAATGAGAAAAACATGTCCAACTTAATGTGTCAATTCTCTTAAATAAAATTCATTTGAGATTAAAAAGTTTGGTGCAAGTATCCTCTTGTGTACCAAAACAGGACACAAGGTCCTGAAGGCACATGATGAAGGGGGCAGCTGTCATCTGACAAAGCACCACAAGGACTTACAAGGGCTGACTTCTTTTAATTAACTTCAAAGTTTCTCTGCAATTGATTTGATCCCTATTGGAATAGATGGGGTTCTTGACTACATACCTTTCACCTACCAACCTCCTAGCCAGTAGATGCCACACATTCTGTGCCAGTCTGTGACATTGTATCAACCTGCTTTACTTTATTGTTCTGATATGTGCCAGTTCTGTACAGCATTTTATGCTGTTACCATTCAAAAATATTCTAGATGTTAGAAGTTTTACTGAAGGGGAAAACAAGAATTAGGGAGATAGAGGGCAGACACCCTAAACCACTCTGTACATGGCGTGTTCCCTATAAGTCTTTCATATACCTCCACGGATATGTGTACCAGAGTCTGAAAAAACGTTTTAAAAAGAGGGTTTGTGATGTATGTCAATAGATTTCTGTCATAATAAATATCTGATATTTATTTTCAAAATATCACTATGCATGTTTTTTTTTTATATTTTCATGTGAAATAAGTGTAAATGAAGTTTTCAACTGCAATAGACTGTCGATCTGTAGACAAAAAACCTTTTCTTCTGACAATGACCTTTTCTTCTCCCCCCCCCCCCCCCCCCCCCCCACACACACACACACCTTAGATTTATGTTTGCAGCTGAATTTTTAAATGTTTCTACTTCAACAACTTACTTCACTAGAAAGAATCTTTTCTGGTTTTGGCGATATATATCAATACATTTTATCATTAAAATTATCTGTACATAATCATATAATAAAATCACTAAATAAATCATAATAAAATCAATAAATATGAATTTGCTAAGTTTATATTATTACAAGCATGGAGAAGAAAAACTTCAATAAACAAAATTCAAAGTTATCCACTTTACAATATTTCCCGGGCCTCTTTGAAAGATTGAAATATAAACTTTGCAAATTCAATATTATATGCCTTATCACAAAACCATCCATAAATTTTAAAAAGTATAGTTTGTAAGAAAATAGACCTGTTAGTCATATCAACTATCAGGTGTTTATGAAATCCCATTCACCAGAGCAGATGGAACAATGCAATATTATATAGGAATGACAATTGACAACTATAGCATATGACAGAAGAACTACAGCATTGGCAAAATTACATCAGATCAGAGCCGTCCTTAGTGAAAGCGAGGCCGGGTGCAAGAACTTTTGCGAGGCCTTCTCCTTCCAATCTAGTTAACAACCTCCTATTACCTCCAATGTTGTCAATTTAACCGCATTTTGTTTTATTCGTCGACCTGAAATTTCAAATAGTAATTTTTGGTAGAATTTTCTAGTAAAACTCAAGTAGATATTTTGAATAAAAAAATCCGCAAAATTGGGAACATTATTACTTCTTACAATGCAAAAGGCTTTTTAAAAATCCCGCATGACACACACAGTGGTGCTGCGCTCTAAGGATTAGGTTTTTTTTGTTTGTTTCTTTTGTGTGTGGGAGAGGGGGGGGGGGGGTGTTTTAGTAGAGGTTTATGCAGACTCTGGCCAATTTCCTTTCAAAATACTCGGACTTTGCTCGGGTTGTTCTTGCAGATTTTGACAGAGCCGGGAATTTATTTTTACCGTGTGAAGTCGGAACTGCATTTTTTTTCCTTTGTAATCTAGTGATATTGTACATTCATTTAAAAAAAAGCGAGAGAACATCCTCATACTGTTTAATCACCAAACTGTTGCAAAGAGATGCGAAAGGTGCTGTTCGACTGGGAAATGTGTCTACTTTTCAAATTTGAATACAAATTTTGAAGTAGGGATCATCTACATGTTGAAAATTGTATTGATTCGAACTTCAAAATGGTAACACCCACTTTTAAGGCTGCTCGTCAGTAAACTTCCCGATTCCCCTCGCTAATTTTAATCCTATGGGCGTAGGTGCATTCATATTTTTAAAATATCTCCCCAGGAAATTAATATTTTAAACTTCTGTTTTCTTTGTACTGTTCTTAAAGAATGTCTCTTTTTTTCTTAGTTAATTTATATTTTATGTGTTAAAATCCTAGTGAAACTGAATAAAATTTTAACACTTCACATTATATATTTTAGAAAAAAATTTACAACTAAGAAAAAAAGAGACATTCTTTAAGACCAGTACAAAGAAAACAGAAGTTAAAAATATTAATTTCCTGAGGAGATATTTTAAAAATACGAATGCATCCTACGCCCATAGGATTAACATTAGCTAGGGGAATCGGGAAGTTTACTGACGAGCAGCCTTAACACCATTTTTTAGTTCCTTAAGTCAAGGTAGCCAGTCAAAAGGAACCGATTCTATACTTTTTCTTAAATCTGCGTGGAGTTATATGAGTTAAAAGTTTGAGGATGCTAATGTTAAGTCACGTGACATACTTTTATTTATTATCTTCTCAAAAACCACCAGGCTTATTTTTTAATGCGACACAAAAGTTTTTCAAGCATTTTTTTTTTCAATTCAACTTTTTTTTTTAATTAAGAAAAATGTTAATAAAATCATATTCAAAAGATTATGCATTATGATAGCCATAAATTTTCACAGAAAACGAACCATAATTGTAAAAACATGTGGTATCAGTGTTCATCATTCCAATCATTGCTTTTATGGATATAGATAATTTTTACTTTCTGATGGCCTAAACTTTTTCGATGGCCTCTTGTTATCAAAGCATACACAGAAAAGAAAATGTCAGAGACTAACCAGAAAAACAATTATGGTATTTTCTTATGTATAAAGTGAGTTTGTTTTATACTAAAAAATCTGCATACTTTTTCTGGTAACTAATTGAATTTTCCCGATACATCTCTTTGTAAGATAGTTTTGTTTTTCTAAATTTATGGATAAACTCCTAACACATTTTGTTTTATAACTCTATTGATATTTAAGAAAAAGGAGCACAACATACTTTTTTCCGGGCTGCTTTGATTAAAAAAATTCTAATATGATATTAGAAGGGGACGTTACCATTTGCAAATTTAATTTTGGCCAAATTTTCAATATGTAGACGACTTTTATTTCAAAATTTACTTGTGACAATCTCTCCGCGGCAATGTGGCTATTAAAAATATGTGGTGTTTTCTCTTTCTCTATTTTTTTTTCTTTTTTGGTGAATTTGGAAACGGAATCTAAGAAGGTTATGAACAGAGGAAAGTTTTATTATATATATATATATATATATATATATTTTTTTTTTCAACTAGGTAAATCATATTCAATGGTTGGAGTATTATAGTTGAGATTCATTCCAACCATTTTTTCCAACCAAACTTCTAATGCTAACTAAACTTTTAATGCTGCTGTTAAAATAAAACTGACTAAGAAACTTATTTTGATTTAATAAATTAACGATTTTTTGTTTAAATCTACTTTTTTACCTTCATTGAGCTTCAAAATTATGCTTTTTTTAATCATTCTTTTCTTTCCTTCTAAACAATTTCATTTTAATAAGTTTTCATTTGAATGGAATTGTCTTATGTGATCATTAATATTCTAATCACGTATAGCATGGCTTGCGGACATACACTGAAAAATGTTGTATGTAAGAAAGTACCTTTAAGAATGTACATGGAAGAAATGTACTTTAAATATGTGTGCAATATTCTGTTAAAGAATTTTAATTGTAGGACAAAACTGGCTAATAAATATTCGAAATTTTTGTAGGCATCGAGTCTGCTCGGGTCTGATCCGCTCATGATGGGACTGAACTTTTAGCTTTTACATCGGTTCAGAATAGCTTTCTCTTGACCGGTCTGGATCTGGGTCTGAAAATTTTGGCTCATACAAACCTCTAGTACATTCACATGGACTTTGTGTGCAATGCTGCTGATCAATGATCAGCAGAGAGTTAGTGAAAGTTATTAAAAATCAAGGAATTAAAAAATGGTGGTGAAAATTGTCAATTTCTATCTGATAATTTAAACAGAAACAGATTATAATGGGTAAAATATTCTTGTATTTGACTACGACGGGACATTTATGTCTCGTGGACCGATAGCAGGGCTATCAAATATCTTCTACTACCGAATATATTTATATTTGTTTTGGTACTACTATTTACAAAAAAATTCTTTGTGGTAGATTTCCCTTGAAATTATCGTGAAAGTGTCTTTTTTTTTTTTTTTTTTTTTTTTTTTTTTTTGTTTTTGAAAAAAGTTCTACCAATAGAATAAAAAAAGTCTTGCAGCTATTTCTAATCAAAAATAAATTCACAGTCAAAAAGATTAATCGATTGAATTCCTTCATTTCATGGCAGTAACGAATGTGATAAAGACCAAAAATTTTTACCTATAAAATTTAGTTTATCTATAAAATTGGTTTAGTTCAGTTTAAACTGTGCAGTAATTTAGAGAATGAAAGAACACACAAACTTAATTAAATTTTTATTGTTTGAACAATGAAACTTTTCTTGAACTTTAGACAGAATCCTATATTTTGTGTTTTGATGGGTGTAAAAATTCAAGTTGTTAAAAAATTGTTTCTGTTTTCAATTAGTTGATTTTCAATTTTGCTGTAACCTTTTTTTTTTTTTTAATAATAATAAAAACAGAAAAGCATTTAGAATAAGTTTTCATGTTAATAATATGGATACTTTTCGGTTAGCCGGGCGCCAATGATATATATACATGTATATATACACAAATATATGTATATACACACATATATCTACACAAATATATATATATACACATATATGTATGAATATATATACATATATATTTATATATGTACATATATCACTGGCGCCCGGCTAACTGAAAAGTACCATAATATGTTTCAGTTTCTAGGTTATATTCAGTCAAAAAATATTTATAATCAGCAGCAAGTTGGCTATTTTAAAAATATTGGAAATTTTTGGCATTTTCATGTATATTTATATATTTTGATTTTAAAGCATTCAGAAATGAAATTTGTAAATTGTGATATCTATACTATGACTATTTCTCTGCTAAAATGTGTTGCTTTATCCATGTGTAAAAAAAAGACAAAAATCTTTTATTTTATTTTAATCCACTGAAATATATTTATTTTACAGATACTTTTTATGGAATAAATCTCAACCAATGTTTGAAGATGAATCCAGATGTGAAGGAAAAATAATGCATAAACTTGAGACATCTTAATTTGTGTAATGATTGTGTTTCACACAGATTGTGAAATGATAGATGATTTTTATGTATTTTATTTATTTGATAATAAATGTCGTAGTTTAATTTGTTTGTTCTTATGTATTTTAAAATTATAAAGCATGATTATTAGATGTAGCTTCAGTTTAAAAATAAATAAAATTTAATTTTAATGCATAGTGTTTTTTCATAATGTAGTGATAACTGCCAGCTCCTGCTTAGTTTTTAGCACCAGTAATTTTGAAGAGTAATCTTCATCTTATGTAATTACAAATTTTTACAATTAAATAAGGTGAAGATTCTTCAAAATTACTGGTGCCAAAAAATCCTTAGTTGGCAGGTACGAGTATAGTATATAGTAGGAACATCAGCTAAAAACTTAAATATAGGTAGAAATTTTTTAATGTTTAATCTTTTTTTTTTTTACATATATATATATCAGGAGTGATTGTGGGTTATGTACCCGAATTCGTTTTTTTTTCATTTACAGTACCGTAGTTATGTTTTTTTCTGATAGTTAAATTCATACAATAAGACTAAAATATAAATTTCATATGATTTCTAAACATAATTAAAATTTATAATTTGACCTCCATGTAATAAATTTTATATTCCCCCCCCCCCCCCCTCCCTCTCTCCATACAAAAACGTTTTCTCGCTAAAATTTCAGGTATTTTTTCATGAACCCACAATCATCTCTGATATATATATACCCTGTAGCTATTCTTATTTTCATTTACAGGCTATAGCTAATCTAATTTCCAAGAAATCATCTATAAAGTGATTTTCACACATTTGCATTTACATCAGGAAATGAGAATTCTCTTTTTTAAAATTATGTTCTCTTGTCAGGAAACAAGAATTCTTGTTTTGGAATAAGAGTGTGTTCCACAATGTCCTTGAATTTTTATACCACTATTTCAAGTAGTAATTTCTGCTTTATTAAGTTGCAGAATTACTATTTGGAAATAGTTACTCAAATTCAAAGACTGGTGAGTGTGTTGAATATTTTATCAAAAATTGTCAATGTGAGTATGTAAAAGATATACTTGCTATATTTTGAAAAATTTTTGTACTTTATTTATTAGAAGGGGATGCCTCACCAACCTTGAGTGATAAATTCACAAATGTTGCTTTTAAATATATTGCAGTTTTCACCAAATTATTTTTTTAGCAAAACGTTCACCGTTTTATGCAAAAGCTAGCACATTTGTTTATAAATAAGCATACAGGATGTTCCAAAATGATTGAAACATGCTTTAATTTTTTACCTGTTGGAGATATGTATGCAAAGTAAATTGCAAAAGTGTTCAAAATAAAGTAGGAATTGTGATTATATTGATGAATTAGTTCTGAAAAAGTGACTCTTTAAATTTTTATAGGGCTCCTGGTTCATGTAAGTTATATTTAGAAATATTTTCTCCTTGCTCTGACGGGTACAACAGTAATAATTCCATTCTTCTGTAATCAAAGTACACTACGTTGGAATTATATGAAATTTCAGAGTTTTCTGGCACTAAAAATCATTTGTCTGTGTTTAGAGGCAGAAACTTCTGAAATTTCATAAACTCTAAAGTGTAACTCTGTGTGTTTTGGTCATAGAATAATGCAATTTTGACTGTTGTACTTGTCAGAACAGGAATAATACTTTCCTAAATATAACTTGTAAGACCCAGGCATCAGATAAAAATTTCAAATGTAACTTTTTGAAATTAATGGCAAAACCATTTCATCAAAATAATTTTGTATTCTAACTTATTTTGAACAATTTTGTAATTTACATTGCCTACGAATCTCCCACAGATAAAATATTAAAGCATGTTTCAATCATTTTAGAGCGTCCTGTTTTTGTCTTAAAAAACAGGATATTTCTGCAAAGAGTACAGATTTTTCTCGTAAGATTTACATGTTTTATCTGCAAAAATCGCAAAATATTTCTGTTAAAATAACAGTTTATCTCTGTAAATGCAACGGCATTTAACTGTTAAAAAAAACAGATATTTCTCGTAAAATTTACAGGTTTTTTTCTGTAAAAATCACAGAATATTTCTGTTAAAATAACAGTTTATCTCTGTAAATGCAACGACATTTAACTGTTAAAAAAACAAAGTTTGTTACAAATTACAGATATTTCTCGTAAAATTTACAAGCTTTCTCTGTAAAAATCACAGAATATTTCTGTTAAAATAACAGCTTATCTCTGTAAATGCAACGGCATTTAACTGTTAAAAAAACAGATATTTCTCGTAAAATTTACAGGTTTTTTCTGTAAAAATCACAGAATATTTCTGTTAAAATAACAGTTTATCTCTGTAAATATAACAGCATTTAACTGTTAAAAACACAGGAAGTTTGTTAAAATTTACAGATTTTTTTCGTAAAATTTACAAAATTTTTTCGTAAAATGTACAGATTTTTTTCGTAAAATGTACAGATTTTTTTCGTAAAATTTACAGGTTTTCTCTGTAAAAACCACAAAATATTTCTGTTAAATTAACAGTTTATCTCTGTAAATATAACAGTATGAAACTGTAAAAAAAACAGTCACTTCACGTAAAAAATTACAGATATTTCCTGTAAATTAAACGGTTTTAAACTGGCTCCAAAATTGACAGTTTTTTCCCGTTAATTTGACAAAATTTTTTTTACAGTGCACTATACTTATAGAAATAAAACTAATCCACGTTTTTCTTATGTATATTAAAATATAATGAGAAAAAGAAATAATAATGCTCGTGCTGACTGGGTGAAAACGAAACTTCAGGAGGAAAAAAAATATTTTCTACAGAAAATTGCGAAATTCCTAGAAAAACTTTTGTTTATATCCATAATATAAACATCCCTGAACCTGAAAATCGGCGTTAAAAATTTAAACAAACATGAAAATATTATGAATGATATGGATTTATAAACTCTGTATTTTCGCCCTGTATAAAGTCTATGGTAGCGCTGCAGTCGATAGCCCGCGGCGGTTGAAAAGAGCTTTGGACGAATCAGAGTCTATTGCCACTCATGACGCTTCTCTTACTTGTCCAGGTTCTCTACGAGAAACTATAAAACAATGTTTTCAATATAACCACCGTTTGACGCAACAACGTGGCTCAGTTTGAGGACAAAATTTGCAGATTTTACGCCATGTGATTTTTTTCTTCGGGCGTACTTGAAAGACCAGGTGTATCGTCACAATCCACGAAATTGTAAATGAACTGGAACAATACATCTTTGCTGCTTGTCAGAACATTCCAATCGAAATGTTTTCACGGGTATCTGCGAATTTTATCCTCAAACTGCGCCACGTTGTTGCTGCAAACGGTGGTTATTTTGAAAACATTGCTTTGTAGTTTTTCATTGTGAGCAGCGCCATCTGTTGGCGAACTGTGTAACTATTTTTTTAAATTTTGGTAAGAATAAATTCCCTGGTTACCTAAAGCAGAATGCAGCTAACTGTACATTTCTATCGCCATCCGTTTTTCTGGGACTCCCGGTATATAGGACGTGTCACTTTTTGGGGAGGCAATATTTCAGGAATTAATTCAATGTATTTTGATTCGTAGAAATAACTTTTTACTAAATAATAGTAATTATCTGCTTAAGAAAAAGCGAAGTAATTTAATATTGCATAGAGTTATTTTAATATTTAAATAATAATGATAACAAATATGTTATTTGCCTTTAACTTGAGGGTTAATGATTTGGTATCGTGTGATCCTGTTTTTCCAATTTGATACTTTCTTTAATCTTTAATTGTAAATATTTTACTTGTAAATAAACTCTTGTTTTGTTATTTAAATTTGTTGTAATCTTTTCATGGATCATTTGTGATGTGTCATTCTTTTTATTATCTATAGAAACGGTAATTCCTAGTTAGTATTTATTCTACGACACGTTTCTTGCGTTATTAGCTAGAAGCTCATACGTAGGGATACATCAGAACTACACAACGCAAGCCTTAATTTTATTTAAAGACTTATTAATTTATTTGAGAAATTTATGCTTTATGCATCATTTCCAACTATCCCCGCTAGATATTATTTATTACGATCACTTAATTATGTTATTTTACCGCAAATCTATACCACCAAAATCAGAAAGGTTGGCCGAATGTTTGGTTTGGGTTTTCCTAAATCAATCGTAACCATTATCTTAACTTTCAGAAATCCTTCCAACAGAATCTGTGTTATTTTACAATGTTCTTTAAAGAAACACAGATCGAAATGAACATTTCTGTAAATTTTCACACATTTGCGAATGAAAATAACTCCACAAATGTCAAAAACTAGCGAATTTGAATTTGAGAACAACTTTAAGAATGCTGCTGGAAAAATAAATCAGGTTAACTGATTATTGATTTTATTATTAATAATTGGTTAATTGTACAGAAATTACTCCCGCTCGCTTTTTAAAAATAAATTTTAATGCTAATTAATTTTTGTCACTAACAATTTTATGATACCTTCAATTTATATTTTCATTGTTTTAGAAATGAAATTACACATTGTGCAATATGCATTCTAAGTTCGCTGAATTGCAATAAAGATAGTATTTAAGTTTTTCTTATTTATATTTTTATTAAAAGGATTCCTACTTCATTTTCAGTTTTTTTTCCTTGGTAAAAGTGTTCACATGCACAATATCCAGTAATAATATCATATCCATGTAAAAAGATCCGTTAAAACTTTAAAAATACATTTTACCCAAACACAAATAAATCAGGCAGGCTTAAAATACTGAATAACACAGGAAAATATCCATTCTATAAAATTTACTATATTTGTATGTTGAAAATACAGCTTTTTTTGGGCTTACATTATCAAACCTTGTATACCCGGAGGACTGTATAGCAAAGAACTGATACATTAATATAAGAAAATTTACGCTACCTTCTGTTACAAGAGTAAAAGTCTCAGCCAAATTTAAAAATTTGGTAAGATCCATCCAACATCCATTACTCCTTCTTCGATCACCTATTTAATCAAAATTTACAAAGACGCCAAATAGAAAATTACATACAGTATTTTAAATTCCGTTTGGAAAAATCAAGGTTTAAATTAGTATAAAGGATAATGAATCCTGAAAAGAGTGCTCTGATAATCAGACAAAATATTATTTTGAATTTTAGATTCAGTATTTTATTAGTACACCGGACCTTAACAAAACAATTTAATCGCTAATGCATGTGAGCACAATAAATTAAAAAATTCAAAACACTTTCATCATTTTCTGAAATTTTCCGGAAAATCAGCAACCGTCTGTAGAAATCGGGAATCAGATTATGCCTCAAATCCACCGTAAATGCTATGGCGTCCAGAGGGTAAAAACAAGCGACGTGAAAAGGCAACTCCGCTGAAAAGACTTCTCGAGTTGCGGCATGCATCAGCAGTTTTCCTTCGGCGAAATCCGATCTTTCTTAGCTAATTAACAAATGTCGAGATCGAACGGGAACGCTCCTGGATATAAAAGGATTCCGAACTCATCTGGGAAGAGAGAAAATCGGAAAGAAGTAAGGGAAAAAAGGAAATGGTTGGTAGACTAGTCAAGTGGAAGACTATTCAACTTCTGAAGTTGTGCAATAGCTGCCGGTTATATGAATCATTGGTTAATCGAATCAGCTGCTTTTATGAATCGCAGAATCCAGAATGGAACTGCTTTCTTTAATAGAAGTTCTATCATATATATATATGAAATGAAACACCTTATTATGTGATTGGGCACATAAAGAAATTGTGTGTCTTTCAGTCCACGTATTTGCATTTGCACGTAAGTACAGGCAGCTATTACACTTTTACTATACAATGGATTATTAATAAAGCTTCTGAATGTCATATTATATAAAACGTCCTACAAAACCATATGGCAGACAACATATTTCAAAATATTGGACCAAAAAAAGGAAAAAGAAGAAGAAAAAAGAAAATAAAAATGTAACGAATGAAATTTACGTCTTCCCTCGAATATTTTCAAACGTTCGTATCGTTTGTATCACGAGTTTTCTTTTTTTTTTCATATGTTAGTCTAAATAAGCCAAATCTGAAAAGGTTTTCCTCATACACGTTACTTTTTCATTTCAATTTCTTTATTATTTCTTTATTAATTCATAGGGCATAAATCTTATTTTGGTGAAGAACTTGTCATTGAAAGCTTTGCAGCAATCTGGTAGCTGAATATTAGATGTGAATGAAGCAATATTGCTGACTATAATGAAAATTTTTACAAAGTTTAAAAATGACCAAACACGAAACACTGAGAATCTTGAAAAGTGCTGAAGACAAAAGGATGTAAGATTTTATGTAATGCCACAGTTACTTTAAGGATGTATGGTCCGAAGATCGCTTATGAATCATAAAGTTGTCTTCGGAATATATCATGTTTAATTTTTTATTTTTTATTTTAGTAAGTTTGTCAGTTTGTCATATACACAAGTACATAATACATAGGTGAGTCAAAAATATAATTGCAATTGACGATAATTTTGTGTTTCTGAAACATTTGTTGGCGAAACTTTATGGTGCCATTGGTAAAATGTCTTTTCTTAAGAGGTTAAAAATGTTTCTCTTGGTTTCACCAGTAAATTGATTCTGAATCATCAAAGTTTTTACAATAGTTGGGTATAAATCCAAATTGAGACTTCATGTAACCGGAGAGAAACCTTGAGTAGAACCCTGCTACGTATGAACGATAAAATGGTACGGAAGGTGTACAGTCAATAGGACAAGTGACAAACCGGCATATTCTGCTATAGGCGAAATTTAATAGAAAACTCTGTCAGTTGATCTGACTGCCTACTCACAAGTTTCAGTTCGATAATTACTCCAGAAATCAGTATTTAACAATAAACTTTATATTTGCTCAGATGTAAATTTTGAAGAGTTGTATATACCCGAAATAAATTTTCATCCGAAAATAATAATAAGTGGTGATTAGGTAAATTCCAGCAACTGTACTCCAACACCTCTTATTCCCATTCAATACCGAAAATACTACAGCGGCATTAAAATTTAGCCATATAGAGATGGAGCAAAAATAGAAAAATGAGAAAAAGAGTTGACGAAGTAGCGATGTTCACGATATCATCGGCCATGAAATTATCTCAAGTCAAGTTTATGGAAAGGTGATAAAGAAAAACTCTAAGAAACTCTAAAGAAAAAACTCGAAAAACTGGACTCTATTTCAAACTTAATTCCGATTTCAACAAATGTCAAATCAAGGACTCTGGTGAAAGTATTAGTGATGCATATTTACAAAAATTTTGGGGACATTGAAAACAAGTAGAATTAAAGCCCTAAGAGTTGACAACGGAACAGAAATACTCTAATCTGAATTTTAGTTACTTTCTATACAAAAATGACATTCAATTAGAAACAACGGATCCCTATACTCCACAAGAGAATGGCAGGTTTGAAAGATATGCGCACAAAATTATGGAAAGATCTCGTTCCATGATGTATTCTAAAGAATTGCCTTTACATCTGTGGGCATAAATTGTGAGTACAGCTATTTATATTATGAACAGAATTCCTACAACTCAAGCTTCAGATTCTAACCCTCATGAATTGTGGACAAGAAAATCTGCCTCACTCAATCATTTAAGAATTTTTGGTTCAGTGTCTGATGTCCTTCAAAAGAAATTAGCACCTTAAAGCAAGAATACGATCTTTGTTGAGTATGAGAAGGAGTCAGAAAACTATCACCTATTGAACCAGTTACTAAAACCTCAAAGTATCTAGAAATGACATTTTTAATAAAGAAAATTCTAAGCTGAGTATTTCACCACCACCATCAACATTCTTGTTTAACTATTGTTGAAGATATGAATGATAAGGTTTCTATGGGTAAAATTGAAGATAATTTTATGCAATAAACCTCCTCACTCGTGATATCATGATCACTATGTCCTTCATCCTAGAAACACCATAAGAGTCCCTACTCGTTATGAATTAAATGTAACAGATATTGTAATACCACAAATGCAGGAAGAGGCAATCCGTTCTGCCCAAGAAGGTAATTGGAAAAAAGCTATAAATGCAGAATTAAGTTCTCTTGAGAAAAATTAGACCTGTAATCTTGTATCTTTTCCAGTGACATGCAATATAATTGGATTCAAGTGAGTATGCAAAGTAAAATATCTTCCCAATGTAAAAAAATGAAAGATGTAAAGCCAGACTCTGTGCGAAAGAGTTCATTCAAGTAAAGAAAATAAATTTCAGTGAAACATTTTCACCAACCTCAAGGTTTGGTACCATAACAGTTATACTAGCTATAGCTGCATAGAGAAGATGGAAAATTCTACAAATTGATGTGAAAACTCCCTTTCTCCCCCTTTCTCTATGGTTTTCTCTATGGACCCCTTTTCTATAATAAGTTAAACAGGGGGAAATATTGTGACTGCAGAGAAGGAAATATTGTGACTGTGCTGACTTCTACAAGATGTGAGTGAGCGTGAAATATGTCAATAGGGTATTACTCTATTCATTGTTAATCAAAGTGCTATCAAGTTGATTAAAAACCTAGTATTTCACACAAGCGTGCAAAACATATTGATGGTGCTATCATTTTATTCGAGAAAAGTGTGATAATGGGTCAGTCATTGTAAAATATGTGACATTTGAAGAGCAGTTAGCTGATATATTTACAAAAGCTTTTCCCGAGGTAAAATTTCAAACATTAAGGGAACTGCTCAACATAATGTTTTGTGTGTGTGTGTGTGGCTCTGGTTGAACTTTCATCTAATAACGGTTTTAATATGATAATCCAGAATTTGTTTTTGATGCTTTAATTTACATTTTGCCTTTTATTTAATAATTAGTTTAGTAATTTTTATAGAGATTGATGGTAATTCCATGTAAGTGTATTAAGTGCTTAATTAAGTAAATTATTCTGTATTTTGTAAATTCAAGTGACGACCTAATTGGAGGCAGTATTAGATTTTAAATTCTATTGTTACAATTCTTAGTGTTATTTTGTCAACGCAGTTTTACTTTACATGAATTGGCAACACTGTTGTATCTCAATGTTGCTGTCGATGCTTTCCCGGTTGTGTTACGCCATGCCATGTAATTGTGTAATTTAATGTCCCTATTATTTTTATAAATAAACAATTAACCAAATGAAATTTGCTAAAACTCTATAATGTGATTAACGCTATTCGTTGATGTTGAAATTAATGGCTATCTTCTACAATGATCTTCAATGGCAGAACAATATCTAACCTTTTGTAACCGAAATATGCTTCTGCGCAATAAACTTCCTGGCTTTCTATACAACTGACATTGAATTTCACCAAAGTTACCCATTCTGCTCACAGAATGGAATTATTATGAAGTTCAAATTTGAACTGAACATCCAACTGATGCTGCATCCTACATGAGTTAAAACAGGCTAACAGCTGCAGACACGTGCACAAGTTTGATGTACCTTAAATATTGAAGTTTTAGGAATGTTGTCACTAATTTTCATTCAGTTATGCTCTATACACAGAAAAATTTTGCTAGTTACGACTAGTTTAGTATTTGTAATTATGTATCTATTAAATATTGGAAGGAAGTGCTTTAGTGAATGAAATTGTATAGTGATACAAATAAAAATGTATTCCCTTTCCTCATGACATTTGCTTCTGAGTAAAATAATCAGTTCTCAAACTCACTTCTCCCGAACTGTGGATTCCAGATCCGTAGAGAGAAATCACAAGTTTTTGGAAAGGACTTACGAGCGCTCTAATAATTCTATCAAAACAATGGGGAGCAAGTATTTTGACTATTGTTTTCTTTCACTTATTAAACCGGGCATTGAAAACCGCCACCTGATTTATAAGTACTGGACATCGGAAATTTCATTTTCCTGGTGCTTATGATAGCCATCTCATACAGTGTCTAAAAGACGACAATTTCATATAAAACAAAAAATGAAATTTACTGAAATCAGTGCCAGATAAAATAGTATATCCATTAACTAAATGTTGGAACTTTTAGAATATTCATGTGGTCGCAATAGTTCACTGTTAAAACTAAAGGTGACAAACCGGTGCCTTTTGGGACCCCGGGGTGAATAGACGGTACCATTCAGAACCCTAGGGTGCCACAGAGGCTTGGAAATGTGTTTGGGGTGCCTCACTGGGCGATTGAAGCGAATTAGGGTGCAATGCTCTATGCATTGGTAGAAATATGGCACCCCTCTAGGTGATCGGCACTTTGCGCATGCGCGCTGTGACATATGTCCGTCTCTTTTCGGCGTCGGCAAGTGAAATCTACGGCTGTGAGTGAATCGACGCATGCAAAGTCCAAATTAGCAATGTTAATTAAAGAATGACTACTGAGCTATAATGGAATAGAGAGTTCCGATTTTTGCGACCGCAGACACTTAAGACTTAAGTTACTAAATGTAAAATTTCAGACATCATAGATCTATGAATTAAAAATACATAAGAGTCTTACTATGACCATAGCATAAACGAACTGAAAAAAAGTCTGAATAATGAATATATGCTTGAATTTAAAACATTTAAAATTT
Organism: Maratus michaelseni; assembly: GCA_963931845.1. Taxonomy (NCBI): domain Eukaryota; kingdom Metazoa; phylum Arthropoda; class Arachnida; order Araneae; family Salticidae; genus Maratus; species Maratus michaelseni. The sequence continues at coordinate 284,316,832 of OZ007589.1, read as the reverse complement.
TGGCATTTCGGAAATTCGAACACTTGTATCTTGAATCATTCACGAATTACAAGTGAAGCGAAGCGAGAGGATTTGTTTGTTCTGTCGTCACTTGTCAGATGAGTCGATCTGCTCCCGCTTCGCATGCGAAAATTGGATTGTTTATATTGTAAAGAATCCACGATGTTGTGTGTTTTTGAAATGGGGTAGCGTGGAGCCGTTTCACAATTGATCACCTTCATTAAATATTTCAGAACAAATTTTATTTAAAAAGCGTTCTTGAAATTTCTAGAGGTAAAAATTATTTACAACAATTTTTTTTAGCTGAGTTCGCTCGACTTGTAATTTATAGCAAATCACCAAATAGTCCAGTCTTTTACAGTAGTTTTAAAATCTTAAAGTCTTAACTAGAGCTACTTTTCACTCTCCCCGAAAGATCAAATCCAAGGCTGTTGCGTTGACTTCAGAGAGATCGCACTCTCTCATTCAAAAATCTGTCAGCAAACCTGTCCTTCCCTACTAAGAAGGGAAACCGTCCTGAGATGAGTGTTTTCCACCAACACTCGTTCTCCTGCCGAAACTCTAACTAACCTCCTCTCGATCCTCTTCTCCGGTCCGTTTTCTCGAACAAAAGATTCTCCGATCACCAATCAAAAAAGTTTTAGTTTACGTCATTGGATAAAGCCTTTTTAGGGAGGTCTTACTGAACTTTTAAATGTTCACGCAGGAAATTCCCACGATCTGAGACCCCACATATAGACGGTCAGATCAGAGAAATATTTGCTGTCTAGCAATTTCAGTTTCACAAGATTGATCGAAGCTCATCTTTTCCTATTGTAGTAACCGGCATTCTTGTCACCCCCACAGCTAAGCGTGAGAAAAGTTTTCCAACTCTTGGGAACTTCTATCTTTGATTACTCTGCCTAATTAGCAGACTGTGAGAGATTTACTGAAATTGTTACAACACCCCCACCATCAAAACATTTTCCGGGTTAAAACGCGGAAAATCTGCAAAAAAAGGATTAGCTCAACATATTTGAGTGGCTCAAATAACATTTCAATTTAACCTCACTATATACATCAGTGACCTAATTTCTTATATCGTTATTGTCTTATTGTCGTTCGAACAAATTTAAAAACAAAGTTATATCCGAGCGTTCTGGATCAAATCGATGCATGATTGTTCGAAGCGGCAATTTAGGTGGGCGTTCCGACCCGGTACTGTTAGTTGAACTACGTCTATTTGCATCTTGCGTCAATCTAAGTTGTTCTAACGTAAATTCGCGTTCTTTTTGTTTTTCCTCTCTTTCTCTTTCTTCTTTCTCCCTTTGTTTTTCCTCTTTATCCGCGGCTATCTTGTCTTCGCGATCTTTTATGATATACGCAGCTTGCGTAAATGCAAAATCTTTATCGTAATCATCGGCAGCTTCGATTTTTTGGATAATTACCGGTATCCTGTCATTTTTCCCTATTTCCACTCCCAATTCTTCCGCTAAATTCTGCAAATCAATTTTCCTGCACTGTTTCAGATCAGTTACTTCTTGCATTTTAAAATTTTATGTAAATACAATATAAAGATGAAAATGATAGTTTCGCTCGCTAACTTATGCAACAGGGATTCTAACACTTTATGGAAAATTTTCTGCTACTACCCACATAATACTAACAATTTTAAATACAATTCAATTTGAGGAATAATAAAAATAGTATACATATAAAAATAAATTTTCAATATTGTAAAATTTTCAATACACTGACACGTTTTGGTGTAGGTCATCCAAATTTAAAACAAATTTAGAAATTTGAAATTCTGTGCTCATAATTCAACCAATACTTGATATTTCTGACCCCGCAGGTAACAAAATGACCACTTTTTGCAACTGCTAAAAAATTTTCCTAACATCACATATTCAAAATATTTGACTATCAACAACACCTATTGTTTCACTAATAATATGAAAAAGTACACCTTTGAAATCTTTCAATCATGAATAACTAGACAATCGACTTATTTGAAAAATCAAAATTTTTCTCTCTTTTTTTTCGAGAAAAAAAAATTATATATATACACATTTAGCCTGACAATCCTTATATTATTTTACTGCCAAAAGAAAGTTCACACTATCAAATTTTATGCTGATAACAAATATACATATATTTTTCCAAATATGTTCAAAGTTATTAGATTTAAAAATTTATCATAATTTATCATATATCAATATTCAAATAAAAAATTTCTCAGAAATGAATTTTCCTCAACAAAGAATATGTAAACAAAATGAGAGCCACTCAAAAATGAATTGAGCTTACCTTTTCTACAGTCTTTGTCTGCATTATCTGTCGCCGGTTTCGGGTCTGGCCTAGACGTCGTCGATTTCACAGGTTATCTCGGTTTGTCGACTCCTGATGTTTCCTAGAAAGGGCTTGCTTCGGACTTGTTCTCTGTAAGCACGGGCTTGCTTACAGGACGGAACTGCGGTCTGTCGTGACAATGCAAGGGCTTGCTTCGGGCTTGTTCTCTGTAAACACGGGCTTGCTTCCAGGACGGAACTGTGGTCTGTCGTGACACTGCAAGGCTTGCTTCGGTCTCTGCTTTCCTCTCCTGAACTGGCGTCAGATCTTGCGCGCTTAGATGCGGGCGGGCGTCACTGCTACTGTCTGGACTCTCTTCACTAATGCTAATAAATTTTTGTCGAAATATCCGACTCGCTTGCCACCAGCTGTAAAGAATCCACGATGTTGTGTGTTTTTGAAATGGGGTAGCGTGGAGCCGTTTCACAATTGATCACCTTCATTAAATATTTCAGAACAAATTTTATTTAAAAAGCGTTCTTGAAATTTCTAGAGGTAAAAATTATTTACAACAATTTTTTTTAGCTGAGTTCGCTCGACTTGTAATTTATAGCAAATCACCAAATAGTCCAGTCTTTTACAGTAGTTTTAAAATCTTAAAGTCTTAACTAGAGCTACTTTTCACTCTCCCCGAAAGATCAAATCCAAGGCTGTTGCGTTGACTTCAGAGAGATCGCACTCTCTCATTCAAAAATCTGTCAGCAAACCTGTCCTTCCCTACTAAGAAGGGAAACCGTCCTGAGATGAGTGTTTTCCACCAACACTCGTTCTCCTGCCGAAACTCTAACTAACCTCCTCTCGATCCTCTTCTCCGGTCCGTTTTCTCGAACAAAAGATTCTCCGATCACCAATCAAAAAAGTTTTAGTTTACGTCATTGGATAAAGCCTTTTTAGGGAGGTCTTACTGAACTTTTAAATGTTCACGCAGGAAATTCCCACGATCTGAGACCCCACATATAGACGGTCAGATCAGAGAAATATTTGCTGTCTAGCAATTTCAGTTTCACAAGATTGATCGAAGCTCATCTTTTCCTATTGTAGTAACCGGCATTCTTGTCACCCCCACAGCTAAGCGTGAGAAAAGTTTTCCAACTCTTGGGAACTTCTATCTTTGATTACTCTGCCTAATTAGCAGACTGTGAGAGATTTACTGAAATTGTTACAATATTTTTTAATACAGCATCGTTGTTAAACTCCTACTGCTACAAGTACATCACAGTAAGTCCTGAAGAGTACTAATGGTACAGTGCTAAACTCCTCGTGCATTATCCGTAAATTTGTGTGATTGAAGTTTCTTTCGGTAGAAGTATGTTAGGCTTAAAGCGAGCAGCAGCCAGATCAGAAATAAAATAATAAATAATTGTGCTGAGTGTTTTCAAGAAGCTCGCGATTATGTTACATATACTATATTAAAATTGCAATGTGGGTGAAATTTCCAAGATGACAGACTGTCGTGAAATTTTGAAATATAACAATCTCTGATTTGTTGCTGAAGTTTGCTTAATGCGCCGGCTAATGCTCGGCACTTCTGCGAAAAAAAAGTATCGAATCGTTCAGAAGATGCAAATATTTCATTCGTCAAATAAATAATGACATGTCATCTATTAAAATTAATAAACAGCTCACTGATTATGTAATAAAATCTCATTCACAAAGTTGAAGAATTTTCGTAAAATCTTACCAGCCAAAGATTTGTTTTTGTCAGCCAGCAAGATGTAAAAATATAAACAAAAACAGTTTTGGCAAAGTTTCGTTACTTCAAAAATAAATTTTTATCGCTCTACTATATTATTTGCCCCTATACTACGTATCATTTGCCCAATCACAATAAAAAGATGTTTTTTCTTCTAAGAATTTAGTGTATTTTCAAATGCTCTCAGAATGAGATAGTGTAAGTAAACATATTTTCTTCATCAAATTTGCTATTTTAAATCTGAAAATATTCCTTTTTTCTGTTTTGTATTTTTATTAGGACTGTTTGTGCAAAAATTATGTTTATGTTGTATTTCATAACCATTAAATTAATACAAATGGGATCCTTAAGAGTAAAATTTGGTTAAAAAAAATTATGTTGAATTTCACTTATAAAAAGAGGGATAATGTAATTTTTCAGGCAAAAATTATGCATGCAAAATAGGTGTTGATATTGAGCTTGGCAAATGATATGTAGAATGATAGTAAGGAATTATTTTAAGAAGAAATTTGTCAAAACTATTGCCTCTTGCTGGCTTTAAACAAATCTTTGGCTGGTAAGATTTAAGAAAATTTCTCCATACCTGTGTATGAGATTTTGTTACATGATGTATGAACTGTTTGATAATTTTAATAGCTATGTCAATACTTTGTTGACAACTGAAAGATGTGATACATAAATGTGAAAGAGAGATTTTTTTTGGGGGGTAGACTACAGTGACATATGTACTATGCATTAACTGGCGTTACAGTTAATCTTTTTAAAAAATCCCACCTCATCAAAAAAATTTAATCACCCTTAAAAACCTTAATAAAGAAAGGGGAGAGGCAGTTTAATTCAGTATACAGTATGAACTCTAGCAACTAATGAAAGATTTGCATATGACAGTCCTTCATCTTGGAAATTTCATACAGATTGCAATTCAGATATAGTATAATACAATTGTGAGTTGCATGAATAAATCTAGCACGGTTACTTATTAGCATTCTATTTCATACCTAACTGCCCTTTTTAACCCTTACATACTATACTTCTACAGAAAGAAATTCCAATCACACATATTTCCGGATAATAGAAGAAACATAAATCCATTAATACTTTTCAGGACTAACTGTGATATACGTTTGTAGCAATAGGATAGGAATTTAACAAAAAATAAATTCAAAGTTGGGATTGAATTAAAATTGTTGAGCAAGGGCTCCAAAAAACGAGCCCAAAGCCAAACTTATCTCAACTACTATTAAAGAAGAGGTGGGCTTGAATTTTATACTAGTCTTTGGCTTCGGGCTCAAAGTAAAAAAAAAAAAAAATTATTCTCAACTTGGTGGAAAAAATTAGAAACGATAAAAATAATTTCTTGGTTTTTTTTCCCCGTAAATGTATGTAAAATGCAACTTTTTCACTTTAAACATTGCTATTAGCTTATTACACACAGCTAGAAATGACACACTAACATAAAAGTTGCAGAAACATTTATATAAACAACCACAAAGTATGCATTTACATATTTATGTGAGTACACGATGCTGTTGCAAATGAAAATTCAAGTGTTTTTCAAGAAAAGCTTCTTAAATTTATATATTTAAGAAATATAATATAGTGTGCTCAGATAAAGGTGAAAATAAGGAATTTCGCTTAGTAGCCACTGGCCGGTAGGTTGATTTGTTTTCTTTATTAGCCAGTAAGTACACGTATGTCCCTGAATATTTATTTCTTTTTAAATACAATGACTTTACAGTAAAAAAGTAATTTATGTACTAAATAAAAATATTTTAATTTATATTGTTTTGAATAAACTTCAGATATTAATTTCAAATCTATTTTAAATTTTAAAATAAGTTAACAGTAAAGTTCTACACAACATGCTTATGTAGCTAACTACATAAGTCACACTAAGCTTAGGTACTTGTGTAGCTATTTTCAAAAAAAATTATTTGTATAGAATGAAGGTCCGACAATAATAAAATAGGTATGTTTATGTACTAAATAATAACCCACAACATGATATGAATGCATTACACATGCAAAACCTGTGGCCAGCTAGCCAAAATCTCCACAAATTCAGGATTTGTGTGTATTTCGGCAATTAGTTTCAGAAAAAATTGCAAATTTTGTAATTCGAGAGTGTAAAAATCATAAATTTCGTTGATAGCGCGTGTAAAATCATGAATTTCATCGATCAAGCATGTAAAAATCATGAATTTTGGTGATCGTGTGCGTAAAAATAATGAATTTTGTCATTCGGGCGAGGAGAAATCTCTAATTTCGTCAATCGGGTGCAAAAAAATCATGAACTTTGTCGATCGGCTACGTAAAAATCATAAATTTCATCATTCAAGGATTAAAAATCACGAATTTCGTCAATCGGGCACGTGAAAATCGTGAATTTTATCGACCGAGCACATAAAAATCATGAATTTCGTCGAATGGGTGCGTAAAAATCAAGCATTTCGTCAAACGGACTCGGAAAAATCTTGAATTTCGCCGGTCAGGCGCAGAAAAATATTCAATTTCTTCAATCGGGTACGTAAATATCTTGACTTTCGTCGATCGGCTACGTAAATATCTTGAATTTCGTCGATCAGCTACGTACAAATCTTACATTTCGTGATTCGGGAGCGTAAAAATCATGAATTTTGTCGATCGCATTCCTAAAAATCATGAATTTTGTCGATCGCATTCGAATTTTATCGATCGGACGTGTAAATATCATAAATTTCGTCGATTATGTACGGCAAATCATAAATTTCTTCCAGCAGGCACGTACAAATTATGATTTTCGTCGAACGGATGCGGAAAAATCGCGAAATTTAGGGGAAAATGATAATTGGGAAATCCTGCATTTAGCCGATTCATTCCATATTTTTAATTGCCAGTTTTTAAAGTTTAATCGGCGACCGGCGAGTGCATTTTTTCACCCTTATGCTCATATTGCTTGCAACAACTAAAATAAGCAATAATTAATATATGAGACACTCATTTATCAACCACAATTATGGATTTACATATGTATGTGAGTAAATAATTCTTCTGCAAATGAAAATTCAAGTGTTTTTCTAAGAATACTTCTTCAATTTTTACATTTGAGAAATAAAGTGTGCTCAGATTGCTTGCAACAGCTAAAATAAGCAATAATTTATATAAGAGACACTCATTTATATAAAATTTAGGAAATTTGGTTATTACAGCAAAACCTTCAGTGTTTACATTTGATATTTTGTGTAATTTTACTTTTTGATATCAAAACAAATTAAAATTCTTAGAAACATATTTATATTTTGTTTTAAAACAATGTTTTGGATACATACTCTGTGTACTACACTCACAGTTTGTTAAAAGTTGTAAGTGAAATTGAAAATCAGAAACGATAAAAATAATTTCTTGTTTTTTTCTCGTTAATGTATATGTAAAATGCAACTTTTTCACTTTAAACATTGTTATTAGCTTATTACACACAGCTAGAAGTGACACACTAACATAAAAGTTGCAGAAACATTTATATAAACAACCACAAACTATGGATTTAACTATTTATGTGAGTAAATAATTCTTCTGCAAATGAAAATTCAAGTGTTTTTCTAAGAATACTTCTTCAATTTTTACATTTGGGAAATAGAGTGTGCTCAGATTGCTTGCAACAGCTAAAATAAGAAACAATTTATATAAGAGACACTCATTTATATAAAATTTTGCAATTTTGGTTATTACAGCAAAACCTTGTGTTTACCTTTTGATATTTTGTGTAATTTTACTTTTTGATATCAAAACAAATTAAAACTCTTAGAAACATATTTATATTTTGTTTTAAAATAATGTTTTGGATACATACTGTGTGTACTACACTCACAGTTTGTTAAAAGTTGTAAGTAAAATTGAAAATCGATAAAATCAGAAACGATAAAAATAATGTCTTGTTTTTTTCTCGTTAATGTATGTAAAATGCAACTTTTTCACTTTAAACATTGTTATTAGCTTATTACACACAGCTAGAAATGACACACTAACATAAAAGTTGCAGAAACATTTATATAAACAACCACAAACTATGGATTTAACTATTTATGTGAGTAAATAATTCTTCTGCAAATGAAAATTCAAGTGTTTTTCTAAGAATACTTCTTCAATTTTTACATTTGAGAAATAATGTGTGCTCAGATTGCTTGCAACAGCTAAAATAAGCAACAATTTATATAAGAGACACTCATTTATATAAAATTTAGGAAATTTGGTTATTACAGCAAAACTTTCAGTGTTTACCTTTTGATATTTTGTGTAATTTTACTTTTTGATATCAAAACAATTTAAAACTCTTAGAAACATATTTATATTTTGTTTTAAAACAATGTTTTGGATACATACTGTGTGTACTACACTCACAGTTTGTTAAAAGTTGTAAGTGAAATTGAAAATCAGAAACGATAAAAATAATTTCTTGTTTTTTTCTCGTTAATGTATGTAAAATGCAACTTTATCACTTTAAACATTGTTATTAGCTTATTACACACAAGTTAGAAATGACACACTTACTTAAAAGTTGCAGAAACATTTATATACACTGTTAAAAATAGCTGTTACATTACAGTACTTTCCCGCATAATTTACTGTGAATTACTGTATTTCTGTAAATATTGCATTTACCCGTTAAATATCAGTCTTTGGCAATAACAATCCGTTATTCACCGTAACTGATCATTTTTTCAGTGTCATCCTCGCTTTAACAGTCATTTACGGTGAAGAGAAAATGAACACATCCTTTTTACGGTCAAAAACGGGCTATTCTAGTAAATCACTGTTATTCACGTCCGCAAACCGTGATCGAACAGCGGATCACGGTCCAGGGGAATTGGCGCAGCCGCTATACAACACAACACGTTGTTTGTTGTTGATCTTGATACTTGATGTGAAGTTTCGCATAGGAATAAGGTATGTTGCTGCTATGTTTCTTTGCCTATTTTTAGTAGTTACAATTTTTATCTATCTTTTGAGTGTGTCACTTAACAGATTGCGTTAAAAAATATGTTTGTCATCTCCAAACACATGCGAATGTATTGTAACTTTTAAGTTTAATTAAAACTGTACTACTTGTTTTACCTCGTGGTAATGCTGATCCTGAGAGGGGGTTTTCTATAAACAGTTGTATGCTATAAGGTCGTTTCAATGAACATACGATAAAAAAATTGAGATTTGGAAAAGATGCTGTTAAAAATTATAGAGGTGTGAGTAAAGCACCTATTTCAACTTCCTTGTTAAATGATATTAAGAATTCACATAAAGCTTCTCAGCAGTATACATGGAAAAACAAAGTCCAAAGAAAAAAAGCTCAGAGATTGAAATGGAGAAAGCCCAGATTTTAAAGAAGAAAATTAAATGTGAAACTAAATGAAATCAAAGGCTAAGATGCTTTACACTCACGCAGAAAAAAAAAATAAAATTAATCGGTTTAAAAAAGGACAAAATTCGCCACATTTAGGGTTTTTTTCCCTTTAATGGCAACCTAGCCATTGTATTAAGTTATTCGTTTGGCGCGGTCTTGAAAATCGCGCCAACCAAAAAGCTGAAAAACACCAGCTATATTACAGGATTATTTAAAATCTGGCATTATTTTTATTTGTCTGCACAAATGCCACAAAGTATAATTTTTCATGTTGACACTTATTCAGATGATTACTCCAAAACATAGCTGATGAAAAATAAGCTTTATTGAAAAAATATTCAGCAATAAGGCCAAAATCTTTTTACAACAAATCATACTTCTCACGCACTATTATCTCTCTATTTTTATCACTTCAACAATGCAGAAGTTTCTGATACATCCTCAAAATTTTCTAAATGTAAAAGCATGACAAAGGTAAAGCTATTGATAAAATTTGGAAATACCGGATTTATTCAGGTATTTATTTATCAGGTTATCTAACCTTATTAATTTAAAAATGAATTTTAATATCAAAGTTTATGTAGGGTAGACAGTGTTCGAAATTTGCAGTCGTTAGTCGTCAAATGCAACTAACTATTACATTATAGCATTTGACGACTACAAAATTATTCCTGGATGTGAAATTTGACGCCTAGCTTTTTTAACACTTAGTTTTTGCCAATCACCCGCTTTTGAAAATTTGGTCTCACACCAAACATGATCTCTAATGTGAGACAGTTAGACAGTGAATTTTAGCAGAGTGTACAAATCCAAATGAATTTATTAATTTATGCAAACTTCTAAACTTTATAGTGAACCTGCCATTTAGCACTGCTGAATGTGAAAAGGGATTTAGTCAGTTTAATTTAATAAAAAACTAGCTGACCCCCGCCCGGCGTTGCCCGGGTCAGTGATAATAAATGAATAAATAATAATAATAATAAATAAAAGAAAAATCAAGTTTTTATTATTTTACATCTTTAACCCGATTTTGTATGAAATTATATTTTAAGATGCAAAATTCGTGAAAAGATATTGATATTTAGTGATAAAAGCACTCATTTTGTTGTTGTTGTTTTTTTTTTAAATGCAGTATCGTTTCATAGTTTTAAAATAAAAAGTTATTTTTGTCCTAACTCTTTAAAATCTTTATGGGTGATAAATAAAACGGTTTTACAGCCCGTGTACAAATTTCGAGAAAAAATATTGTTATCCAGTTGTAAAAGAGATGCTTTCTTCTTGCTTTTTTGTTTGTTTGTTTTCTCGTCGGCTCCTTTAACATAGCAATAAAAAATAGTCCTCATCGTCCGAACTCTTTGACATTTCAGTCGGTTATAAATACAACCATCTCCAAGCTCTCTTTAAAATTTTGTGAAATATATGCATATTTAGTAGTGAAAACATGAGTTCTTAAAAAAAAAAAAAAAAAAAAGCTTTAGCTTTTAACTTTAGAGCAAAAATATATTTCCATCTGTTTTCAATCAACCCTTTTCCATCCCCCTAGGTTAAACAGGTTAATCAATCAGTCTTATCGTTTTTGAGGGGAGAATCCTTCAAAAAAAGTTGACGCATGCGTAAAGAGACGATATTCTTGTGAAATTTTGACAAAATGCGCTTTCTGTTTTAAATATATAGATGATACACGTAACCATTTATCCACTGATACTGTTAATGATTTATTAATGGCAAAACTGTACGTACCCAATTTAATAGATTTTTATCCAGATAAAGCTATAAATCCCTGTGAAATGATGCAGCTGAAGGACAGTTAGACGTCCTGATTTTAGTATCTAACTTATTAAAATTAGTGGGTATTGTTTGAGATTCGGCCAAACAATACCATGTTGTAGAAAAATTATTCTCCAGTCAGACAACACACGAAGTTACGAATCATGGTAAAGGCGAATTCGTGTCAAAAACCAATAAAGCGAACACCAATCTAGAAAATGAAAATCGTTGGTTTAAAAATTCTCTAAAATGTCGCAGGAACGATAAAATGTTGTCACAATATATGGCTCTTCATTTTTATCGCCGACTCAAGCTAGATCATTTAGAAACGACGGGCCAGAAAATGCAAGTCCTCATAAATGACATTATTCAAGTCTACCCAGGGTACGGAAATGAGGGGCTAAAGCTTTTGGATTTTCAAAGACCAACGGCAAAGTCTGAAAACATCGAGGGTGCATTACCAAAAGTCCCTCAAAATTTAAATTATTTTCAGTTAGAAGGTGAAGTGCCTTACATTGACGATGTTTCAGACCCTGACTGGGATCCCTTTTGGTAAACATTAAATTATTTTTAATTAATAAATAATTTTTTTTTTTTTTTTTTTTTTTGTAAATATTAACTTTTTTTATGTGTAATTATTTATATATTTTTTGTATGCAATTTCCCTTTTTTTCTGAATCGCCGTCTCATTTATTGGCATTTATTATATTTATCTATCCTTTTACTTTTACTTTTTTTTTTTTGAATTTTTTTTTTGGGGGGCAGTTGTGAGCGAGATTATAAGTTAACATTGTTTTGAATTTAGTGTAATCAAGATCGACAAAAGATTTCTGGTAAGTTTTTTATCTCTTTTTTTATTGTCCAAAATGTTTTTAAAACGGGGGTTCAGTGGGGCAGAGCCCCCATGACAATAACAAAAATTCATCTGAAAAATCACATTTCTTTAGCTTTTTAATCGTTAGTTTATTTAGAATGTTGCTAAAATTTGCATAATTGGATCGTGATAAATTTTTCAAGATGGCGGAAAAACTTCGTTTTAAAATCTTTGTTATTTATAAATCCATGTTTTTGCATCATTTTCTACTTTTAAAAATGTTGCAAAATCATTGATTTATAAATAACATACAGATTTATGATGTTTTACTGCAATCTTTGAAAATTTTTTCATGTCGCCAAAACGGCATTTTGGCGCAATTTTTTCTGCCAAGCAACACAGGATACAGAACTTTTCCTACAAAATTCACTATTGCAGAAAAATTAAAATGTCATTTAATGTAACACCACACTTCATTCATCATACAGAAACTCTTAAGAATGATTTTTGTTCAGTATTATACCTTTACTATAAATAATATTTGCAATGTCAACAAACTTAGATACTTTTGAGGTAAATATATTCAATGTTTGATACTGTAATTTTGAGTAAAAAAAATTCTAAACAATAAAATTTCTTGTTACAGTAAGTAAAAAAAGGAGGATTAATTTTCATCTAAGTCATATGTGAAACTTTATTTTACAATATTGTTATGTCTGTGCATTTTTTAAGCACTCTTTTTTAAAATACTCAAAATACCAAATGACAAAATACATAATTGCGTAAAAATGAAAATTTACTTAAAATTTTAATCTGTGCTTCATTTATCCTTCAGAAACTCTAAAAATGATTTTTGTTCAGTATTAATAGCTTTACTATAAATAATTGCTATGTACAGCAATATTAGGCCCTTTTGAGGTAAATATTTAATGTTTGATACTTTAATTGTGAGTAAAAAAAAAGTTGTAAATAATTTCTTGTTAAGCAAATATATATTTTTTTAATCATACCAAATATTAGAAAACAAGAAATATAATAATTTAAAATGAATTTTTTCGAACTTATATATAAATATAAAACTATTTAAATCTACAAACCATGGTAATATGTGGCCGTTAACTTAACAGAAGTGGATACTAAACATAGTCTCTACCGGCCACTGCATACTAATGCAAATATGGAAATTTAACCTTTAATTGACATTAATTCAAATAAATATTTCCTGGTATATATATAGATATATTGTATCATTTTAGGTGGAACCACTCTTTCCATGAACATCGTAGCATCGCTGAACATCAATTGAAGACTAATATCTCCGGATTGGGGTAAGCTGGAAATCTGTTCTACATGTCTATCTCTTCCTTATTAAATTTTGTTTAATTTGAGTACCCATACCAGGGGATGATACAGACAAAATTTGGGGCCTATTTAGGGGCCCTTCACAAAAATCAATTTAATAAAATGGGTCCCTTCACAAAAATCAATCTGATAAAATAGGCCCTTTCACAAAAACCAATTTGATAAAATGGGCCCCTCCACAAAATTCTTTTTACTAAAATAGGCCTTTTCACAAAATTTTATTCCATAAAAACTTACTATTTATTATTTAGTTATTATTTTGTGATGTTTTAAAATGTGTAATTTGTAAACAAACAACTTCATCAAAGAGAAAAATTTCAGCAAATGGATTTTAAAAAGTTTTTGTTATTAAATGCTTGGCTCGAATTTGAGTAACTGGATTTCAACTTTCGTTACAAAATGTTATTTTTAACAAAAATATAATAAATTTCACAAAAATAACCTTTATTTTTCACAAAATGGGCCTCAAGGAAAAAAAACCTGCATCGATTCCTGCATACATCTCATTCGGTTCAGGAGTTATGACTCAAAAACCATCCTCTACTTTAGATTCTCATATCTCTAACGAATTAGACTTTTGTCAAGTGAACCAGCCCCTCCCATGTAGAAATCTACAATTTTTTGTGCATTCTTGCCTTAATATAGATAGCTTGTACTTTAATGAACAATTTAAGACCTTTTTTATGTAATTATGTTAATTACTTAATGAGTTATTCACATTTTAGCATATGCTGTTTTAGTTTCTGTTTTATACCATTTTCTAAATTTTGAAAAATTCCATGTTCTTTGCATATATTTTTAATACTTTTAACTTATTGAAAACTATGTAAAACATAAAAAAATTAATGCGGATTAATTTAGTATAATTGTTTTTAAGTTTTTATTAAGTTTTGTACATGTATTGATTATAGGTGCAGATTCACGGCCGCCAGTCGCCACATGGCGACTAAATTTTTTGCTGTGGCCACTAACTTTCGGTGTTTAAGTCGCCATGCGATTTAAAAGTAATAAATTTCTGGTATTCCCAGTCCCCATCGTGAAATGTTGATTTTTTTTTTTAAAGATTAAGACCAAAACACGCACATTATTGTTATCTTTTAATAACATTTCAGAATGATCTGTTTAACACAGCAAACTATTAAATATATTCGAATAGCAATGTTATTCGTAACAGTTTGAATCTGATAATTTTATTTTACATAGACTGTGATTTAAAGAAATTTTTAAATATTCCAATAATATAATATATATATTAAAATTATTTAAGTTAAAAAATATTTTTAGTAAATGAATTTATAGTTTTTATATTATTTATTTGTATTTTTACATTTTAAATTAGAAATAGTTAAAATCACAATGGTTAAATTAATAACCTGCTACTTTTAGAAAATTAACTGTAATTTTAACTTGTACGTTTGAATTCACTTATTCACTTTACCATGTGCTTAGCACAAAACATTTTTGGCTTCGGATTCTGGACAAATTTATGTTGTAATGTATAGATTTTCTTTGTCTTCCTTTGTATTTATTTGTTTATAAATGGATTTATTTTCTTCCGTTTGATTTGTAGTGTTCTATTTTCAAAGGTATCCTTTTTTTTTTTTTTCAATTTCTTTCCAATGATTGTTAGGGCTTGGAATTGTCACAAAATTTTGGCTTTAAGCTTGTGACAGTTACAGAAAACAATCATTCTTTGCTTATAATGTGGTTTCCCAGCCCTTGAAAAAGTAAATTACATTATAAGCTTGCATTTGTGTTTTTTTTTTTTTTTTTACTTATGTTTCACTTTTTGAATAAATACTTCATTTGTTAGGACTATGTTTTATAATGTGTAATTTGACAGTGCTATTTGGGATAATAATTTCATTGCATTTGGTCAGTTATTTCTGTTTCAATGGTTAATTTTTGCAATAAGTTTTTATATGTATATATATATATATAAACAAATGTTTGAAGTGTGTTTTTATTTTTATAGTGCAAAATATTCTCACAAATTCAGATTTTCTTTCATATGTACTTTTGTCTGGCAAAATCAAAATAAGAAATATTGTTTTTCTGATATTCCCCGCTATCATGATTGCTTAGCTTATCTACATATTTTTTTAAAACCGTATCTTGCCCTACTTTATCTTCTCACTGTACATGATTTAAGATTTAATTAATATTCAAATTTTGTTGTACACGTGTTTATGTTAAATAAATTACTTTACACTTTGAATTAATTATTATTTTTTTTTTTTTTTTACCCTATATAAACACTATTGTTTTTATGCATTTGTTTTACAATTGTGGCCACTGGATTTTTTGGGTTTAGGAGCCAGTGACTCCTTCCAAATGTTGGGAATCTGCACCCCCCAAAGCAGAATATGCTTAAAAGTGCGACGTACGTCGCAGAACAATTAACTTCTCTGCAGAACATTTCAAATTCTTATTTTCAACAAAATTCACCATTCATTCCTTGAAAAAAGTGCTAAATTTGTCTGTTAATTACCGAAAAATCTTCTTCAATCGTTTATTGAAAAAGATTGCGAAATTCATCAATTAGTCGCGGGAAAATTTGTCAGTCGATCATGGGGAGAAATCGTAAAATTCTTCAGCTGGTTAAAAACATACAAAATTTGTAGAACAGTTGCGAAAAAAAAATCCATGATTTTCGCCAATCGACCGCAAGAAAATGCTGCAAAATTTGCCAGTCTGTAGAAGGAAAATATCGCAAAATTTACCAGTCGGTTATGGTTAAAAAAATATGAAATTTGTCAGTAGATTTTCGAGAAAAATGTGAAATTCGTCGATCAATAGCGAAACCCCCCCCCCCCCCACAATTTTCTTCAATCAGTCACAAGAAAAAATTGAAAAATTTGCCAATCGGCAGAAAGAAAATATCGCGAAATTTGGCTATCGGCAGAGGTACTCATTTATTATCATGACGTCACAAATGATGGCTAGCCGCAACGAAAGACATATGGCGATTGACACAAAACAATGGGAGCATCGCTTTGTACCGATTGCTGGTCACGGCCAGCCACTATTTTTGACATCATGAGAATGAATGAACAAGCCCGGTATCTAGTGTTGCTTTGCTATCGGTTGCGGCTAAAAAAAAACTAAATTAGTCGATCAGTTGTGGGAAATCTCTCGATTTTTGTCAATCGGTTGCACGGTAAATAGACAAAATTTTCTAATTGGTAGAAAGAAAATAAATAGAACTTCGCCTATCTGTTGCATGTTAAAAAGCTAAATTCATCAGTGGATCGTCAGAAAAAAATCACGAAATGCGTCAATCAGTCACGGAAAAACTTATAATTTTTTCCAATCTGTCACAAGAAAATCCGCAACATTTATCGATCAATAAGGAAAATATCGTAAAATTTAACAATCGGTTGTGAGTAAAAAAAAAAAAAAAAAAAAAACGAGAAATTCGGGAATCAATCGTTTGAAGAAAAAAAAAAAAAGATTTTTGCCTATCGGTCCTAAGAAAGAGCCAAAAAATTTGCCAGTCAAAAGAAAACTTCGAAAATATTTGAAATTCGCCAATCGGTCACGGGTAAAAAAAAAAAGCGAAATTAATCAGTGAAGTGTTGGAAAATATCTCGAAATTCTTCAATCAGTCGTGGAAAAAAATTGCAGAGTTCGATGATCGGTTCCGAGAAAAAATCTTGGATTTCGCCAGTTACCCGAGAGAAAAATCTCAAAAATATTGCAAAAATCGTCAATCGATTACGAGAAAAGAATGCAAAATTCGTTATTAGATTGGTGTAAAATTGCGAAATTCATCATTTCTTTTGTTTGTGTGTGTGTTAGCGTTTTACGAAATGTCTTTAGCATTTCTATACAAGATGAAATTGCACTCCTACATATACAGAAAAATCTCCCTGTGTTCTACTTTTTTATTCCCGCAGAACATTTTTGATCAGCTGAAAGTTCGTTGCAGAACATTACAAAATATTCTGCTTTGGGGTCTGCACCTATAGTATTGATTGATGCAATTTTCAAAACTTCATTTTTTCCTCATGTTTTTCCAATGGTGTTTTCATTTAACATCCTCCTTTTGTGCACCCACTTTTTAATATGTTTTCATACTTTTAACAACTTTAAACATTAATGGCATCTTAGCTTATAATACGTACATGGTGTTAGTATTCATTATTTTTAGTTTTGATGGGTTTTAATATGTATAAGTTATATTTTTGTAAACGCTGTTTTTATTCTAAATTGCAAATGGCGCCCCATAGACTTAACATTATGTTGTTTACGTTAAATTTTCATTGTTTTTATAATCTTTAATATAATCTTTTTTAGTATATATATTTTTTAATTTAGTTAGCGTACCTTTTACTCATCTTACTTGTCTAAAATTTTAATTAATGGAACCATTTTAATATTTTAAATAAATTATTTTTTGAGTATCGCTTTGTAAAGTTGTTTACATTCACTTAACATTGATTTCGATGTTTTTTAATAAATTAATTAAAAATACAAATTTTTAATTTTTTGGTTATTTTAGGAATTTAAATCATCATGCTTGAATTAAACTTTTATTTTCCTTTGGATTTTTTAAAAGAAATTAATATTTTCTATTTTTAATTGTTGATTAAAATTTGTTTTGATAATTCAAAAAGGGCAACTTAGTTCATTTCTGCAATAACCAGGAGTCGAGGCAGGTTTTTTTTCTTGGGGCCCATTTTGTGAAAAGTAAAGGTTATTTTTGTGAAAAATAACATTTTGTAACGAAATTTGAAATCCAGATATACTCAAATTCGAACCAAGCATTTATAAACAAAAACTTTTTAAAATCCTTTTACTGAAGTTTTCTTCTCTGGGGAACTTGTTTGTTTACAAATTACACATTTTAAAACATCACAAAATAATAAATAAATGTTAAATGGTAAGTTTTTATGGAACTGAATTTTGTGAAAGGACCTATTTTAGTAAAAGGAATTTTGTGAAGAGGTCCATTTTATCAGATTGATTTTTGTGAAGGGGCCCATTTTATTATATTGATTTTTGTGACGGAGCCTTAAAAAGGCCCCAAATTTTGCCTGGATCGACCCCTGATAACATATATCTCCAGTCAGATAGTTTAGTTATTTTTGCAGCAAATGTTAATAAATATTCTATTTAAAAGAACCCGATATGTATCGAATCCAAGCACTTTTGACAAATAGAGGAAAACTTTTAAGAATCTTTCCTGACCAATAGTATTCCATCTTTTCATTATTTAGGTTTTAAAGCTGATTTTTAATTGGCCACTGATAGTAATGATTTATAATATGAGTTTTAGTACAATTAGCGCTTGGACAATGGAAAATTGGGATGTATATGGTAGACATGGTAAAAAAGAGAATGTTATTTATGAGTCACAAGTAAAGTTACAGTTTAAATAGATCTTAATTTCTTTTGTTTATTGTTTATCCTGTATTAAATGTCAATTTTATGTAAAGTTATGGGCACATAATTTAATTATCTTTTATACTGGTTTGTAAGCATTCATATAGAGTATTAATACCCTTGATATAATTTACAGAGTTATAATACCTTTAAATTCAATTTAATTTTAATTTGCTTTTAATTAAACTCATTGTATAATTATTGCTTTCCTCCCGGCATATAAACAAACATTTCACAGGGCTTGAAATTCAATTTTTCCAAGGAGGGGAGTCTCCCTACCAACATTTCTAAATTGAGGGGAGTTGTAATGTTTGGGAGGGAGAAAAAAAATCTTTAAACCCCACTATTATTTTATGTGCTATTTAAAGAATTACATTAATGCAGACATGACAAAATACCATTGAAAATATTAAGTCAACTGAGAATGATTATGTAAAATGTTTATTTTTATTATAAAAAAGGGAAGAAAGTTAAGTTTTATATATGCAGTGTATTTTTCAAGTTCCATTAAATGTGTTAAGGACCCTTAACAATTAGGTTGTTAAATAAATTTCTGAATTTAGATTTTATTTGATTGAGATTCACCGATCGATCGTGGAAAAGAAGCAAAGTTCGTCGATCAGTCGTGGGAAAAAATGCAAATTTCGTCGATCGATTGTGGAATAAACGCAAAGTTCGTCGCTCTGTCCCCAAAAAACACAAGGTTCGTCGATCAGTCGCTTAAAAAACGCAATGTTCGTCGATCTGTCACAGAAAAAACACAAAGTTCGTTGATCAGACATTTATAAAACGCAAAGTTCGTCGATCAGTTGTTTAAAAAATGAAAAGTTCGTCGATCTGTCCCCAAAAAACACAAGGTTCGTCGATCAGTCGCTTAAAAAACACAATGTTCGTCGATCTGTCGCAGAAAAAAACACAAAGTTCGTTGATCAGTCATTTAAAAAATGAAAAGTTCGTCGACCAGTCGCTTAAAAAATGCAAAGTTCGTTGATCAGTCATTTAAAAAACGAAAAGTTCGTTGATCAGTCGTTTAAAAACGAAAAGTTCGTCGACCAGTCGCTTAAAAAACGAAAAGTTCGTCGATCAGTAGCTTAAAAATCCTTAAGTTAGTTGATCAGTCGTGAAAAAAAATGCAAAGTTCGTCGATCTGTGGTTGAAAAAACGAAAGTTCGTGGATCTGTCGCAGAAAAAATGCAAAGTTTGTCGATCTGTCGCGGAAAAAACCCACAAAGTTTGTCGATCTGTCGCGGAAAAAACCCACAAAGTTTGTCGATCTGTCGCGGAAAAAACCCACAAAGTTCGTCGATCTGTCACCAAAAAATGCAAAGTTCGTCGATCTGTCATCAAAAAATGCAAAGTTTGTCGATCAGTCGCGGGAAAAAAGCAAATTTCGTCGATCGATTGCAGAATAAACGCAAAGTTCGTCGATCTGTCCCCAAAAAATGCAAAGTTCGTCGATCAGTCGCTTAAAAAACGCAATGTTCGTCGATCAGTCGCTTAAAAAACGCAATGTTCGTCGATCTGTCGCAGAAAAAACGCAAAGTTCGTTGATCAGTCGTTTAAAAAACGAAAAGTTCGTCGACCAGTCGCTGAAAAAACGAAAAGTTCGTTGATCCGTCATTTAAAAAACGAAAAGTTCGTTGATCAGTCGTTTAAAAGACGAAAAGTTCGTCGACCAGTCGCTTAAAAAACGAAAAGTCCGTCGATCAGTAGCTTAAAAAACCTTAAGTTAGTCGATCGGTCGGGGAAAAAAATGCAAAGTTCGTCGATCTGTGGTTGAAAAAACGAAAGTTCTTGGATCTGTCGCAGAAAAAATGCAAAGTTTGTCGATCTGTCGCGGAAAAAACCCACAAAGTTTGTCGATCTGTCGCGGAAAAAACCCACAAAGTTTGTCGATCTGTCGCTGAAAAAACCCACAAAGTTCGTCGATCTGTCGCGGAAAAAACGCAAAGTTCGT
The DNA here is from genome assembly GCA_963931845.1 of Maratus michaelseni. NCBI lineage: Eukaryota > Metazoa > Arthropoda > Arachnida > Araneae > Salticidae > Maratus > Maratus michaelseni. The sequence continues at coordinate 284,296,146 of OZ007589.1, read as the reverse complement.
CGATCTGTCACCAAAAAATGCAAAGTTCGTTGATCTGTCACCAAAAAATGCAAAGTTTGTCGATCAGTCGCGGGAAAAAAGCAAATTTCGTCGATCGATTGCAGAATAAACGCAAAGTTCGTCGATCTGTCCCCAAAAAATGCAAAGTTCGTCGATCAGTCGCTTAAAAAACGCAATGTTCGTCGATCTGTCACAGAAAAAACGCAAAGTTCGTTGATCAGTCGTTTAAAAAACGAAAAGTTCGTTGATCCGTCATTTAAAAAACGAAATTTCGTTGATCCGTCATTTAAAAAACGAAAAGTTCGTTGATCAGTCGTTTAAAAGACGAAAAGTTTGTCGACCAGTCGCTTAAAAAACGAAAAGTTCGTCGATCAGTAGCTTAAAAACCCTTAAGTTAGTCGATCGGTCGGGAAAAAAAATGCAAAGTTCGTCGATCTGTGGTTGAAAAAACGAAAGTTCGTGGATCTGTCGCAGAAAAAATGCAAAGTTTGTCGACTTGTCGCGGAAAAAACCCACAAAGTTTGTCGATCTGTCGCGGAAAAAACCCACAAAGTTTGTCGATCTGTCGCTGAAAAAACCCACAAAGTTCGTCGATCTGTCGCGGAAAAAACGCAAAGTTCGTCGATCTGTCACCAAAAAATGCAAAGTTTGTCGATCAGTCGCGGGAAAAAAGCAAATTTCGTCGATCGATTGCAGAATAAACGCAAAGTTCGTCGATCTGTCCCCAAAAAATGCAAAGTTCGTCGATCAGTCGCTTAAAAAACGCAATGTTCGTCGATCTGTCGCAGAAAAAACGCAAAGTTCGTTGATCAGTCGTTTAAAAAACGAAAAGTTCGTTGATCCGTCATTTAAAAAACGAAAAGTTCGTTGATCAGTCGTTTAACAGACGAAAAGTTCGTCGACCAGTCGCTTAAAAAACGAAAAGTTCGTCGATCAGTAGCTTAAAAAACCTTAAGTTAGTCGATCAGTCGTGAAAAAAAATGCAAAGTTCGTCGATCTGTGGTTGAAAAAACGAAAGTTCGTGGATCTGTCGCAGAAAAAATGCAAAGTTTGTCGATCTGTCGCGGAGAAAACCCACAAAGTTTGTCGATCTGTCGCGGAAAAACCCCACGAAGTTCGTCGATCTGTGGCGGAAAAAATGCAAAGTTCGTTGATCTGTCACCAAAAAATGCAAAGTTCGTCGATCAGTCGCGGGGAAAAAGCAAATTTCGTCGATCGATTACGGAATAAACGCAAAGTTCGTCGATCTGTCCCCCAAAAACGCAAAGTTTGTCGATCAGTCGCTTAAAAAACGCAATGTTCGCCGATCTGTCGCAGAAAAAATGCAAAGTTAGTTGATCAGTCGTTTAAAAAACGCCAAGTTCGTCGACCAGTCGCTTAAAAAGTGAAAAGTTTTTCAATCGGTTGCGGGGAAAAAAACAATATGAGTACCTGTCAACTTGTACGTACGGTTGGGTTAACGATTTTCTACAATTAAGCGGTGAAATTCTCGATTCTTTTACACGACCGAATAACAGAATTCACGATTTCATCCGCAACCGATTGATGTAATTAGCAGTCATCTTTCGGTTGCGTAATTCATGTTTTTTTCTACAATTTGTTTGACAAAATTCGCAATTTTTTTTTGTGGGGACCAATTGACGAAAATTGATTTTTTTATGTGGTAGTTCAATGAATTTTACTATTGTTTGACAAAATGCTTGATTTTTTAAATTTATTTTTTGACCAATTGACTAAATTTGCGATTTTATTCCGCGACTTCTTAATGAAAATTGCGATTTGTTCTCCAATAGTCTGACAAAATTCCAGATTTTCTTCTGCAACCTCGTTTTTTGCATTTTCATTTTTTGAAGAAAATTGTAGTTTTTGACCAACCTTCTATTTCATACTCATTCAAGTGTCCTCTAACTGTATTAACAACTTGAATCAGAGAGTAATATAGGGGCACTATAAAAGAAATTTCAACGAACTGCTTTGAAGTGTTTTGTTTGTCTTAATATATTGCAAGATGGTGTGCCAAATGACGGTTAGTAGGATGCAGTTTCAAAATTCAAAATCTTTCAGTATGAACTTCTAGTCTTAGGCCAATTTGCTGCAGTTTCCTTATTTAAATTGATATTATACAAACATTCATAAATTAACGGATAACCATTGTGCAATGCTTTTGTGGCATCTACTTTTGCAGACGATCTGGTACCACATAAAGATTTAATACTTAATGTATCACCACCACCACAAGATTCCAAGAGTTCCTGTGAAATTTGCCGTCTGTGAGTAGATGCCAAAAAAAAAATTGTCTATGTTCAGAATAAAGCATTAGCTCCAACAAGATTCAGTGAACGTGAAGATGGTACGAAATCTATTAAGGGCGATGATACTTTAATTCTGTCTTGTAATCTAGAACCCATCAAAAACATCACATGTGGAAAATGTAGCCAAGTTTCGTGATTCTTTTAGAAGTTTCAGGTTCCTAGGCAAGCACTAATTTATGGGGAATGGGGGATATCATAAGTGCTTCCAAGAAAGGTGCTATCGATCTGAAGTATTACTTTATATAAGTAAAAATTAACTTTTTTACTCATTGGCCACTGGCCAGTACATGGATTTTTTTTACTCGCCAGATTTCATAAGCACTGGCCAATAACAAATTTACAAATACTTGATAAAAAATACTTGACAAATAAAGTGCGCAATTCATCGAACGTCAGTGGAAAGAAAGTGTACAATTTGTGGAACGCTCATGGAAAAAATCGTGAAATTCGTTAATCGATAGTCGATAAATCACGAAATTCAACAATTAATAGCAGAAAACTCGCAAAATTCATCAAATGGTTGAAATTCGCCAAATGGTTTCGATATTCGACGAGCGACAGCGGGAAAAAGATCTGTTTCCATTCAATCATCACAGTTGGTGAGTGTGGCTATTAAGTTTGGCCAGTGGTGGTAATAAAGTCAGTCGCCAAGTTTTCAGTATTACTCGCCAAATGGCGAGTGCTAATTTTGTCCTATATTACTTTACTGCTCTAGATACTTTATATTTGGCATAATAGTGTTTAAGATACTAAGACAAAACTAAAAACTTTGGAAAATTCCAACAAATCAAAAACTTTATTTTTTTTTTTTTTATGACCAGGTTTTTTAAATTTTCCTTTCTTTTGATCCTTTAAACTACCCTTAAATTCTTCTGCCAGTTGCGGGAAAAAATGTGGAATTCATTGACCATTCGTGGAAAATAAACTGCAATTTTTGCTAATCAGTCACAATAAAAAGCCACAATTTGTCTATCAGTTGATGGAAAATATCTCAAAATTTGCCAATCAGTTGAGGGTAAAAAGGCATGATTGTGGCGAAAAAAATTCCAAAATTCCTCGATTGGTACGACAAAATATCGGAAAAATTGCTAGTTAATTGAGGAGAAAATCTAAAAAATGTTGCGAAATTCGTCAATTGAATGCAAGGAAAAATCACGAAATTCTTAAATCAGTCGCATGGAAAAAATACAAAAATTGTCGATTTATCGCGAGAGAAAATCACGAAATTTGTCAGTTGATTGTGGGAAAAAATAATGAAATCCTTTAGCCAGTTGCAAAAAAAAAAAAAAAATGCAAAATTTGTTGATCAGTTGCAGAAAAAAAATGCAAAATTTGTCGATCAGTTAAAGAAAAAATGCAAAATTTGTCGATCAGTTAAAAGAACTTTTGGTCTAGTGTCAACACTATTTTCTTCACATACTTTGCAGATCTTGGTAATCAAATCAAAAATTTTAAATTCATGGTGCAGTGTAGTTGCCTACAACAAATGTTACTTATAACCTGTTAGATAACATGTATTCAGTAATGAATGAGCTCAAATGAAATTTCTTACCACTCATTGGCACTAGTGGGCTGTTGAGTTCTGTCATATATGCTAATTAATCCATTTTGTTCTGGCTTTAAAGATAAGAAAAACAGTAAAGGGTTTATAAAGCACAAAAAGTTTTTCTTCATGAATGTTATTTTGTAGACATTCTATGCACGTGTTATTGAGGAGTTTAATATCTGCTATCTGTTATAATTTGATAATTACGAGATTAGTTGTTCATTCGATTATGGCTTGTTGTATTTACAGTAATGTTATTTTTTAAAAGATGTGATACTATTAATATTTTTTTCTTTATTTTCAGAGCTTTTTTGGACATCAATCCTGAAAAAAGTTCAAAAGCAAAGAAAAATCCAGAATCATGTAATATAAATATAAAGTCAGGAAGTTGATGTCAAAATTAGCAGCATGTAGATGGCATATTTTTTAAAACCTGTCGTATCTTATGTAAAATATGTACAAAATAAATAATTTCAGAGTTCCTGAATTAAAATTTTTATTTTTGTCTGTGAATTTTTTTAAATTATTTAAAAAAATGCTTGTTTTTAATATGTGTGATGACATATTTTAAAGATTTTTCTTGAACAGTTCTTAGAAGATCATTCCTTGTTATATTAAAATTTTTCCTGAAAGTAGGATTTAGAGTTTTTTTAGTTTTGGAAAATTGATGAAATTGTTCATTATTTCAGGGTGTTCTGGACATTTATAAATTAGTCATAGAACAAAAGGCAGGATGTTACTGAAATTGATGACTCAGCATTCTATCCTGTCCTTCCCAAAACACGAAAATCTGTATAGTACTTCCTAGTATGGTAAACATTCATTATTTAACCACAGTAGCTGACCCGAGTTAAATCGGGGGTAATAACACTGTTTCCCTATCTAAACGGCCGTTGAAGTGGTTAAGTTATTTGCATTTTTACATATAGTCTATTTTGGCTGTAGTATTTTCAACCAAGAATTTTTTTTTTCTCTGATGATCCTGAACAATTTCACATTTTTACAGATAAATCCATGTTTTACACTATCTCCAAGTAAAATGTTTAACACAAAACTGAAGTGTTTTTGTGATTTTTTAAAAAGGCAAATATTATACTCTCTATTCCTGCATTATTAGCTAAAACGACATTAATCTCACTTGGGTTTGGGTAGAAACCAAAAGAACCCAGGCATCAAAATGCAAAAGAATGTGCAAGCAGATAAATACCAAAGTGATTCTCAAAAAACTTAAAACGAAAGTTATATTGAAAGAAATAGAAATAATTTTAACATTTTGATATTCATTAAATTATGTCTTTGATACATTATTATGCAAAAGTTTATTACAATCACCTTCCTCATTACATTAAAAAAAAATCATGAATAAGTTCATTTGTTGTTACGAATACATAATCGTAAATATTCAGAGTATGATATTAAATAAGAGATAAGTACTAAAAAATTTCTGTTTTTTTTTTTTTTTCTATATTTTTCAAAGGTGTGCATTGTTGAGCTAAAAGTTATACTTGATATTGTGTTATGGTTTGGACAAATTTAGCCTGTGATTTGTAACAAATTTGATAAGTGTTTGTTACTCTGCCTGGTTAATAATGCTTAAGTGTCTGTTAATTTTTATTTCACTTAGATGTTGGGAAAAATTACTACACTTGTATATGAAGTTTTACACAATTTTTTTTTTTCGGAAATATGAAACAATGACGTTTAATAAAACTTATACACATGTCATTTTTCAATGCTAAATACAATTTTATTTTGTAAGCTGTATAGTGTTGTAAATAGAAAAAGTATGTAATATTGAGAAAGTTGCTAATTGTTTAAAAAAATTATATGCAAACCACCATACATATGTAGTGGTAGAATAATCTTAGAAATATTATCAAGTTTTAAATATACAGGCTGTCTAAAAAAAGCTATACAGTTTATTTTTGTATCTATATGAGATGGATAAATAATGTAATCTGCAAAAATGTGGATTGGTTTTAATCATCTCCAAACATCATGAAGTTGCAGAGAGTCAAAAATTGTGACTTGCTTCACTTTGCATGCAATTTGAAAAGTGAAATCTGTTCAAGCTTGGCAAATGTTTACAAACTAAGATTTAATGTGCCATCAATTACATCAACACATTATTATTAATCGATACATTTAAATATCAGATTTGTAGACATTATTCTCCAATAATGATTAGATTTCACGTTTCGAATTGCATGGCAAAGTGAGATAATTCCTAGTTTTTGGAGGTACTGAAGCCACCTGTTTGGTTACAAAGAATGTATAAAAACTAATTTTGGAAATATCTCCATGGAGATGAAAAGTATAGAATTGAAATTTTGTACCTTATGGACATTTTTGCAATTTATACTATTTATCTCTTATACAGAAATAAAATGTTGCATTTCTTGACATCCTATGTATAAATATACAGTTACTGTTGAAAGTAATCATGCGAATTCTTGAAATAACTATTTCATGGTCATTTACAGTTCTGATAACTACTACAATTTACAGCGATATATGTAAATGAGTAGAAAATTATGGGCATTTATACTTATTTACAATCTTGATATTACAGTCATATACGATAATTTATAATCTACAGGGTGTCCCAAAAGTCTCCGTACAACTTCAGAAATTTATTTAAAAAAATAATAATAGGCCTACAGCAAAAATAATTACAACAGTGCATAGAGTAACTTAAAAAGTTTTTTTTTTTTTTACAGCCTTAGTAAACTTCAAAATGAGATACTTGCGTAGCACGAAGAATATCAAGACGATATTTCAATTCAATCCACAAACGTTTTTCATGCTAACATCAACAGTAGCTACTGCTGTTTGGATCTTTTGTTTCAATTCCATGAGACTATTAACTTTTATTCATCAAACATTTCTTCATTCATTCATCAAACATCTTCAATTCAACATTTTATTTCATCAAACAGTTGTAACTACTGTTGATGTTAGCATGCTGAATCGCACGTGAAGGGAATTGGAATATCAACTTGATATTCTTCGTGCAACGAAAGGATCTCATGTACAAGTATACTAAGGTAGTAGAAAAAAACTTTTTAAGTTACTCTGTGTACTGTTGTAAATATTTTTGCGTAGGCCTATTATTTTTTTAAATCAATTTTTGAAGTTGTACGGAGGTTTTTGGGACACCCTGTATATTACTGTGATTTACGGTCAGACACATTCTTGAAAGTAACGGTTATTTACGGTCAGATACATTCTTGAAAGTAACGGCTATTTACGGTCAGCTACATTCTTGAAAGTAACGGTTATTTACGGTCAGATGCATTCTTGAAAGTAACGGTTATTTACGGTCAGATACGTTCTTCACTGTAAAAAAAACCACAGTAATTTTACAGCAAAAAATGCTGGCAATATGGGTGCCAGCATATTTTGCTGTAAATTTACAGCACTTTTGTTTTTTTAGATTTTACAGCACTTTTGTAGATTTTCATCAATTTTTGCTGTTAATTTTACAGCACTTTTGTATTTTAGATTTTACAGTACTTTTGTAGATTTTCAGCATTTTTTGCTGTTAATTTTACAGCACTTTAGTTTTTTATATTATACAGCACTTTTGTAGATTTTCAGCATTTTTTGCTGTTAATTTTACAGGACTTTTGTTTTTTATATTTTACAGCACTTTTGTAGATTTTCAGCATTTTTTGCTGTTAATTTTACAGGACTTTTGTAGATTTTCAGCATTTTTTGCTGTTAATTTAACAGTAGTTTTTTTTTTTTTAGATTTTACAAGCACAATTTGTGCAATTTGTGTTTTTAAAATACTAGTTTTACAAAAATTTTGTAAATTGACATTTTTTGCTGTTAATTTAACAGCAGTTTGGTTCTTTAGATTTTACAAAAATTTTGTAATTTGACATTTTTTGCTGTTAATTTAACAGCAGTTTGATTCTTTAGATTTTACAAAACTTTTGTAGACTTTCACCATTTTTTTGCTGTTAATCTCGTTAGTTAGGTTCTACATAAACATTTTTATTTCAAAATTTTTTTTTGTTAATTTAACATCAATTTTGTTTTTTAGGTTTTACAGAACTTTTGTAATTTTCAGAATTTTTTGCTGTTAATAAAAATCTACAAAAGTTCTGTTATTTATTTATTTTTTTAAATCATACATTTTAGAGTGAAATTTTGCTGTAAACTGTATTGCTATTTTCAGCTACTTTGCGACGAGCAGCATGTAGTATGCCTTGAAGGATGTACAAAATTCTTGAGTTTGAACACCACTATTTTCGACCAATGATTTTTGCCTTATCTAATTACAGAATTTCAGCAATTAAATAAGAAAAAAATTTTATACGGAAATAGTGGTAGCCAAACATTAAAAGGAGTAAACAGGATGTTTTTGCAAAGATGTTAAACAGCAAATTTGTCTTTGCTATTAGACATCAGTCCAGAACTTACCTTACACTGTTTCAAGGTTTCTTTTTTTTTTTTTTTTTTTTAATTATAAGGGGAGGAGGGTTCCAAATTAAATTAATACTATGCCTTGAGTCTCTCTTTGATTTGATCAGGTCCTACTTAGAAAAATTCTACTTTAAGAGCAAAAAATTCTACAGAAATGTTACCGCCTCTGTTGAAATTAAGGTTTCTAAATATATTACACACTGAGTAAAATGTTACCATATTGCCAGAAAGGCAAGATCATTTTATTGAAGACAAAGCATTTGTATTTCAACATATCTAATATTACATATCATCAAAATGTTATTGTAAGTTTTATGTAGGTTAAAAATTGTAATCTCACAAAATAGTAAAAAACTCTATAAACCTGGGTTGTCTATCCCCCCCACCCCCCATTTAAAAATGGGTTTTATTTATTTTTTGTTGTTTTAAAGGAGGAAAGTGTTAAGTTTACCTTTTAGATGCATTCGTAATTATATAAATACATAGCACCTATAGTCGTCGTCTGGTCCATCCGTCTGTCCACATATAGCAGCACAAAAACTACCCAATCGAATTGTTTGAAATTTAATATATATGATCGTTGCAGATTTTGTCGAGTCATTTCAAATTTTGTGAAAATCGAATCGAAACTTAAAAAAGATATTAAAAATACTTGTTAAGTAATTTGAATTTTTGGTACTTTTCGGTTAGCCGGGCGCCAGTGATATATAGACATGTATATATACACACACACACACACATATACACATATCTACGTAACATATATATACATACCCATAAATATACATATATGTACGTACATATATACATATATATGTATTTATATATGTACATATATCACTGGCGCCCAGCTAACCGAAAAGTACCGAATTTTTTAAAAATTGTTATATCAGCTTCCAAGGATTAATGATCAAGCGACCGAGATGTATCGCCAAGTTATCTGACATGTATGACGTTATAACTTCTATGACCAGGTTATAGTCATATTCTTCATTCTATTAAATCCTATCATAAGTAATTAATTCAATGATATCCCATGATAGGTAATGATTCTAGGTTGCCATGGTGATTATGTCATAGTATTTCTGTATTACTCAATTTAAAAACTGAATTTGTATACTAAAATTGTTTCATTATAGCAATCCTATAATCTACCGACAGTTTTTTGGATAGATGTTTCCGGAGAAATAGATGTTAAATGGAAAAAGAATAAATATGGATTTAAAGATCTGAAATTTTCAGAAAATGTTGCCAACTTAACATGTACTTATTTTATTACAGAAATCAATCTTAATCACAACAGCAGACGATATAATTCATTTCACTGAAATAAAAGTTTTATGTAACATTTAAGCTATTTTCTGCAGTATTTAAAAAAAATAAATTTAAATTCTGATGACAGATTCCCTTTTAAGGAATTGTGACAGTTTTTAATTGAAAAAATATGTTGCAATATTTAAAAGTTGAAGGGATGTTATATTTCTTCTTCCTTTTGGACGATTTATCTAAAAGATTATATATATAAGGATTTTTTCTCCATATACTTTATTTTTTCCTGAGATTTAATAGTTATTAACCCCTTGGGGACGAGCGACATGTATACATGACGCATAAGATGCTCAGAATCCTTGATTATTCCCACCAGTTATTTTTTATTGTAAGCTTTGCCTTATGTAATCCTAGCATTTCTGAGATTAAAGTAGGCAAAAATTTCTGTTTTGAAAAACCGGTGGTAAAAGATTAAAAATTCTGTAAAGGACGCTCGTTGCGAAGGGGTTAATAAAAAGCTTCATTATATATACATATAAAATGAGACTAGAGCTTTTGTTTGTCAATTTGCTTTTAAAATAAACTTTAAGTTTTTTTTTTTAAATACATAGTGTATATTAATGTATATATACTATCATAAGTTTAGTAATAAAATAATTTTTGTAACAAACATGCAAAAAGAGCCCATTTTTGCTGGGCATTAAAAAAAAAGGGGGGGGGAGGTAAACTTTGTTATAAATGACAAATCTTCATACACTCAAACTTTAATAACAAAACAAAACAATTAAGGATTTAATTATAAACTATTGTTTCCCTTTCAATTTTATTATATTAGAGCTGATATTAACAGCCTTTTTTGCACTTTTCTTTGTTTTTTGCCACATTCTGATAATTTTCAACTACAAGTGCATATAATTTGCAGTTTTTCTTAATCAGAATAATGAAAATGCTATCATTGATTGAAAGATGATAGCATTTATTTAACTATACATTTATATACGAATGAAATCATTTATTAAATTTATCTAAAGCATTTGTTCGAATATAACTGCAGTTACTATTTTAATAAAGAAATAATGATAGTGGAATCCATCAGTGCTATCACTTTTTTTGCATATATTGAGCTAGAAAACTAGCTCAATTTAGTGACTGTTTAAACATTTTTTTTTTTAAATCTACCTCAAGAATGAGCACTTGTTTGCTTCAATAATATAAAAATGCTGCCTTTGCATACAATTTTTTTTTTTTTTTTTAAGTATGTTTGAAATATAACGAATCAGCGATAAAAAACATGAAAATTGCAATTAAAAAAGTTTAATTTTTACAGTAATTACAAATACATTAACTACAGTAGTCAGTAATGTTATTGAACAAAGTTCATTCTTTGCACAATTTGATCTTTTGTTCCTTGTGTCCTCGGCTGGATCATTATACATCAAATTGATGATCTGTTCATTATACATCTGAAACAAACAAAAATCACATGTAAAATTTCTAATCTCACACATATATATTCCCAAAGATATACTATATCTTTGGAAAAATCATATTTAGAAGAAAAAAGCTACGAAAAGAAACTGCACTTAAATTGACCGACCGATTAACCCAAACAATTGCTCAAAAATCAAACCAAAGTTTCCACTTAAATCAATGTATCATATTATATGAGTGAATCATACACATGTGTTGACAATATTTCCAGTGCTTTGGAATCTGAGTCAGGCCCAATTTTGGGCAAAAGAGTGAGTCTAACAGGCCAACAACTAATGTTTCTTTAGACAATAAGTGAAATTAAACCAATTCTATGTAATTTTAAAATTTATAAGCTGAATTATTTTTAGACTATACATACCAGGCAACCCAGGTTAAACAGGCCCAATATACTGTCTAGCGTGCAGCATATATGAAAACTGTTTTAATTGAAAACTCTAGTAAGTTGATATTTTACATTTCGTATATAGACCTTTCTCTCAGTTTTTTTAGATTTGCAGAACTCGAGGTAATGCGAAAATTGGAAATTTCTGCTATTTTGGAGTCCATAGAACCCGAAATATTGTAATAGAAACCTTTTCCCCAAGAATCTTCGGGTCTGTAGGACCAGGATTAACGCCAAAATTGTAAAGGATCAGGGTCCATAAGCCATGTTTTCAGCCCATGAAATAAGCCTAAACTCAATTTTGATATATTGACTTAATTATTTCACTTTTTAATATCAGAAGGTTTATCCTCTACGATTTCAATGATAGTTTTTGTATTTTGTTCGGATTTATAGGACTTGCACAAGCTCAAAGTTCGTATTATTCGTAGTTTTTTATGAAAAATACGCAACTTCTCCTAATTTTACCAATTATTTATATGAGCGCAATTGTGCAACACTTTCTTCTTTACAGGTATTATAAAATAAATTAAAATGTACAATATATGTAAAAATAAAAGTGTTACAAAGCTGTGCTCATAGTAAAATATTAAAAATTGAGGTAAAATTAGGCAAAATTGAGTATTTTTCATCAAAAACTACGAATATGAACTTTGAGCTTGTGTAAATTATATAAATCCGAACAAAATGCAAAACATATTGTTGAAATCGTACAGGATAAACCTTCTAATATTAAAAAGTGAAATAATTAAATCAGTATAACAAAATCGAATTTTAGTCTTATTTCATGGGCAAAACACACGGCTTATGGACCCTGATCCTTCACCCCACCCCCCTTTTTTTTCATGTGAACAAGAAAAAAAAAATTGCATTAAATGTCACACATATTACATGAAACAAGTACAACATTACATGTAATGTTTAAAAAGTCTATTACTGTAATTGTTACATGCAATTTCTTAACTTGGTAAAATTTGTATTTAAAAAATTTGTTGGATAAAATTGTGTTTACATAAGCTGCACATTTCTTTTTTCTTAAAATATTTTAAATGCCCTAGTAATTTAAAACAATGATACTAAACAATATTAGAATGCCATGAAATATAATAGGGGAGACCGGTACACAGTGGACCACTTTTTTCATTTAACATTTTTTTTCTCTTTAACAGACTGACCGATCTGTATGAAAATATTTTTGAATATCCTTAAACCTTCTTACATCCATCATAATTTTCTCACAACATAGTTTTCAACACATTTTTCAAAAAAATAAATATATATATATATACACTTGTAAAGTGGACCAGTGTGGTCCACCCACCGGGATACAGTGGAGAGTGGACCACTATTAGGTTTTATCTAAAATACAATATAAATCTATTTTTCATTAATCTAATTCTTTTTTGTTGCCTCTTCACCCGCAAAATAACATAGTAATATACATTTTGAAAATAATAACAGATTAATACAGGAACAATTACAATTTAGTTGAAGTTATTACTTAAGTACAAAAAAATCAGCGCACATTAAAATTTCCAAATGAAATTCCAAAGTACTTATGAGTAAGATTGAGCCTGGAATTTTCAAGAAATAATTTTGGGTCTGAGAACAACATTATGAAATCATTGACATCAACAGCAGATTCGTCTACAATTTCGGGAGAAATAAACTGATTTCCATTCAATTTTCGTCTCATGAATCTTACTTGAATAGAATCATCAACAATTAGACTACAGTTATATTTATCAAAGGAAGTAAATACAAAACAAAATATTTCTTACTATGTTAAATAAATTGTTATTTTTATTTGTTTACTTTATTTTACAGTTAAATCTACTTTAAAACACTCTTTCTTTATAGAAAATAAGCAATTATTAAATATTTGGAACATTCTGCATTACAGGAGCAGAGTGGATTGTGGACCACTGTGCCCCAGGAGTGGGTGGTCCACTGTACCCCATATTGAAGTTCAATAAAAATCATATTAATATTGTTTATAGCTTTCTTTTAAACATATTAACTTTAAAATAAAAACAAGTATCTTAGTTTTGCAAAAAAGCTGTTTTATTTTATTTATCTACAACCTTTAATTACTAAAAAAATGAAAATATGATGCTAAAAAATTTTACTTTTAGAAGCTCAAAACAACCAATCAGGATAAAATAGTTCAATCTGATCTAAAAATCATGAATTTTATCGACCGAGCGTGTAAAAATAATGAATTTTATCGACCGAGCGTGTAAAAATAATGAATTTTGTCGACCGTGCGTGTAAAAATCATGAATTTTGTCGATCGAACGAGTAAAAATCATGAATTTTGTCGATCGAACGAGTAAAAATCATGAATTTTGTCGATCGAACGAGTAAAAATCATGAATTTTGTCGATTGAACGAGTAAAAATCATTAATTGTATCGATTGAACGAGTAAAAATCATTAATTGTATCGATTGAACGAGTAAAAATCATTAATTGTATCGATTGGCACGTAAAATTCACAAATTTTGTCGTTCGTGTCCGAAAAAATAATGAATTTCGTCGATCGGGCACAGAAAAATAATGAATTTTGTCGATCGGCTACGTAAAAATCAAACTTCGTCATTCGGGAGTGAAAAAAATCACTAATTTCGTCGACCGAACGCATAAAAATCACGAATTTTGTCGACCTAACGCATAAAAATCATGAATTTTGTCGATCAAACGCATAAAAATCATGAATTCCGTCGATTGAACGAGTAAAAATCATTAATTTTATCGATCAGACGAGTAAAAAATCATTAATTTTATCAATCGGACGAGTAAAAAATCATTAATTTTATCGATCGAACGAGTAAAAAATCATTAATTTTATCGATCGGACGAGTAAAAATCATTAATTTTATCGATCGGCACGTAAAATTCATGAATTTTGTCGATTGTGTGCAAAAAATAAGAATTTCGTCGATCGGGCACAGGAAAATAATGAATTTTGTCGATCGGCTACAAAAAATCAAATTTCATCATTCGGGAGTGAAAAAAATCCTGAATTACGTTGACCGAATGCATAAAAATCACGTTTTGTCAATCGAATGTGTAAAAATCATGAATTTTGTCGATCACTGCATAAAAATAATGATTTTCGGCGATTATGCACGAAAAATCTTAAATTTCTCAAAACGGGCGCATAAAAATTAAGAATTTCGTCGAACGAACGCTGAAAAATCATGAAATTTCGGGGGGAAATGGTAATCAGGAAATCCTGCATTTGGCCAGTTCTTTCCACATTTTTAATCGCCAGTTTTTAAAGTTTAATCGATGAATGGCGACTGCTTATTTTCCCCTTTAAACCAGACCAGAGCTGAAAAATTCAATTAAGAAGGCAACCCGAACCGTAAATATATACACTGTAAAAAATAACGGCGAAAATTACGGCTTAAAACGCTGTAATTATTTTACGAAAAGGAAAAAAGACAGTTTACAGCTTTTTTTACTGTGATTTCTAAGCGCCACCTACTGACGAAATCGCGAAAGATTCAAAGCTGAAATTTTGAATCAAAGAGTCGAATTCGCTACAATTTAATCTGTCTATGTATCTACACTGTAAAAATGGAAAGAAAACGAGAAAAATCGCTACAGAAAACAGAAAACATTGTAAATATTTCACTAGTATTCAAAAAACATGGATTACACCAAATGTGTTAATTTTAAGAGCTTCTAACGCCAGCTAACGCCGAAGACCGGTTTTTGACAACAGTCCGAGTGAGATGAGATACAGAGTATTTCGTGCCCGCCATTGCATGCGTCAGCATTTTCATGACGTTTACTTTTGTAATTTGCTATTTCTTTTCAATATGGATACACGGATTTCACAAACATTTAAAGACCGAGGGTAAGTTTTTATCTTTATATTTACTTATATTATTGTTTTAATAACGTTACATAATTTCTGTTGCATATTTGTAAGATACAAACCACTTTCTGCGGCGTGTATCATCGACAATAACTTTCGAGTCAATTGCCTATAGATTAAGTACTCAGTTTTAAATTGTAACAAGGGTGAATTTGCTTATTTTGGCTTTTATCTAGTTTACATTATCTCTCAGTGTTTCCCCACAGGGCTTTGTTATTATTTATAAAAAAAAAAAAGTTTGCTAAGTGAAAGGAAACTTTATGCATTCTAATAAAAGAAAAAAAACGACCCTGATCTTTATTTCGTTATCATTATCATTGTTGTTTTCAAAATTTCAACTTATTCATTTGTACTTAGTAAGCTAACTCATGTATATATTTTTAATTCTGTAATAATTTTAATTTCACTTTCTGAGCCTGTTTGAATAGTTTTATTTATACACTATATAATTGAAGTTCACTAAATTTTCATTGCAGTCAGAGCCGAGTTCTATAGTCAATAATTTTCAGATTTTATACATGCATGGTTTTTTTTATGTGCATTTAGTTTTAATAATCTTATAAGTAATTTTGAAGTAATTAAATCTGCGTAATTTAGATACATTATTTTATTAAATAATAATAAAAAAAAATCCCACTGGTTTGTTTATTCTGATCGTTTATTGATCGTATGTTTATTATCTTTTAATTTTGTCATTATCTAATATTTAAGCTTTTTTACTGTAACTCGCGTTTGTAGATAGAAATGAGATTATTTTGATTATTTGATCTCAATATATATTCTACAATTTATTAAATAAATTTATAATATTAAATTAGAAACAAAGCCCTGTGAAAAAATACTGGGTGATAGGAAAACTATTTGAAAACTAAGTAACAGGCAAAATATTCCTTTGTATTAATGTAAAGAAAAATGCTTTATCTCTAGACAAATGACTCGAAAAAAATTGTTCCGGTGATATACGTTAGAAAAAAAAAAAAAAAAAAAAAACATGAAGTTTGCATCTTACGTATGTATAAAATAATTGATTATATCATAATGTTATTAAAACAATAAGCAATGGGTATGAGTAAATATAAAGATAATATTTAGTGCACTTGGTCTTTAAAATATGTCCAAATATCAAATAAGAAAAATTTTAAACAAGTAAACAATATAGGGGTTGGGGTAGAAATACAAAATATATATTGGGCCATTTTCAAAATTCGATTACATATGCTGTCCCAGAGGAAAAAGAAGGAAATTCAAACATGTATTAATATTTAAAGTTTAATTTGAGGTATGCATTATATAAAGAAGACTATATTAAATATTTCTAGCATTAAAAATTAAAAAAAATAAATAAAACTTGTTGAGCTATAAATAGTATAAATGAATTAGTGTCAAATCCGTTACCAAATGTCAAGTCAATTACCGCACATTTTTTAAATGTATTTTAATATTAATATCATTTTTTTCACCATTCTGTTGTTATTTTTCTTTCAACTAAGAAATAGAGATATGATTTTCTTAAAATTCTACAATTTCCATAAATATATATTGTTATTATTAGAAAAAGGTTTGTATAAATATCTATGTGGTCAAAATTTGTGGTTATAAATGTTTCTCATTTCAATTTAATTTAAGAATCATATCCTGAAATTTAGGGACTTCAGTCACCTCAAAGTAAGTTGATTTTTGAAACTTTAAAAAAATTTAAAAGGTGACTATTTTTAGTAATTTTGTAAGGTAACACACTTGACATGTACCGGATTTGACACTAATCCATTTATACTGATTTATATCTCAACAATTTTTATTGATTTTTTAAATTTTTAATGGTAGATATATTTAATATAGTCTTCTTTATATAATGCACATCTCAAATTAAACATTAAATATTAATATATGTTTGAATTTTCTTCTTTTTCCTCTGGGACAGCATATGTAATCAAATTTTGAAAATGGCCCATTTTCAAAAAAAAAAAAAAAAAAAAAAAAAAAAATTACATGTTTGACTACCACTATTTCCGCATGGAATTTTTATCTTACTTAATTGCAGATCATTGGCGACTCGTGACTGGCT
This sequence comes from Maratus michaelseni, assembly GCA_963931845.1. Classification (NCBI taxonomy): domain Eukaryota; kingdom Metazoa; phylum Arthropoda; class Arachnida; order Araneae; family Salticidae; genus Maratus; species Maratus michaelseni. Next base: position 284,278,757 of record OZ007589.1, on the reverse strand, counting down.
TTATTTGGGGCACTAAATGCATGGCTGCTAAATTTATTCTTTTCTTACAACTATTATTAAAAAAGTAATATTTTATATCATTTACTGTCAGAAAGTTCTGTCATTAAACAAAGTCAAAGTCAAACCGGGCGGGGGAAACTAAGAACCTACAACTGCCATTAAATAAGGAAAAGATATCTTGTAAAAAATGGTATGAAAATAATGTGTTTCAGGCAGGCATTTAGAGCTCCAAAAAACGAACCGCCACTGAAAGCAATACAATTTACAGCAAAATTCCGCAGCTTTACTCTAAAATGTACAAATGTGCTGTAAAAAATTTAAATAATAATAATAATAATAATAAGCAAAAAATAATGAAAATCTACAAAGGTTCTGTAAAACCTAAAAAACAAAATTGTTAAATTAACAGCAAAAAATTCTGAAAATTACAAAAGTTCTGTAAAACTTTAAAAAAAAAAAAAGAAATTGCTGTTAAATTAACAGCAAAAAATAGTGAAAATCTACAAAAATTTTGTAAAATCTAAACAACCAAACAGCTGTTAAATTAACAGCAGAAAATGCTGAAAATCTACAAAAGTTTTGTAAAATCTAAAAACAAAATTACTGTTAAATTAACAGCAAAAAATGCTGAAATTCTACAAAAGTGCTGTGAAATCGAAAAAACAAAAGTGCTGTAAAATTAACAGCAAAAAACGCTGAAAATCTACAAAAGTGCTGTTAAATCTAAAAAAACAAAATTGCTGTAATTTTACAGCAAAATCTGCTGGCACCCATATTGCCAGCATTTTTTGCTGTAAAATTACTGTGTTTTTTTTTTACAGTGTAAAAATTCCAAAATTTCACTGTACAATGTCTCATGAAATACATTTTTAAATAGTTACAACAATTATACATACCACAAACTAGACTGCATGAGGGCAAATTTACTTTATAACTCTATGTAGACACAGCTGATTTGTTGAGACCTAAAATAAAATTATAAGCAGCTTTAAATTCATTCATTAATAAATAACAAACTTTCAAAACTATTGTTTCAAGCACGATTAAAATTTTAAAGATATTGAATGTATACAGGGTGATTTTTAATTAACCTACAACTTTTAACTGAAATAACTTGAATTGTTGATGGCAAATTACTACAATACTACAAATATTTTTATATTGAAAAGACTGGAAAAGGAATTTAATGGATAAGGTTTTTCTAAGTGAGAAACTGCAGAGGTAATACAATAGCGCAACATAGTCACAAAGTTGTCAGTAACAAAATCAAGCATTTCTTTTTTGATGCCTGAAAATGGGTCAGTTATGGAACTTTTGAAGCTAATAAGGTGTGTCGGCTTCTTGTAAACAAAATCTTTCATATGACTACAAAGACAGAAATCACAGGGATCGATATCTGGTGAATAAGGTGGCCAATTTTCTTATCAGATCTCTTGAAATTGCTGTAGAAGGCTCAGGTCGTTTTCTGACCATTGAAAACCACTCCCTTAGAAATAGTTTTGCATTTTCACCACATAAATACCAATTTTGAACAATAAAATACAATCTTCAGTTGAATATTGTACTTTTGGAGACATTTTCAAAATTGCGTGCAACTGACACTAAACAAATTCCTTTTATGCTCTCTCTGACTACATGCTACACGCATCTGTGCCGCCATCTAGTGAGGTTCTGAGAAGTTATTTCAGTTTAAAGTTGTAGGTTAATTTAATTTCATTATACATATTAATTTTTTTAAATATAATACTAAGAATTATCGCCAATATGTCTACATCTCTGGCTAATGAGGACAACTTTGTTTTCCCCCCATCATTTTGTATATGCAATTAATGTTAAAGATTTACTGTTAAAGACATCTGAAAATTCCCCACCACTGCTAATACGGGGGAGTAACTTGGGAGGCTAGACCCCATAAACAGTGATAGAAATTGGGAAATAAAAAGTTGGAAATTTTACGTCAAACGTGACAAATGAGGTGCATTCGTACAATATCTAGTTATATAAATATTCAGATCTTGATGATTTTTAATTCTGTGAAATGAATTATATCGTCTGCAGATTCATTTCTGTAATAAAATAAGTATCTCAGTCGCTTGACGATTAAACTTCGGAAGCTCCTATAACAAAAAGCACCGATTTCAAAAAAAAAAAAAAAAAATTCAAATTTCTTAATAAATATTTTTATTAATATCTCCTGAAGTTTTGATTAGATTTTAATAAAATTTGAAATGTCTCGACAAAATTCTGCAAAGATAATATATTTTAAATTGCAAACCATTCGGTTGGGTAGTTTTTGCGTTGTTATATGCAGACGGACGGACCAAGCGACGATTGTAGGTGCTACGTATTTATATAATTACGAACACACCTCAAAAATGTAGGCATCAAATGACACCTACTGTAAATATCTTAAGGCTCCTAATTAAAATTTAGTTACAATTTCTAAAATTAATTTTTAACATAACCAGGGCTGGGGAAATTACATAATTTTACTCGCCATTGGCAAGTGGATTTATTGACAAGGCGAGTGAATCTATAAGAAATCTTTTATATTTCAGGCTATAGAATATATGTTTTTTGCTTGTCAGCTATATTTTGCAACTCTTCAAATTACCGCAATGTAAATATGGTACTAAGTTCTATTCTATACCAAACTTTCCTCTGTTGTATATATTTCTTAATTTCATGGGGGAAAAAATACGAAAATGTCTTGTAGTAGTAATGATTTATTTGTGCAGTTGCGTAAATTCTGTCCTAACAATTTTCAACTGTACGTTCCTTCTTGCTGGCTGGTAAGATTTTCTGAAAATACCCAACCCCTGAACATAACTAACATTGCATGCTACTTTTTAGAAAAGCACTGATACTTTACTTTTATTTGAAATTATGGAAGTTCTTAATCTACAAGATTATATTAATTGAAGCAACTGTGAAACTAATATAGAGCATTTTTAATTATTTACTATTATTTAGAAATTAATAAAAAATGCATTTAATCATGTACAACAAAATTTAAATTTTATAACTTCCTAGGAAGTCAGAAACAAAATTTTGTCCTATGTTGATAATTACAGTTTATTTTAGTAAAACACCATATAATGCAACTATAGTCGAATCTTGTTAACATAAAATAAAAAGTACACCAATTTCTTTTATATTAACTGTTAAAATAATAGTATATTTTTTGTTGGGAGTGCATCAATTTGTGCCGAAAAATTTCACATTAAGTGATTTAATGCTAACAATGTTTGACTTAGGGTTTGTAAATATCCTATTTTCAAAAATATCCGATATTTTGATATATATCTGATATTTTTTTATATATATACCTGATATTTTTAAAATAGTCCACTTATTGATGATTATAAATATTTTCAGAGTTGATATAAATTAGACAAACATATGTCATTTAGTATGAAAACTTAATAAATCAATATTCTAAATGTCTTTTTCTATTTATTTTTTTACTTAACAAAATTTAAGATCAACTAATTGAAAACACACAATTTGCTTTTTACACTCACAAAAAACAAACTATTAAACAAACTACTATTTGGTAATCAAGTTAAGAAAATTTTATGTTTTATACCACAAAATTTGTTTTTATTGAAAAATTTGAACATAAATATAGTAAACATGGTCTGCTTAACTCAACAAAACCAAAACGAGGCAAAATTATTTCTAAAGTTGCAAGTTTATCTAAATTAGATAGTTTATCTTTCAGTGGCTTTTCTAAGTAAATATTGTCCTACATAACTATTGATGCTACATTTAAAAATTCAGCTTCAAACATATAGCTTGGAAAAGTTTTTTGGGTTCTTTTCGTAGGTGGTGGGTGTGCAAAAAAAAAAAAAAAAAAAAAAAAAAAAAGCGACTATAAGAGCAAAAATCATTTATCTACAGAACGACACAGCCAATAAGAGTTACAAAAACAAATGTTTAAAAAAAAGCTAAGCATTAAATTTGACAAGTGGGAATAATTTGTAGCATGCATTTTGTGCATCTTATCTCATTTCAAAAAGCAATTTTAATGGTACAGTTTATAAATAATATGTAAATCTTAAAATTTGTTGAGTATTAAAAAAATCTAAATGCAACTATCGTAAATTTTCTGCACATGAGAAATGTTAAGGAAAAGCAAATACATACTTTTTGTAAACAAATAATTTCTAAAATGAAGAGTTGCTAAGATAGAATTACAAAATATTTAATATTCAATAAATTTATATTCTTAATATCAAAACTGTTATACCAAACAAACAATAGTAATTTATGATAAACCAAATTAATATCAGAAACAGCGTTAATGGATTTAAGGGTTCATACACATTTCTTTAAATAAAAATCAAGGACATTTAAGGACAAGAAAAAAATGCAAGGACCTATAAAGTATTGAATTATAACACAAAATTTTTAATACAGGGTTTCATTTTTGTAAATACAACTTTTAAACATTCAAATCAGGGGCCGCGCTTGACATTCGGCTATGCACCAAATACGAATACATCATGAAATTGGTGAACAAAAAATTATTATGGCGAAAAGACTGCCGAATGATTTATCGGATCTTTTCATTGTTGTATTCATGTTTTGAAACACTGAGGAATTTTTTTTTTTTTCCAAGTTTGTAGTGAAAAATACATATTTTATGCCCACTAAAGTTACAATAACAAAAACAGTACCGAGTTCAAAGTTAATCAGTAGTTTATTATTTTTTTTAGTTGGCGATGGTTTAATTTTAATCTTTACTTTAAGGTACAACTATCAACTCTTCCGATTTTTTGGATACCACTAAAATTTAATATAAATATTTGCCGTATTTAACCACAGCATTTCGACGATTAAATAAGACAAAAATTTCTATTAAATTTTAGCGGTAGGCAAAAATTGGAACAGTTGGCAGCCATGCTTTAAGGTAGGGGTGCACAACCTTTTTAAGCGAAGGGCCACTTACAAAAATGACTGGGTTGTCGAGGGCCACCATCAGTAGAATTTTGTTTCGAGGAGGTGTGACAGGGGGGGGGGGGGAATCTAAGTCTACAATCAGATAAAAAAAAACAAATTTCGAAAGGGTAGTTTTAGCCCCCTAGGTTCCTTCCTTCCCAGTCAACGTTTTCAGTTCTGTTGCCAAGGATATATCAACAGTTTACGTTTGTATTTATACAAGAGATATAGCTAAGATTATTTTCAAAGAGTGAAAATACTCCTTGACTTTATTTGAAGGAGTAAATTTAGCTTTAAAGATTGCCAGTGCTGAAAAAATATTCTGCCTTAATGAATGAAGATGGAGAGAAAGAGAAACATATATTATTCTAAATTGTACCTCTTAACATATTCAGTCATAAAATGTGGATATCAAATAGGGGTGCACAACCTTTATAAGAGGAGGGCCTGTCATAAAAAGGACTGGATTGTCGAGAGCCAACATCTGTAGGGTGGACAAAATTTTGTTTCGGGGAAGGAGTGGGAGGATCGGCCTAAAAGTTCATAAAAATGCTAATTTTAAAAGGAGGGTTAGCTCCCTATACTCAACCACCTCTTTAGTCAGTATAACCCAATTCAGTTGGAAAGGATGGAAAAAACTTGCATTTTTCTTCCATGTGAGATTGACAATATTCGCAGTTTTCTTTTTTCAAGTGATCGACGAAATTCGCGATTTTTATGCGACCGTTAGGCGAAATTTGCGATTTATACGCACCCGATCGGCAAAATTTGCGATTTTTACGTGTCTGATCTGCGAAATTTTTGATTGTTTTTGCACCTGATCGGCGAAATTTGCCTTTTTATCGCAACCGATGCGCAAAATTCACGATTTTTATGTGCCCGAACGGCAAAATTCACGAGTTTTACGCGACCGATCGGCAAAATTCGCGATTTTTACTCATATGATCGGCGAAATTTACGATTTATATGCACCTGATTGGCAAAATTCGCGATTTATACGCACCCTATCGGCAAAATTCGCGATTTTAACAGGCCCGATCGCCAAAATTCGCGATTTTTACGGGCCCAATCTGCAAAATTCACGATTTTTACGTATGTGATCGGCGAAATTCACGATTTTTAGGTAGGCGATGGGCGAAATTTACGATTTATACGCACCCTATCGGCAAAATTCGCGGTTTTTACGGGCCCGATCGGCAAAATTCACGATTTTTACGCAGGTGGTCGGCAAAATTCACTATTTTTACGCAGGCGATCGGCGAAATTTACGATTTATACGCACTCGATCCGCAAAATTCGTGATTTATACGCATCCTATCGGCAAAATTCGCGATTTTTACAGGCTCGATCGGCAAAATTCGCGATTTTTACAGGTTCGATCGGCAAAATTCCCGATTTTTACGCAGGTGATCGGCAAAATTCACGATTTTTACGCAGGCGATCGGCGAAATTTACGATTTATGCGCACCCGATCGGCAAAATTCGCGATGTATAAACACCAGATCGGCAAAATTTGTGATTTTTACGCACCCGATAGGCGAAATTCGCGATTATTACGCGTCCGATCGGCGAAATTTGGCAAAATTCGCGATTCTACGCACCCGATTGGCGAAATTGATCCGCGGGCCACCAGAAATCCGATTGGGGGCCACTTTTGGCCCGCGGGCCACAGGTTGTGCATCCCTACTTTAAGGTAATACTTTTATTTTTGGATGGAGTATAGCTAAAAAAATTATAACTTTAACTCTTGTTTAGATTGATGTCCGAGCTAAAGGTATTTTGAGGAAATAAAAGTTGAAGACCACGTTTTTTGCTTTATAAGACTATTTCTCATCAGACGTCAATTTTTGAATTCGGCTTTTTTTCATATCTGATAATTTGCATCTATCCTTTTTGTAAATTTAACATTTTTGTAACGATTTTATGCATTTCTATTGCATATTATATTCAAAGAAAAATTCTTCTAATGTTAAAGAATTTCGTTAAAAATGCTTTTTAAAAAAAGTGACGATGTCAAGAGGTCCATTCTCTACCAAAAACAGCCATTTTCCCAATGGTTAAAAAGAAAATTGGGGAGAAGGGGAGAGATAGTTTTAGATTATTATTTATCATTATTATACAGTGAGAAATAGGGCGGGAAAATCTATAAACATTAAAAAGCTTCAACATTTCGACAAAAAACCTGACACAATTGCTTATAACTCAAGATATAATTCATTTATTAGAAAATGAAAAAAAAAACTGATTACTAATCACTTTAATAATCATGCATGCAACTATCATGATTTTATGTTAGAGTGAAAAAAAATGTGTCTGTAAGTTTTGCGTTGTTGGGTGGGAGAAATATTTTTTTCCAAAACCGCCTTAAAAACAATCATTTTGAGTTAGTGGTGTGGTAGTACTTTGGCCAAATAGCTGAGTACCGAGTAATTGTGTGCAAGAAAACAATTACCAATTCGAACATGAAGTGAGCTTAGGGGGTAATACTATGTATGTATGTATGTGTTTCACAAACATACATCTATGTATATTTATATGCATATCTATCTGTATACATACATATACTAGGGTAGATGTGCCAGTACTGGACACCCCTCAATGTTTTTGGTTTATAAAAAAATAACCAATAAACATTCAGCTTTTTTTAACTCATTAATATGCTTTCTTCAAAATTCTAGTTTTAAATACAATCATAATATCAATTATCTATTACTTTTTGTGGGGTGTCCATTACTGGAATTTAGGGTGTTTTGATTTATTTCTGTTATTTACAATTAAATTTAGATTTGGGAAATGTGAGTGAGCATGGTTAAATATTGTTGGTAAATTAATATAATATTAAAAAATGTGGAATATAACAATTATAACTATTAATTAAAAAATAATGTTTAAAGAAATTCCTTAAAAGTGTCCATTACTGGCACATCTACCCTATATATCTAATCTATATGGATAAACATGGGTCTTGAGCATATAATCATTTTTTTTTTAATTACTTCAAAAAATCAGGTCTTCATTTTTTTTTCGGTATATTCATAATTCAAAAGTTCAAATTTCAATAATTTAATAAATACAGCTGTAAGCTGTGCCTTGTATGAGAGTAAATATTTTATAATGTTTTTTTTTTTTTTTTTTAAGTAAATAAGTACCATAAGTACTTATTTATTTTTAATAGTAGCCTTCGAAATGCATAGTATATGGCGCACTAGTTTTCCTATAGGAACAACAAAATTATCGTAAACGCCAAAACATTCCTTTACATTCTAACTTCCGATTTGCAGTTTAATAAATGCGAACCGTTAAGCTTCATTCAAAATGTTACCCTGGCAATGCCCTAAGTAAGGACAACAAAATACATTTTAAAAATTCTTCTAAAACATTTACATTTTACCGGTTACGATGATTAAAAGGGAAATATTAAAAACAATACTTTAAAAATTACGTTTTATTGGCGGGAAGTGATATATCTTTACTGACTCAGACATCTCAGGCCTAAGCATGTTTCGCCGACAGGTGATTATAGGAAAAGGGTTACTAAGTTTTATACGACAAATATTACAATAATATCATAAGAAAATAAAGCTAACACTTACCTTTTAGTTTTTAATAAATAGCTAATTTCCACCAAGGTTGACTTCTTCCAATCCAAAATAATAGCAACAGGCATCTTGCGGTTTCATCAACGACGCTTACATTCGAGCCGAAGCTAGCGCATGCGTGCAGAGGCAAAGAAAATCGTCTTTTTCGCTTTTTCGAAAAGGCAGAGGAAAAAAATGATCTCCGGTAGTCATCCATGGTTATGTGCATGAAGATAGTTTATGTTAATGTGGTTCATACTCAGAGCATAAATATAGTAACTTTTAGAAGTATTATAGTATGTATGCAGTATGCAGTGTTGAATTCAAAGACTTTTCTCCGGGAGGGATTTCTATGGCTCCGGGGGGAATTACACTTTTAAACCATTAAAAGCGGGATAAAATCTCAAATCTTTCGGGGGGTTGGGGGGCTTTCAATGCTCCGGGAGGGAATGTCCCCCCCCCCGGGCCACCCCCTGAATTCAACACACTGGTATTTGTATTAGAAGTCTGTGGGTTGAAAAGTTCCAATTCGAATCTTTCGCGATTTCATCAGTAGATGGCGCTTACAAATTACAGCAAAATATGCTGTAAATTGTGCTTTTTCCTTTTCGTGAAATAATGACAGCGTTTTTCACTGTATTTTTCACCGTTATTTTTTACAGTGTTGAAAGTAACGGTTATTTACGGTCAGATACGTTCTTGAAAGTTACTGTGGTTTACGGTCAGATACGTTCTTGAAATTTACTGCTATTTACGGTCTAATACAGTCTAAATAGATTACGGTACAAACTGTAATATTACAGGAAAATCTTGAAGTCTGTGCTGCCAAGCTTTTCCGGTAATCCAACGGTGAAATTTTTATCAGTGTAAACAACCACAAACTATGGATTTAACTATTTATGTGAGCAAATAATTCTTCTGCAAATGAAAATTCAAGTGTTTTTCTAAGAATACTTCTTCAATTTTTACATTTGAGAAATAGAATGTGCTCAGATTGCTTGCAGCAGCTAAAATAATAAATAATTTATATAAAAAACACTCATTTATATAAAATTGAGGAATTTTGGTTAACAGCAATGCAGTATGTGCCGCTTAATGTGATCCCGGTTAATATTTTAATCCAGTTTACGTTATCAAAATCACCCTGTCCCGACCAATTGTATTCAGCTTCATGCTAAAAACATCGCTTCTTATGATCAATATTTCATTTAATGTTATCGCTTTTTCAGCAGACCAGTTTCTGAAGATTTTGAAATTGAAAGCGAAATTCTGATAAAAAGTCCTTCCAAAGCATGAGTTCTAAGTAAGAAAGAATACAGCAAATTATCCCTGTGTGTAGCTTCTGTTTTGTGCGTAATTTGCAGATGCAGAAGAACATTTAATCAATAGTGAAACGTAAGCAACAGCGGGAATGAACTAGCCAAAAAAACTAATCTTCTAGTAATGTCATGGAATGGAATTGATTATCTGCTACAGATAAAAATTGTTTTGTTAGTGCAGGATTCTGTAAAGCTGAAAAGTATGACGAACTGAAAACTTTTAGAAACTACAGAAAACGTCCCTGATGATATGACTAATGAAGACTATGAGGCCTGAATAGTGATCAACAATGACATTCTTGTACCGGTTGCATAGCTCACAGAAACTGACATTTCCAAAAAAGTTGGCGAAATATGAAATGATGATGATGAGGAGGAGGGCAAAAAAAAAAAAAAAAAACTTTTTGAAAGACCACCTACAAATGCAAAAATGAGGAATGCGTTGAAAATTTTGAAACGAGGAGTACAACATCGCGTGGATGATTTTTAAAAACAATACCAATATCCTTAACTCATTGATAAACTTTTAACCCATTTTCGATCAAAGGTGCGTGAACGCACCATTTCAATAAATATATTTTTATTAACACTGTGACGTATATTTTTCACTAATTTTATTTTTCTGCTATTTTTAAGGGTTCTGGAGACATAACTTTTTCACATTAAATTTCACCTGGTTTATAACACGCAGTTAAAAGTGATCTAGCAACATAAAAGTTTCATAAGCATTTATGTAAACAAACGCAAACTATGTACATGTATGCATGTGAGTGATCGACACCATTGTTAATGAAAATTGCCTAAAATGAAGAGTTTTCCTAAGATTACTTCTTAATTTTTTGCATTTGAAAAATAAAATATGTTCAGATTGTTTGCAACACTTCAAATAAGATATAATTTATGTAAGATACACTGCTTTATATAAGATTTAGGTATTTTGGGTATTCTGTGATTCAAAATTCCATGATTGAGAACGCTTTCCCTTGTTGGGTGCCTTTATTCTTCCCTGGGGTGCCATTCTTTCACCCATGGAGCAATTTGTAGGAGGGGTGCCATTTCTCTCCCCTGGGGTGCCTTCTTTTCACCCCTGGATTAGGGGTGCCATTATTCTCTCCTAGGGTGCTGTCCTTTCACCCTGGATTAGGGGTGCCACCCTTTCACCTCCTGGGTGCCATTCTTTCACCCTGGATTATGGGTGCCATCCTTTCACCCTTGTTAAAGGTGCCATTCTGGCTCCCCTAGGGGTGTCACCAGTCAGACAAGCCTTTCACCCCTTAGAGGTGCCATGTGTCACCTGTAGTTTTAACAGTGTTCTTTCTCTGAATTTCAGACTGCAAAGCAAAGCACATATTTAGTTGAGGCTCGTGAATTGGGATCTCAGTTCGATGATTCCCGCACAATAGAAATGTCATGATACACATTTTTCATCGTGAAAAGAAAGTAGATGTGCCAGAGCTTTCGTCTCGATCAGACGGGTCGAGAGATTGTCTCCTTGTAATTTTATGACGGTTGGTGGACCGCGCATATAACTAATTTTTAAACCCGACAGGCAGTCGGATAAATTGCAAATATTATACCAGTTTAAATTGTTATTGTAAATATTTTATAGTCTAATCAAGATATTAAAACTATAACGTAATTAACTTTGAAAACCGTTTGGACTATCACTCATTACTCCTAGATACCAACCAAAATACTACATTTATAATCTCCTCAAAGCAAGAGAAAGAAATCATGAACTTAATTTTTTTTCAACACGTAACACAGAAGAATCTACTGAAGCAGACATTCGCCGCACATACGCATGAGAGACAAATGTCGCCGCTATAGTAGAACTGGGTGTAGATGTAAATGCCTTTTGTAATGGTGCAGCACTGTATATGCTTCTAGTGATATTAAATTTAACCATGTTAATGTTTAAATTTGTTTAATCCAGTACTGTAATTTTTAAGGGCTAAATCTTTTTTTTTTCAAGTGTAACATTAATTGTGAATAATAATGATGTGTTCAACAGTCGCCTACTCCATAAGCATACTCGTGCATAGAATCATGTCTATGAAGTTGGAGTAAACACGGTTAAATAACTATAAAAGTAAGGTAAGTGACATTTCCTTATCTATTTATTTGTATCACACAAGAGATAATATTTAATGGCACAGATAATAAGTATAAAACAATTATTTTTATAAAAGGCAATCGAGCATCGTGATCGTCTAGATATTGAGTAGAAATGCATACCAATTAATTATTCTCATTCCACGTCCGAAAATGAACGTTCTTAAAGATTGTTGATGAAAATTTCCGTCAAGTCTAATTTCCTACAGTTGGAGCAAGACTCGCCGATGTTAACGAGAGAAGCTTTTTTTATTATTATTATTTGTTTTAACCACCTTGATCCTACGGACTTGCCTAATTGCGCAGCTTTATGCAACTGGGCGTGTTTTCCATCATCCATCATAGAAAAACACTCACATATCTGCCGACCTCTGTTTATCTCTTTTCACATCTTCTTGCGGTCTTTGTGTGTCTTTCTCTCTCTTCATCAGTATTCACGAAGCCCGCAAGTTATTAGGAGTCCCCCCTCCCCCCCTTCCCCATACCCCGCTATTTGCGGCTCGTTGTTTTTTGGTTCCGAGACGCCGCCGTCAGAGAGAAAGAGGCTTCTTTTTAATCAAGGGGTGCCGCGGGTCATCGGCATCGTAACGGAACGTGCATTGCTGAGAGAGCGTCGTGAATTCAGTCCTTGCGTAAAAAAGCAAAGAGTGCCAACGAGGTAATAAAAATCGGAGACTCTGAAATGAGTTTTTCAAGGTCCGTATAGATGAAATGTATCGTAACAGCCTTTCACAATTGTGCTAGTCCAAAACACTTCTTATTATGAAGATTTTCGGTTTCTTTAAATTTTATTTCTAATTTCAATAAAAAACCGAATTATCCTGATATTACAGCCTGTTTGTACTATGGAATATGTACTATGAGGCCTAAAAACATTCGAAACACTCCTTATGAAGATTTTCAGGCTATTTAAAATTTATTTCTGATTTTCCGACTATTTAAATTTTACTTCTGATTTCAATAGAAGCCGAATTCCGTATATTACAACCTGGTTGTACTACGAAATATGTACTATGAGGCCTAAAAACGTTCGAAACACTCCTTATGAAGATTTTCAGACTATATAAAATTTATTTCTGATTTTCAGACTATTTAAATTTTATTTCTGATTTCAATAAAAGCCGAATTCCGGATATTACAACCTGGTTGTACTATGGAATATGTACTACGAGGCCTAAAAACGTTCGAAACATTCCTTATGAAGATTTTAAGACTATTTAAATTTTATTTCTTATTTCAATAAAAGCCTAATCAGATATTACAACCTGGTTGTACTGTGAGATATGTACTATAAGGCCTAAAAACTCACAACAAGGTTTTATGATAAGTGACTTCTCTATTATTTCTCCTCTTTGAAAGCTCTCGTTAAAAAGCAGAGAGTGGCAATGCGGTAATAAAAATCGGAGATTCAGAAATGAGTTTTTCAAGGCCTGTATGAGAGAGGTGGTGTATATCTACCTTTCACATACGTGCAAGTTCGAAACAATTATTATGAAGATATTGGGAATGTTTAAATTTAATTTCTGATTTCAATAAAACCCTGAATGCATAAATTACAACCGAGCGGTACTATGGAATATGTACTAAGATGTCTTAAAGTTGTTAGCATATACAATGTTTATTTTGTTACAGATGACTTGTCATGATTTCTCATCATTCAATAACTCTTATTAAGTGTTACATTTATATTTTGCTGAATTCAGCCGCTATAGTGGGTCACCACTTATGGACGAGAGATACAATAGTCAGGGCAATTCTCAAAATTATGAGAGCAAATATTTTCTTAATTACGTCATTAAAAACAATACAGGAAATTTCTCAAATTGAACAAATTAATTTTGATGTACTTGTGAATCACCAATTGAAAAATATAAACTGAAAAATGACTGAACTGTTGTCACAAAATTAGCACTGATCATTGTAATAAAAACTTTAAAGACATATTTACAGTTAGGTTGAATTTATCTAAGCGTCTCGATATGCATGGCATTTTATGGAATCTAAGTAAGTATATGTCAAATAGCATCAGATCCATTGGTTGTACAATATTAACTATAAATGGCCTTGACATGAAAGTTGAAGTGATTAAAAGATTATTAATCACTTGAATTAATGAAGTGTTTATTAAGTTGAAGTGATAAAGATGTTGATCACTGCACAAGAAAAAGACGTGGATTGATTGGTTAATTTCATTCATCGAATACAATCTGGACATATTACAATGAAATAAATATAAATCACACAAAATGTTTTGCATCGCGAGACATTTAGACTAGCGACAGACTACATAAGTAGTTTATCTACTATACTTATGTAGTATAACTACTATAGTTGCAAGTACTAGTCTCGGAACATTTCGAATTAGTTAGATTAGGGCCGAAACTAAGATTTTATTCACCCGTGATCATCATGAATTTGGGCATAAATTCCCCCACCCCCATTCCCCTTTTCCACAGTAAATTTATAAGCAGAATTTTAAGTTTTTACAGTTTTATTAAACATCAAGCATTTCGATTCATCACATCCCATCTTCCATCTTGAAGTTTTAGAGACAGCTACGGTAATAGAAGGAAGTGTGTGGCGCATCTTTCATTTTTCTCCCACAGTTAGTACGTGAACGAAAGTGAAACAGGCAATCGGGAGGACAACGTGAGAAATCCTGATTCTCCATAATAACAGACTTTCTCAGTGACCTCATTTTTCAGAGTTTCTACTGGCTGGAGAAACCTTTATTGTTTTCAGGTGAAAACAGAAGATATATAAGAAGGCAGAAATTATTTTAGGGACAGGGTGTTTGGAATTAGGATTCAGTCAACCTGAATCTGGATAACGGAGTCGTGGCTCCGGTTGAACACTTCGGGCGATTATATTAGATCTCCTTCGGAAAATCCTTTCTCTGGCTAATGTTTTGAGGTTGATGTATGTTAGCCTTGTCTACTGAGTGAGAAACAGTTCCTGTTTCGTTAGGACGGCGAGAATACGCATTTCTGTCCATTTACAAACACATCTTGACTTCGAGAAACTATTTGTGAAGGACTCTATACCAAGTGAGCAGTTTTCCCCTCCCCGCAGTTTTGAGTGGATTTTGAGACTTTTTCGTATTATGAGCACAGACTTTGATAAGAGAGAGACTTTGATAAGACTTCGATATTCTTTATATCAATTGATGTTTGATTACAAGCTTAACAAACCCTCTTTCTTATTTATTGTTGTGAAATATTCATTTATTTAAGAAATATGTATTTTGTTGTTAACGTACAGAAAATGATAAATACATTTGTTCCTAATGAATGAGAACGGTTCCACTTGAAGGCCAGAGCTAACCTCTTCAAACTTTAAACATCGGACCCGTCACAATTATCATACGAATTGAAAATTTTCAACTGAGTGCAAAAGTGTCCAGGATGGAGTTTCTCGGCCTGACACTTTTTCACTCAGTTAAAAATTTTCAATTCGTATTACATCTGTACCAATCAGTATGACTGAGTTAAAAATATTAAAGTTTGATAAATAGCTCCCATGCTGTACGGAAGACAACCTAAATGACTCAAAGACTACATTTGGTGTAAAAAACATATCTAAAAAATTCGATATATTGGATTCTTATGATGTATAAGACTCGGGTTATCCAGAAATTTTCCGGAAACGTAACAGGACGTAGTCATACTTTTTTTTTCATCCAGGGAGGTTATAAAAACTGTATCACACTCAAATGTGTTCAGTCAGCAATAACCAATGGACAGTGAGTATTCAAACAATAAAGTAAATCATCAAGTAATTTATTGCGATAAATCTCGCCACAAAGTAAACCCCTTAACTCGGAATGAAAAGGCTGACATTTCTTCATTTAATTCATAAAATCTTAAGACTTCAGGAAACACCTTAAGAACCTGTCATGGTATATCGGTCGAAAACAATTTATCTGCGGGATTTAGTATAATAGAAGAAGTGATGACAAAGGCTTTCGACAGTTTACCTTTTTAAAAATATTTTAAACCCCAGCAAGGTAGATTTTCATTTGAGAATAGCCATCATTTCAGTATAATAAACTGAATGTACCACGTTAGAAGTTAGAATAAACTGCGACAATTTAAAGAAGTCCAATTATTTTCTGAAAGAAGGATAAATATTTTTTTCTTGGTGTTCATTTTGGTCTTTGAAATCAAGGTATATTAGAGGGAAAAATTATTATTTTTCTTTTCTTTTTTTTTTTTTTTTTTTTTTTAAGAAAATGGCGTGGCCTCCTGAAAAATGTCGAACCGAATTGTTGAATCAAGTATTTAAAATGGGGATATTGTAGATGAATGATTCTCAAAAGAAATTTTGTTTGTATAAATATTTTCCTTGAAAGATGAAAAAGAAAAAAGAGTAAAAGTTTCTAAAAAATCAAGCAAGGTCTAAAGAAGACTTTTTTTCCTTCAAGATCATGGAATCAGATGCACACATTTATGTATCTCGTAAGTTGAGATTGCGGAAAACGCTTAAGTTCATGAAATGCAAGCTTTTAATTTTATAACACACTTTTTGTCGATTTTATTAAATTAGTATGCTCTTTTTTAGATACATGTTATGCTCAAATCTTTGAGAGCTTCAGAATTTAATTTGTATTTTTAATAAAATTTTATGTATGGTTCTAATATTGAGATATGCCCTAAAAGTGAAATTCTGTGTATGTCTTTGAAACTAGACTAATTGACTCAATTTCAAAATGTGCAATTACTAAGCTTCAGATGCTTCATCAATTCGACTACGCTCTGAATCTTAACTTTCTAAGAGGTTTGCCCAAATTTTTGAGTTTCCTGAAACTAATTTAAATTAGCTGTAGACAAATATATTTTTAGTAGAATTTTAAGAATTATGTGACATGAAGATATATGACCTTTATGTTCGTACCAAACTGTAAAGGATTAACAAAATAATAATAGCAAATAAAATAATAATAGCAAAATAAATATAGCAAAACTTTTTGCATCAGGCTACAAATACAGTTGCTGCGGTGCTGGCAAGGACACACAAAATAAATCTATTATACTATAGTCCATGGCGGGAAAGTCGTTTGAGATATATTTTAATGATGTTATGATAATTCAAACATAATTAAATTGATGTGGGTCACTAACTAGGGAAGGTCCCCAAGTGCCAGATCGGGATTTTGTCGAGAGTGGTGTCTTTGGAAAGCTCTTACCATGGTGATCAAGGAAATGTATACAACTATACCCGTCCGAATGCAGCTGGTGAAGAGTTATAGGCCGATGTATTTCTGTCATTTATTGATTTCTCCAGTTCGATAGCTATGCAGGAAAGACACTCTGTGTGGTAGAAAAGGCAGCTTACAGTACAGTTATGCAACCTGTTATTGTTAGTGTGAAGTTGGTCGAGGTTCCATGTTCCCTCTAATAAAAAACAGAAGATTGTGACCATATTTTGTCGACATGACCACTAGAGAAAGCGTAATAAATTTGCATAAGTTGGCCTATAATCAATTCTCCTCGCCCACCTTCGATGACATGCGTCGGTATGCCTTTCAGAAGGCTTTAATTACAGTCGCAGATCCCGTCTTTCGATCAGTTAAACAGGCATGCTTTAATTTAACTAATAACACCTGTGACATCTGCGAAACACCCCCTTTCATTGCGTGTACCTGGTGTTGGAAACACTCGTGCTACAGCCATTTCTATTCAGAAATGCCCTACCATACGTGAAGTTACTTCTTCCACCAAGAATAAACTGTCTTCTCTGTAATCTCTGTAATCCATCAACTCTCTTTTATACCACACAGAGCGTCTTTCCTGCATAGCTAGCGACCTGGAGAAATCAATAAATGATAGAAATACATCGGCCTATAACTCTTCACCAGTTGCATTCGTACGGGTAGTTGTATACATTTCCTTGATCACCAGGGTAAGAGCTTTCAAACGATACCACTCTCGACAAAATCTCGATCTGGAAGTTGGGGACCTTCCCTAGTAAGAGGTACTACAATATGTTTTCTATAGATTAAAGATTACTGACATTCACTTACAGAGACATTCCAAATAATGCTGTTGCAGAACGTACTCCGATCGATAATTACTGGAAACACGTTTTAAGCTGTGGTATGTCTTTTTCAACTTAATTTTTTTTTTTTTTTTTTTTTTTTTTTTTGTATTATTATAAGGTTTATATAAATTCTATCGATGGCATGTACAGGGCTGCACGAAAGAAGCTGCACACTTTACCGGCTATGGACAGCAATTGCTAAAAATGGATTTTTACTGCGATATGAGTGTTTAAAATTGTTTGTTGAGATATCTGATTACATTGTATGAAGAAATTAAATTTCTTAACACTATTCTGTTAGTGATGAAAAGGTTTCATAATCCAGATGTATGATTTTTCGCTCTTGTTATTATATCAGGACGCTATGCCCTCTTGAAGCACCCCCTGTCTCATTAATTTGATAATCGTAATTCTTTAAAATTCAGTAATTAATGCATTTTATCTAAAATAATTAAAATTTTGCTTTTTGTGATAATGACATTAATAATTCATTTGAACGATTGATTAATTATTTTTATAAATATTTTATTGATTATTAATACTAATTTTTCATTTTATTCGAAAATTATCACTTGAGCCCCTTCCCATACCCCCTTATATTTTTCGAATTGCTAAGCCACTGTAAAAACATAATACCTGACCAGTATTTTGGCATCATAACTGACTCAGCAGTTGTCCCCATTTGCAGCAGTCGGTGTCCTCGGGCCAAACAGCAGCATGCCTGCTCTTCTAATTAACGTGTTTGATGCGTTCCGTCTATCCTAGCACTATTTCCAAGCCACGTATTCACTCAAACTAAAGAAGAAAAAAAAAATCTTTGGAAAATGTTGCGATGTATATAGGCCCGCATCCAGAATTTTTCGTTCTTCTACTCTTTCACGCTGCAAACCGGAATGAATTTCTTTTGCCAAGTGACTTTCTTTTTTCTCTTTGTCTTCATCGATTGGAATGGTTCCCATGTTGTTAACTGTCTCGCTGTCAGATATTTCGTCTGGGATTAACTGTTAAAAGAATTGTTTCATCAGATGTATTCGGATTCATTTTTAAACGTAAAATCATGAACTTTCAGACATGATTATTGAAGATTTTGCAATCAAACAGTTTTTTTATTTTTCTGATAAGAGATATTTTGAATTTTATCTTGATCTGAAGATCTCGATGTAAGCTATTGTTGTCTTGAAACGGTAGTTTTTTTTTCTCCTTTCCGGCATCTTCATGTCTGAAATTTCAGTTCAAAACGCTAACTTTGCAGTATTTTCTGCAAAAATTCTGCTTTTACAGGAAAACGGAAAAACAGTTCGATTACATAGTTTTTGAATAAGAGTGCCTGCCAATTTTATACATTTGCAAATAAAAATTAATTCAAAAATGTGTCAGAAAGTAGCTTATGTGGATTTGAGAACAGCCTTCATAATTCTATCATTTATTTTACACTGAAAAAAAAAAAAAAAAATTGATTTTACAGTATAAAACTGGCATTCCAGCTGCCAGTATTATACCGTAAAATTAACAGTAATAAACAGTAAAATAAGCAGTAATACGCTGCCGTGCATACGCGGCAGTGTATTACTGCTTATTTTACTGTTTATTACTGTTAATTTTACGGTATAATACTAGCAGATGGGATGCCAGTTTTATACTGTAAAATCATTTTTTTTTCTTTTGCAGTGTATGCATACATATATACACACAGAGAGAGCGTGAGAGTGAGAGAGGGAGTTTTCTGGCACTAAAAAATGAAAAATGCTTTTTTAGTGCCAGAAAACACTGAAAACTGATCAAATTCAAAATATGATAACTCTTGATTTTGGTCATTACAAGAATAGAATTTTAACTGTTTTTACTAGTTGGAGTATGAAGAACGTTTTTATAGTTGTAACTTATGCAGTGTGGTTCAATTGTAGACGGCGTGGAATCACTATTTTTATAGAGAAATGTTCGCCTTATTTAATCGCATAATTTTCGCGATTAAGGCTGCTCTAAAATCCAAACTGGTTACTGACACATTTTTTAATTCATTTTTGTTCGGAAACACATGAAATTGGCAGATGTTCTTATTCAAAAACTATGTAATCGAAATACGTTTTCCATTTTATTGGTAAAGGCAGAAGATCTTTCAGAAAACACTGTCAAAGTCATCGTTTTGGACCGAATTCCCGATGCTTCAGCGAGAGAAAGGAGAAAAACGTGTTGTCATGTGACACAAATCCCTTATAACTCGATAAGTAATTTATTTATCAAAAAATGGAAAACTCATTTAGATTCCAAATCACTGTAATAGTAGTCCGGTCTGCCAATTTTATGTTTTTGCGTTTAAAAATGGGCCAGAAAATGTGTCAGAAAGTTTTGTGTTGTTTAGCAGCTGATTTGAGTACCACTTTAAAGCAAATAATAAATGTTTAAAATGTTAATCGTTCAAAGTTTTTATACACAAACTTGAAATTCATGCGAAACGACCTTTTATTATGTTCAAATAAATTGACGGGGAATAAAAAAGATATTAACAAATGAGAATACTGAAATCATGGCACGAATAGCAAATTTTATTGATTTTGAATCTAAAATTAGGAGCATTTTTAAAGTTCCCCGAACAATAATTTTCCCACCGGAAAAGCATTCTGGGTAAATCTCACGGTATTTCAAAAACTAAAACTTGCTAAGATACAACTAAACCAAGAAACTGTTATTTTGATATTAATATTAATTTGTTAGGATTTTCAGATTACAAAGTTATTCAAAACAACCACGCATGAAGTAACCTGATAAAGCACGATTCAAACTACTGGAAACTTTACACCCGTAAAATATTATTTGTACGCTTGAATAAACGAAACCGTACACCGGAGCCTGATCT
Organism: Maratus michaelseni; assembly: GCA_963931845.1. Lineage (NCBI taxonomy): Eukaryota > Metazoa > Arthropoda > Arachnida > Araneae > Salticidae > Maratus > Maratus michaelseni. Next base: position 284,257,908 of record OZ007589.1, on the reverse strand, counting down.
CCACGCAGTAAAATTATTTTTCGGAACATTGCAGCTACCACAGAGAATCTAACCGACGGGAAATCGGAATCATGTTCCGAAGAAATTTGTTCTGATCTTCTTCGAAGAGAAAAGAATGAAAATCTGTTTCAGGGATTAACGATCCGGGAGTTTCCGGGAGCGTATTTTTTTTCCCGGAAATCCGAGAATCCTTTTATCCGGCACTGCGTTCGACCTTTTCCTTCCATCGATTGTGACACTCATTCATAAGCAAAGAAGGATTAAGTTTCCCTCGATGACAACTGCAGAATGTTGGCGATAGCAAAAGATGTAATGTGAAGATAGGCGATTTAAATCGAGAGAATTTTCCCGATACTATTCTTAGATTTTATTATTATTATTATTATTATTATGAAACTTTTTTTTTTAATCCATGAATGACATCAAGTAATTTAAGACGCTTAAGAGAATGCTTGCAGGGCGTTAAAAAAGTTCCTGTAATTTACAGATGTTTAGTTGGCTTTTTTGGATACAGGAATATTGAGGATGTTTCTTTCTCAAATCCAAACTGGCTACATTCTGACATACTTATGAATTCGTTTTATAAATTCCTAAAACTGACATATGCTCTGTTTCAGAAAGTATGTAATCTTTTTTTTTTTTTTTTTTTTTCACTTTTCAGTAAAGGTATACGAGATCTGTCAAAAAATGCTGCCAGTTGACGTTTTGAACCGAATTTCCGAACGTAACGGTAAGGGAAAGGGGGAAAAAAACGGAACGCATGATAGAACAATCGCTTATAAAGCAAGTTGTAATTTATTTCTTGAAAGAAAAAAAAAACTCTTTCGATTCCAAATAACTTCAACGGTCATGCCTGCAAATATATCACGCTTTTATGTTTAAAAATGAGTTCGTAAATGTGTCAGAAAGTTTAGTGCTATTGAGCGTGAAAAAATATTTTTTTACAAAGTCTTAAGAAAAATAAGGGAACATATACATTTATATAAGAGAACATTTTAAGCATTCACGTTCAAATTTTATAGATACATAGAGGGATCCAAAATAAATATATTATAATCTGTGATTCGTAAAAAAGAAAGTTGAAGTTTTCCGGGATGACAGTTTCAGAATGTTGGAGATAAGAAAATACACGGTATGAAGAAAAGTGATGTAAATCGGAGGAATGTTTTTCACATTTTTTTTTTTTTTTTTTTTTTTGTTGTTGTTGTTGTTTAATATGGAACATTGATTTTTGCATACCCGAATGACACCAAGTGATGTATGAGGCATAAGAGAAAGTACACAGGGTGTTTTTAAAAAATCCACTCTTTGTATTTCAGTACTCTTTGTATTCAGTAAATTCCACTCTTTGTATTTCAGTAAATTTCATATTATTCATTATACTACTTCCAGAATATTTTTTTAATATTGCCACTGTTGTAAAGGGGAAAAAACCTTTCACAGGCAAAAGATGAAAATTATGAGAAAGAAGTACGAAAACAAAAATTACCATACACAGATATTTATCACTTGTGTAATGCAGTACTAATTTACCCCCGCCAACACCCATTATCACCTTTAGCTGACACGTCTTTGAAAGGATCTTTAGGCATAGTTTTTAAATGAATGTACTGTGGCGCCTTTCTTGGGATCTAGAAGAAATCACCTAAACATCGAAAAAATTCCCATACCTCTCGATTTTTCTGATATGATATACTATAATCTTCCAAAGTTTTATATCTCCTTCAAACAAGCAAGGATTTGAGTTGGTATTCTATTTTGGGTTAAAAATGTCAGTAAATCAAGTCTAATTTCTTTCCTGTTTATATGAATGTTAAAGTTAACTATCGCTATTTGCACGATTAATTTTTGTTAATGTGATGCGATTTTGAATTTGTGTATCATTTGCTTGATAACACGTATACTTTTTGATAAAATTTGTTTTTTTTTTATGACTTTTTTATTCAAAACAATACAATACAACCTATGAATTTGAAAAATATATATATATACTGTAAAAAAAATCCAAGTTAAATTACGGACAAAGGCCGGCAGCAGAGATTCCAGACAATGTCCGTAAAATAATATTTAGACCGTAAATCAAAAATCACCCGTAATTTTACATTGAAGCAAATGCATAACCAACCCGTAAAAAAAGTAGTATTGCCCGTAAAATCACACAAATTCTACATGTGAAAAAAGGGGCATTGTCCGTGAAATCACACAAATTCTGCCTGTGAAAAAAGGGGCATTGTCCGTAAAATTATACAAATTCTGACCATGAAAAAAGGGCGATTGTCCGTAAAATAATACAAATTCTGACCATGAAAAAAGGGCGATTGCCCGTAAAATAATACAAATTCTGCCCGTAAAATTAACCCAGTATTACCCCATTCTATTTTGGATTCGGGAAAGAAAAAAAAAAGGCACAAATCATAAAATGTCTTTTTAAATTTCTGATGGGGATTGCAAAGATACACCTTCTGAATATCCATAGTAGATTTAACAGGGAATATGGATAATTCACAACACTAATAAAAGCCAAAAGTCTTCACAGGAGTATTTATATGTTTTCGTAATACTTGAATGAAACATTCATAAATTTTATATGACATTAAACTTGCATATTCAAAACCTAATTTTCCAAGGTTTTAAAGTATACTTAACTGGCAATTTGTAGTTGATTTTTTTTTTTTTTTTTTTTTTTTTCAAATAAAGATTTAATTTCATTAAAGGAGATAATTCTCATCCATTTCCTATAACAAACTTAGTATTTTTATTGAATTAAAAGGTTCCCTTTTTTGGTGTTGTTGCATTAATAACTTATGTTAAAATGCTTTAAGATGTGTTCAGTGGTAGTACAGTATTTAATCTACTTAAAACATTTTTTGCTTTCCAAAATTTTCCATGACACACTTTAGCAGTAATCAATGTAATATGAAATCTCATTTTTTATAATCATTATATTTTTCAAAGAATCTTCACTTTATTTAATAGCAGATTCCTGCAATAAAATAAGGTGGAGATTATTTTTCAAATTGTTTTGTAACAAAAATCATAAAAGTTGGAAACTATGAAAATATAGGTACACACTCACCACTGATTAAAATTAACAACAGTTCTTTTAATTATGAATAATACTTTGTCATAAACTCACTGGATTTTCAAAAAAAATAAAAGGTAACCTTCTGTGAACAGTCAGATTTGCCTTCTTTATTTTAGCATTAATAAAGTATGTTTATGTAATATTTTCAAAGGCTTAAAACATTTTGACCAAAATGTTCAGTACTCCTTAGTCTATTAAAGATTTGTTTTTTAATTTTCTCCTAAATTCGTAAACTTAGATAACAGAACCTTAGGGGAAAAAAAATATTCTTAAATATAGTACAGAATCTATTCTTTTACCCCAGTTTTTTGCCTTATTTAATTACAAAAAAAAAAAAAAACTAAGATAAATGAGATAACTGCGACAGTGAAAAAAGCCTTTTTTAGAAATTGTTGATTATAAAAAAAGGATTTTTTAAGGGCTGTAAACACCCTGCATTTTTATTATTATTGCTGCAAAGAAATCGTTCAACAAAGAAAAAGAATATTTTAATTTTAATACATATTTATTAAACATTTTTACACACATATTTTTTTACATATATATTTATTAAAATTAATGAACATATAAAAATATGCTGCACGTGTGCTTTTTCAACAGTCTGTTCCTTTTGTATGCACGTTTGGTTCTTTTGGGGAGGGATCTTTATCCTTTTTGCAGTATTTATAACAAAGTATTCGCTATAAAAATAAAACATATATTACACAAATATTTTAAACATTATAAAAATTATAAATACACAAACTGAGTAAAAAAGACATTTTGATTAAGTTGTAATTTCCCACCACAAAATTAATCTTGACTCTTCCCCACCCCCTTCCATACCTGTCAACTTCTGTAACAAAAAAGGAGATTTCCAAAATAAATCAGATGATTTTATGAGATACTATTTTATAATATAAAAAAATAAAACTAAGTAAATTGGATTTTTTTTTTTTTTTTTCAAATACATTACTCTATATAAAAAAAATGAAACAAAGTAAAAACTATTTAAATCTGAAGAAAATAAATGAAATATTTTTTCATAGCCTTTTTTTTGTTGTTGGGTGTGTGTGGGGGGAGGGGGGTATACTTAAATTTTACAAACATTATTTGAATTCGGGTATGTTTAAAATTATACAACGTATATTGATAAAAATTGTATTCATATTTGAAAACATATATAATCATAAGCAGACTTTTCAATTATTTTTGTTGTGAATTGTTAAACAGCTGATTTTATAAATAGTATCCATAAAATAAGATCATTTAATGTTGGTTTGAAAGACAAACAGCAATATGTAACTAAATTGAATACTGAAACCTAGTGGTGTGATAAACCACCACAAAAAAAATATTGAAAAATGAATAAAATTCGTTATTAGTTAATAGCAGTGTGTCCCTTTTCTCCATTACCTGCCAACATAACATCTATTATATTAAAAAAAAAAAAAATAAAAAAGATTTCCAAAATAAATTCATAAAATTTTATAAGGCACTATTTTATATTATAAAAATAACAGTACTAAGTAGACTGATCTGAAGAAAATAAAATATTTCTTCAAAGCAAGGATTTATTTCCTTTTTTTTTTTATTTTTTTGGAGGGAGGGGGGTGGGGGGGGGGGGGGGGGGGTTCGCTTAAATCTTGTAAACATATTAAATTCACGTATGTTTAGCAAATATATAATCTACATTGGTAAGAATTGTATTCAAATTTGAAAAAATATAATCTTAAGCAGACTTCTCAATTACAGTACAGTGTCGATTATTCAAACCTGTCAGGACCGGATGGAGCAAATGCCTATTTTTAAAAAATGTAGTAGTGGCTAGGAAGATTAAAAACATTCTTTTGTGTGTACACAATTTTCTTTCACATTTTAAATGAACTTAGAACTTGTAGCTGCCAATGCTGGCATGTTTAATTTTTTTTTTTTTTTTTTTTTGCCTTTATCATTTTCTGAACTGCAAAATTTGAAATTTAAGCAAAACAGATTGGGATTGTTTTTTGCTTTCAAAAATATATTCTTTACAATGCTGCCATACAATGAAGTCTTCTTAAATACATAAGTTGAATAGGATCAGCATTCTCCTGTCGTTCTAACCATTTCGTATGTTTCCAAACATTCTAAGGCTTCATAATAGATGGGCCTGGATCATTTTCCCCAATCCACTGATTTGGAAAATGTTTTCAATTTCAAGGGAAATCCTGAAAAGAATTTCAGACAGAAAAAAAAAAAGAGGTGTTCGAATAATTAGATAGTTCAGTTAATTAGAGTTTGGGTAATCGGCACTCTACTGTATTTTTATTGTGAATTGTGAAACACAGCTCATTTAATATAAATTACAGTACATAATATAAGATCTAATGCTGGTTTGAAAATCAAACGGCAATATGCAATTAAATTGAATAAGAAACCACCTAACAATGTGATAAATCAGCGCAAAACAAAACATATAATAAAAATAAATAGTTTACAAATCGTTATTAAGGCTTTTCTCAAATCCAAAAGAGCTACTTTCTGGTATAATTTTGAATTTATTTTTATTCAGAAACTGATGAAAGTAGGTATGTCCTTATTCAGAAACTTTGTAATCAAAATGAGTTTTTCATTTATTTGGAAAAGGCAGAAGATCTTGCAGAAATACTATCAAAGTTGGCATTTTGAACCAAATTCCCGAGGCAGGATAGCTTTAAAGGGGAAAATCATGTAATCGCATTACACAAATCACTTATAACTTGACAAGTAATTTATGAAAAAAAGGAAAACCCATTTAGATTCCAAATCGCTTCCATATTCAGGTTTACCAATTTTATGCCTTTGTGTTTAAAAATGAATCAAAAAATTTTGCGGTGTTGAGTACCACCTTAATTAATGACATGGTACATAAATATCATGATATTTTTAATATATATATATATTCAATATTTTCAAAATAGTCAACTTATTGCTGCTTGTAAATATTTTCAGACGCAATATAAGTATGATACAGAAAAACAGAAACATTGCACATAGCACGAGAACTACATTCTAAATACCTTTTCTTTCTTTTTATTATTTACATAACAAAATTGAAGATTAACTAATTGAAAACAGACACAATTTGCATTTTTACATTCACAATAACTATAGCATTTAATATCAAGTTAAGAAATTTTATGTTTAATACAACAATATTTATACGAACAAAATTAAATACGAAATAATTTGTTTTTATTGAAAAATTTGAACATAAATGTAAGCTTGTCTGCTTTCACATTCTCTAACATGTTGTGCAACTTAAACTGAACAAAAGCAGAAAAAATTCTTATATTAATCATGCTGTAAATGACTTAGCTAAATCAGTTTATATTTCATTAACTAAGTATATAGTATTATTCGGTACTTTTTGGTTAGCCAGGCACCAGTGACATATGTGCATATATAAATACATGTGTATATACATATATTTGTACATATATACATACATTATTTACACACATGTATATATATGTGTACGTATATATATATGTAGATATGTGTATATATGTGTGTGTGTATATATATATATCACTGGCGCCCGGCTAACCGAAAAGTACCTATTATTATTCATGCTTATTGGTTGCAGATTTAAAACAGCTTCAAACCTCAACCTTGGGGAATACATATATATATATATATATATATATATATATATATATATATATATATATATATATATATATATATATATATATTCGCTAAAAAAGCCCAGAAGAGAAGCCAGGTCGAAAGTTATTTATATACAGAACGGCATCAGGGATCACTCTAGAGCAGTGGTTCCCAACGGGGGGCGTACGCCCCACAGGGGGGCAATTTGACTTTTCAGGGGGTCAATTTAACTTTTCAAGGGGACAATTCGGAATTTCTGTGAAGCCATACCTTCTGAATTGGTTTTCTAATAGTATTGTTGTAGACTGAAAATAAAAGTTACGCATTCAAATTCCAAAAAAAAAAAAAAAAAAAAAAAAATAAGTTTTTTATTCAATTTTTGAAAAATATCCATTCAAAAGTTTTAAATACAATTCTACCAGAATAATTATAGAAAAAAACTATTAAAGATATTTAGATACTTTTATATATTTAAAAATTCTGTATAATTTTTCTGAGTTATAGTATTTTAGAATTTTAAACAACTTTTTCGATTATTTATTGAATGAGTCGCGCTGCAATATGTCACATGAAAATCAATTTTACACATGAAACTATTCAAGTGTATATTTAACACTTACTTGACGACCTTCCTTTACAGAATCTTTTATCACGTTTTATTCTGATTAGAAATTGTTGCGTAATTTAATCGCAGAAATTCTGTGATTAAATAAGAAAAAAATGTTTTATTCAAAATTATTGATATTTCTAATCAAGGATTCTGAGCACTCTATACATCACGCGTACGTGGCGACCGTGTGCCAGTAAACTACGAAGAGTATCAGATAATTATAAAAAATATTTGATTCATCCATTACCTTCGGCATGTTTCAGGATCAATGTTAAATGCTTTTTACTCTATCAAGAGGAAATTCTTTTAAAAAATTATAAGAATCATATATTATAGGGGGAGGGGGGGGCATCATCATTTTAGAGATGTTTTGGTGGGGCGCAGCTAAAAAAAGGTTGGGAACCATACTGCTCTAGAGAGTTTCAGAGGGGCGGCTCGCCCTCATGCCCTTTTTAGATAAAATCCCACCCTCCTTGCCCTTTTTTCAGGTAGATTTCTACTCCTTTTATTCCTGGGTAGAATCCTGCTTCGTACTTTAAAAAATTATTTACCTATCTTTTATTTTTAGAATGTTAGTATGGTACATCAGGGAGTACTCATCGTTACCTCTTTATTTCTGTGTGAAGTGCCCTGGTATGTCTAATCTTTGACTTTGATTGATTCATCTTACCATTTATCATTTTTTCCATTGACCAAGACATAAAGGGTAACTAAGCATCATTGATTAATTTCACCTAGTAAAATATAGTATTAGATCAGGCATTCTGGCCTTTGACCACATAATAACTTACATAAGTTCTATAAAAAATTTGAGAAGTAGCTTTAGAACTTTTATTTTGTAGCTTTTACAAAACCACTTTTGCTAAAACCGGGAAAAAGTTATCTGGTGAATAAAAATTTTAGAGAGAGAGGTTCTTGAATATCGTAGGAAAAGGGGAAAATGACTATGCATATAGTAAACAATTTTACAATAAAAATCGAGAACATAAGTTTCATTTTGCTGCTATTTTTAATACTTTTCGAACGGTGAAGTTATGGAAATTAGAAATGTTATTGGATTTTTTAAATTAAGGAGTACTTTAAGCTGTTGCCAGACTTCCCTTCCTACCGGTATATTGGTATGTGCACTTATTACAAAAATGCCCTTTTTATGAAATGATGTGCCCTTATTATGTGATGTGCGCCCTGCCCTTTTTTATGTTCTAGAATGATCCCTGCGGCATATAGGACAAAATTAACACTCGCCACTCGGCGAGTAATACTGAAATTTTGGCGATTGACTTTACTTGACACCACTGGTCAAATTTAATAGTCACACTCGCCAATTGTGATGATTGAATGGAAAAAGATTTTTTCGACAAATTTCGAAACCATTTGGCGAATTTCCCGATTTTTTCCCCGACATTATTTGACGAATTGTGATTTTTTTTCTCGAAACCATTCGACGATATTCGAATTTTTTTTATCCCGAAACCAGTTGATGAATTTTGTGATTTTTCCACTATCGATTAATGAATTTTGCGATTTTTCTGCTATCGATTGACGAATTTCGTGATTTATCGACTATCGATTAACGAATTTCACAATTTTTTCCATGAACGAACAAATTGCACACTTTCTTTCTGCTGATGTTCGACAAATTTCACACTTTATTTCTGTTGCTGTTCGACGAATCTTGCAATTCTGTTCCGCGATTGTTAGACGAATTTCACTATTTTTCTCCCGAGATCATTTGACGAATTTTGCGATTTTTCTCCCCGAACCTATTTGACGAATTTCTCCAATTTTTTTTTTTTTTTTTTTTTTTTTTTTTTTTTTTTTACAACAGTTAGACAAAATTAATTTTTTTCCTGCAATGCCCGATTTCTTTCCCGAGACCATTTGACGAATGTCGCGATTTCTTTCCTGACACCATTTGACGAATTTCGCAGTTTATTCCACAATCGTTTGACAAATTTCGTATTTTTCTTAATCAAGTATTTGTAAATTTGTTATTGGCCAGTGCTAAAAAACACTGGCGAGTAAAAAAATCCATGTACTGGCCAGTGAGTAAAAATATCAATAACACTTGAAAAATTCATTTACACTTGTTTTGTCTTAAAATATAAAAGAAATATACACAATATTTTAAAAATATGTATCAAATATATGCATATATCAAAAATGTCAAAAATCAAGATATATATCACCGAACACTGGTTAATATACTAAATGTATGGAAATAATATTGATACATTGCAGCGAAGTTATTTTCATTGATGGTAGTAAGCTCGTGAATTTCTCTTATTAAACTTCAAGGACACAAAAAAAGAAAAAAAAATGCTTCAGAAACTAAATATTTTTTTACAGAAATCTGTTCTTAACTAAGAACTAAATTAATCACGAAATATAAAAAAAAAAAAAAAACACAGTATCTTATGGGCTAAGCTATATTTTTTTCTTGTTTTTTTATGTATCTTTAATGGATATCAGTACATTAAAAAAATAATAATAAACTAATGGAACTTCTTGTATAATCTGCTAAACTTGTTTATTATTTTTTTTTTTTGGTAAAAAATAAGGTGAAATCTGTCAGAACAGTCGCAAAAAAGAAGTAAAAAAAAAAAATTTAACACTACGATAGTTTTAATTTTATTTTGATACATAATGAATGCAAATATGTTTAATATTTTCATTAATGTCAATCAAAGGCAAAATACTACATTTTGAAAATAAAATGCTAATCCTTAGAATTTTAAAGCATCTTGTGTGCAAAGTTATGGATTAACTTTAAAAAATACAATATTTAAGCTTTCACTCACCCTAAAATTGAAAAAACATCTTTAATAACAGCTTTTTTCCAAAATTCTGCTGAATGCGTTGAAGAACAAACACTGAAAAAAGAAAATGTATCTCATAAACATAAAATTGTTACATTATTTATTATAAATTGAAGAATTACTTATTTTAAAAAAAATCAAATCTTTTGACAGAAGAAATTGTCATTTAAGGTGGTTGTCAAAGGACCTGCTCAACAACAAACTTTCTGACACATTTTTAAACGCAAAAGCATAAAATTGGCAGACCTGACTATGAAAGCGATTTGGAATGGAAAGAAGTTTCCTATTATTTTTTTTCAATAAATGACTTATTGAGTCATAAGTAGTCCTTGCCATGTGACGATGCAATTTTCGTGCTTTTTGGGTTGCTGCGTCAGGAATTCAGTTCAAAACACAGACTTGGACAGTATTTTCTGAAAAATCTTCTGCCTTTACCAAAAAATGCAAAAATGGCGTTTCCAGGAGTGTAAAAACTGGGCGCCAATGGGCCAATTGCCGCCACTAAATTTTTACTATTCTTCAGGTAATAAGAATACTAATACAATTTAGGCGAAGTACACTAATAAAATTTAGTGATGACAATCGGTCCATTGGAGCCCAGTTTTTACACCCTTGCAGGTTTTGATTACATAGTTTCTGAATAAGAACACTTGCCGATTTCATGCATTTCCGAACAAAAATTAATCAAAAAGTATGTCATAAAGCAGTCATTTTGGATTTGAGAACAGCCTTAAAAATTAAGAAAATGTAATAAATGAGACAAAGGGTTCACATTACAGATGAGTTTTGGCTCTGGTTTTGGAGCCTGTGCCATGATTCCAAGTCCAATCTCGCCTCAGCTCGAAAAATTGTATGGCATCAAAGCCCGAAAGTATGCAGTAGAAAACTGTTAATAAAATTTTTAAATTGTTTAAGAATATTTTTTTCTTTTAAAAATCTCTTCTTGCATAGAAATGTGTTATTAATCCTAACTCCCCCATGACAACATTTTGCGATTTTCATGTCCCTGAAAACCGGTTTTAAATAGTTAATTTGTTATTTATACCCAACCATTGGCAAAAATCATAATTTCTATTCTTTTAAAGTATTATTAATATACAACTATGGCAGACAAAAATGAGTTTCTGTATTCCAATAAGGCTGGAAAAAGACTTCAAACAGAAAGTGAGAATAGGAAAAGGATATCCCACAGCTTCATTTTGTTAATAAAACTGATTATGGCTTTAGAGTAAGATAAAATATTCCTCCCTATATAGGGAAGACTGATACACAGTGGACCACTTTTTCAGTTAATTTTTTTTTCTCTTTAATGGACAAATTGATCTGCATGAAAATATTTTTGAATATTCCTTAAACCTTTATACATTCATCATAATTTTCTCATAACATAGTTTTCAATACATTTTTCAAAAAAATATTTTTTATATGCACTCGTAAAGTGGACTAATGTGCCCCACTTCTGGAGCACAGTGGACCGCTATTAGGTATAATCTAAAATACAATATAAATTTATTTTTCGTTAATCTAATTCTTTATTTTCTCTTTACCTGCAAAATAACATAGTAATGTAAATTTACAAAAATAAATATATAATATATATATTGAAAATAATAACAGATTAATACAGGAACAATTGCAATTTAGTTGAAGTTATTACTTAAGTATAAAAAAATCAGCGCACATTAAAATTTGCAAATGAAATTCCAAAATACTTATGAGTAAGATTGAGCCTGGAATTTCCCAAAATACTTTTGGGTTCTTGGAGCAATATTATGAAATCATTGACATCAACAATAGATTCATCTACAGTTTCGGGAAAAGTAAACAGATTTCCAATCAATTTGCGTCTCATGAATCTTACTTGAATAGAATCATCACCAATTAGACTACAGTTATATTTATCAAAGGCAGTCAATACAAAACAAAATATTTCTTACTATGTTAAATAGTTATTTTTCTTTGTTTACTTTATTTTACAGTTAAATAACTACTTTTAAACAATATTTATTTATAGTAAAAATGCAATTATTAAATATTTTGAACATTCTGCATTACAGGAGCAGAGTAGATTGTAGATCACTGTGCCCCAGGAGTGGGTGGTCCACTGTGCCCCATGTTGAAGTTCAATAAATAACCATATTAATATTGTTTATAGCTTTCTTTTAAACATATTAACTTTAAAGTTAAATAAAAACAAGTATCTTAGCTTTGCAAAAAAGCTGTTTTATCAGATTTATCTACTACCTTTAATTACTAAAAAAATTGAAATATGATGAAAAATTTTACTTTTAGAAGCTCAAAACAACCAATCAGGATAAAATAGTTCAATCTGAGCTAAACATATTTTCTGAAGGCTATAAATAATCAGTGCAGTGCTGTTGTCTATTAAGAAAGAAGAGAAGCTTTAAAAAAATTTAAATAAATAAAATATTAAGGGGTGGTCCACTGTGCCCATAGGTCCAGTGTGTACCGGTCTCCCCTACCATCAATTGCAATACCCTCAGATTCCATTTCAAACTGATTTTTAAGGGATTGTAAAATACTTTAAGAGACTTGGAAAATTTTTTTGCTTCTCAAATAGAAGTTTTTCTTTGCCATTTTTGAATGTGAATAAATAAAATTTTTACTTTGAGAGTGAGCCTGAAGGCTGATATTGAGACTTGTTTTTTCATTACATTTTTTATTTATTTTGTTATAAAAAAAACAGCTTAGGATTAAAATTCAGAAAGATTATGCTCACTGTCCCCTTAGTTCTGAAAAAGTGAATTTTCTTCTATGTCAGGTGCAAAGCCGTCTTTAGTGAAAGCGAGGGCAAGTACAAGAAGTTTGGCGAGGCACTTACATTCAGGCTAAAATTGAAAATTTAGCTTTTTTTTATTCATCTACAAGAAATGTTTAATAATAATTTTTGTTTTATTTAATGACATATATTATGTCATTAAATAAAGCAAAGGTAACTATTCAAAAATTCTGGTAGATATTTTGAATTAAAAAAAAAAAAAACTCCTTAATTGGCAACACTACTTCTCGCAACATAATCGGCTTTTGAAAAAGCTTGCGCTCAAATGACATACACAATGGCGCATCAAAGATTATGTTTTTTTTAGGGGGAGGAGGGCAGTATGTTTTATAAAGAATCGGACCAATTTCCTTTCATAATGCTCAGACTGGTGTCGGTTTAGTCTTTTTTCAACAGATTTGGAACGGGCGGAGAATTCATTCCAGCCGTGTCAGGCCGGAGCAGTTTTTTTTTTTTTTTTTAGGGTGGTAAAATAGTAATATTGTACAGTCGTTAAAGAGAGAGAAAACATCCTCATACCTTTTAATCATGAAATTGTCGCAGAGTGATCCGAAAGATACTGTTCCCGAATTGTGTCTATTTTTTGAATTTGAATACAAATTTTGAAAGAGAAGTCATCTACATATTATCGACTTAGAAATAATTTTATCAGCCAGTCGTCAAACCAACTTTCAGATCCCTGGCTCTGTCAATTTTTTATCGAAGCCCTCCCCCTACATTTTAGTGTACCATAAATATAAGGGACTGGCAATTAAAACACACATAATGGGATCCATGATTATCGTAGAATACTCTCCTATTTTGCATGATAAATATAATCTTTATAAAGGAAGGACATGGTCGTTTTTCTTAACCAAAGCCCCTAAATTTTAGTATAGCATGAATATAAGGGCTCATTAACCAAAAACACTTATAAATCGGATCAAATCATCACGACACAAACAAATTTTGATGTCACAAAACAAATGTTTTGATTCATCGCCCACAGTCAGCCATCTCATTTTTTAAATCAAAACATTTTAACATTTATTATTAAATATAAATAAATTAGTCAATAAAATTAAATAACGTATTTATAATAAGTAAATATGGATCAAAATTATTTTGGAAATGAGAAACAAAACAAATATGTTTTGATTTAAAAAACAAGATGGTGGACAGAAGGCTAATCCCAAACCTTAGCCCATTAATTTTTTTCATAGCAGCCTGAACTCATGAATGGGATTAACATCTAAAAAAATTATATATTTTATGAATAAAAAACAATATATTTAATTTTACACTTACCTAAAAATTGGGAAAATATCCCACTATTTCTTAAAAATTTGCTGAATCTTGCTGAAGCACATACACTGAAAAATGATAAAATGTATTTTATAAACTTATTGCATTATAGATTATTATAGATAAAATAATTACTTAATTTATTAATTTGAAGAAATTATCTGACAGAATTCTTATTTAAGAATCTAAAAAATCCTTAATTAAATATGAGAGAATGGGTTCTCATTAGAGATGAGTTTGGGCTGTTTACACAGCCTGAGCCTGACTATTTTAGACTCAAGACTGCCTGAGCCTGAAAGCCGGTGGTAGATAATCAGTTAATAACATTTAATTTTTTTTTTCTTTTTTTACATAGTGTATTAATCGCAATTACTATCTCAGGACAATATTTGGAGATTTTCATGTCCCTGAAAATCTGTTTAAAATAGAAAATGTTATTTATACCCAACCACTGGCAGAAATCTGCTAAAATCACAGTTATTCTTCTAAAATATCACAATACAACTGTGGCAGAAAGATAAGAGTTCTGTTTTCCAATAATTCTGGAAAAAGACTTGAAACAGAAAGCGGGATATAAAAAGGAAATACCACAGCTTCAATATGTTACTAAAACTACTATGCAAAGGCTTCAGAATCACCAGTTAGGATATTTATCTTTATATCTTATAAATAACCAGTTTCCTTTAACACTAATTTTTTAAGGATTGCAAAACACTAAGAAATTTAGACTCATTCTTGTTTTTCAAATAGCAAGTTTTTTTTTTTCTTCTCAATTTGCGAATAAATAAAATGGTACTTTCCTGGACACCATGCCAAAATGTATGCTAATGCAAATGTATGTATGTAAAGGCTCGTTTAACTACAAGCCGGCGAAAAAAGTAACGAGCGAGTTAGCTAGCGAAATAGTGGTCGTTTACACATGAACTTGTTTACTCGCTCAGTAGCCAACTTGCTCTGATAATCAATCAATCAATCACTTGTTGCGTTTGCTTTCTTTTATTTTACATTAAGGGTTTAGTTTTCCTGTCTAGTTTTTTGTTTGTTTGTTTATTGGTGAAAAATCGAAGTGGAACGCAAATGATATTGCTGATTTTAAGTAGATTTTGTAAGAAATACTACCTATTACATTCTCACCTAAGTTGGAATTTTTGAAAATTTTTTGCACATTCTACGCCGATTATGACTCTCAGAACCCAAAACCACCCCCAGTTCAAAACTTTATATATATATCTGTGTATGTCACTTTTTTATGGACATGATAACTCCCATAATTCTGCATAAATCTCTTCCAAACTGATACATAAAATCAAGGGACATAAAATCTCGGTAAAGTTTGTTAATGGGCAAAATTGAACCGGGGTGGGAATGGGAAAACAGAAAAAAACCCATAATTTCTTAATTATGATACGTATCGATCCATTTAAAGAGTTATTACTTCTAGGAAAAAGCCGAAAATTTATGTATGACAGATTTCTGATATCATTAAAAATGGCCCCAAAGGGGGGAGGGGGAAAGGGTGTTTTAAAAAAGGAAAAAATTTATAACTTCGTCAATGTCAATTTAGAAGATATCAAATCCACTTAAATTTATTATAAATCCTCTTAATATTATCTAAACAGGACCAACCCTTAAAACCAAAAAAAAAAAAAAAAAAAAAAAAAAATTCCTGCTGGCTCCGCCCTGCAAACAAGTTAGGTTTCGAAGTGAGCGTTTCCAAATGCTGCATCATGGCAAAAAGGTCATTTCTTCCGCAATTCCCAATAAACAGGCGCCCTACAGTCTGCGTCTTCGAAATCTACCTGTGCTTGTAGGCCGAGCCGTCAGGGATTTTTTAAATGTACATCAAGCGTATCCTATGTTATAGAACATAAAACACCTAGATTATTTAAATATGAAATTTTCACACAGCTGTATAATGTACTTGCTGAACCATTTCTACTTGTATGTAGTAGATACTCTAAGTTACTACATTGTATTATTTACTTTAAAATACACTGAAAAGTGATGTTAAAATATCATAAAACTTTTTTGCAATTTTTTTTTTTTTTTTTTTAAATAGAAATTCAACTGTAAACAATAACATTAATAGTTAAACTTGTACAGCATCAGATTACCATTATGAAAATTTCTGTTTTTCAAAAGAAAGAAAATTAGTGTTATATAAATAAAGTATATTTATGTGATCATTCTGAAACTTTTGCTAGTTTGAATAACATTCATAATCTTAAGTTTTAATTTTTAACTTAATTGTTTACATATCAAATACATGTGTGAATTAAAGTTATTAGTATTATTTTTTAGTTTCTGCTACTTACTGGCAGAAACTCCAAAGTGTAATCCTGGATCCACCACTTACCTTACATTTGTACAAAAAATTGTAGTTAATTCGTAGTAAATTGATTTTCACCTAATGAATGGCTGAAGGACGTCAGAAATTGCCGAGAGTGCACTCCAGGCATAAATATCGAAATTGTTGATACTGGAACGGAACTCGAAACAGGTATTCTAGAAACTTGAGGAATCACCAGTTATTAAATAACATAGTGCAACTTCCAGATTTGTGGCAGTTGGGATTGCACTTCTCATATTCATATCTTGTTTCTTGAGCATTCTATCAACCATCTGCAGTAAATCATCAAACTGGGCGCTTTCAAAGCTCAAAATATTTCAGTAAGCCATCTTCGTCCTTCAACTCTTTCAGTAACCTGCTCGATGCAATTTATTTTGTGCGTATTTCTATTCATGGTTTTACCCACACATTTCTACAACTAAATTTCTTCTTTTTAACTTCTCTTTGATAACATGAGCAGCAACAACAACACCGGCACGAACTAATTCATTCAACATTGTTTACATACACAGAACCACGAACCATAGAATACTCGCAGCGATTTTACTAGCAACGTTTACACACAGCTAGTTTACTAGCCAGATAACTAACAAGGCACCGAGAAGAGAGAAAAGTAGTTTTCAACATTTTTCTAGCTCGCTGAGCTGCCAGATAGTTAGCTAGTCAACGTGCTTACACGGGGCGAGTTTATTAGCAGCTAGCAAATTCGCCGGCTTGTAGCTAGTAAATTTGCTCAGTGTAAATGACGCCTTAATGTATGTAAATGTATGCTTGCCGACAATTTTGTCCGTATAACAGAAAAGTACCAATAAAATTTTAAACAAGAGTCTGAACACTGGTATAAAAGTCAATCTAAAGCCCGTGCTGGGCCCAGCCTATCTCATCAAGCAAAATGTGTAATCTATGATTAGCTTTTCTTTTAAATTTAAATATTTCTTCATTGATTTTTTTGCATACCCCCCCCCCCCCCCCTCACCTTCCCATCCTGATGCAAATTTTCTCCAGTTTCAGACACATTTCTAATAATAGGAGGGAAAAATACAAAAATTCTAAGAAGCAACCAACATTATGGCTGCACAAAAAAAAATCATACCAACTTTATTCTGTAACTGTTCTGATGACAACAAATATAATTAACATACAAAAACATAATATCAGCATATTATGAATTAAAAAAAAAAAAAAAAAATCTTAAAACAAACAGTTTTTCATCTTTTAGAAATTATTTTTCTACACTATTTTTAAAAGCACAATCACTTAACATAAACAAACCCTTTTAGCATGTTTTAAAACACTTTCTTGCATTTAAAAGCACTTTTTTACTTTCAGAAACAATCTACTAAAAATATTTCATTATCTAAAAACAACATAAGCCGCTTCTTTCGCCTTTAAAAATCAAATCATTATAATGCAGCTGCCCCTATGATAAACAAGGTGGTGGCTAACGCAAGCCTAACCAAAAATCCAAGTTTAAAAAGGGGAATTTTACTTCAAACGAACAATAAAAAGAAATACATGCACATGAAACAAAAATAAACACGATAATATTTTTAAAATGTAAGTCAGGCTGTATAAAACTGACATACAGCCGTCTTTGTACTTTATTTACATCAAGACGCAAACAAAACAGCCTACTTAAGTAAAACACTGTATTTGTTTATAAGGGCAAATGCACAAATTTTAAATTTTCATTAACGATATTGCAAATAGCAGGCTAATGCTGAAGCTGTTCCAATTTAATATTCATTAAAGTAAAACAGAAAATAGCAGCTTACTTACTTACTTGGATTTAAATGGGAAACTCCACCATTCCACGCGGTCTTGTTTTGTTGTTCGTTGGGTCCGCCATTGCGAAGTCGAAGTCGTGATCTCAGTCGAGAGCCAAGGAAGCCAGCCGGCGCGGCGTTGCTGTGGGCAGTTTATTTCTACTTCACAGCGCATGCGTGTGAAAGCGTTGCATCACTGAAGGCGTACGCGACGCTACCGAGGCATACAAATGAAGGATCTTGTCCGTAAAAAAATGGTTTGGTAATAACCGTGTAGATAAACGGGTTTTGTCCGTAAAAACAAGCTAATATTTCAAAATTACACTTTCATAACGTAAATTTACGGAGTTTGACCATTTAGCTTGAAAAACGGACGTTTACCGTAAAATTATACGGTAAATGTCCATGAATTTACGTATTTTTTTTACAGTGTATAAGTTTACTATGGGTGTTGGAGGGTTAAGCATGCGGAAATTACAGTTGAATACTAGTTTTTAAATAAAATATGATGATTATTAATAATACCGTTTCTCCGCTATATCACTTATTGTGAAAGGAAAATATAAAATTTTGCGACAGTATATGTTATTTATACCCTTAGAAATATTCATCATTCGGCTCATAATTTATGTATATATAAAGTACAACCGAATACTATAACTATTACTTTTTGAGCAAATATGATGGATTTTTATTTTGCTATTTTTACAAGCTTTTATTTAACTTGCTTTGTGAGTCCGTTCGGCTCAAATCTTGCAATCCAATTTTAAGACACTTCCTATACTACAATCGACCCAATTTTTGGTAGTATGGCATATTTCTATGGTGACAATACAATAATCAGTAAAATAATAATAATAATAATAATAATAATAATAATAATAATAAAATTTGCCTCTTTCATCCCTCTGGGAGAGGGTACGCAAATGTCATCGCGTATGTGATGACGTAAATGTCATTGATTGCCTTAAAATAAGCTGGATAATCTCCAAGCATGGTTGATAAATGCACTATCTTTCAAATACGCACAAGGTATCAATGGATGTAGGTTCGATTCCAAGGAGGACGTTGATCGATTTTTTTTCTTGCCAGAAAACTGGAATTAAAATTGTATGTACATTTTTTTTTTAAACCAAAAAAATCACTCGCAATTTAATTTATTTATTTTAAAAAAGGTACTTATTTCAATCAACTGTACCTTTTTTTTTCTTTTCTAGTACATTATAATAAAAGCCTGTCTTTCTTTTTTCTTTTCTTTTTCTTTTTTTTCTTTTCTTTTTCTTTCTTTCTTTTCTTTTTTTCTTTTTTTGTCTCTTACTTAAAATTTATTTCAAATTATCTCTGTTGTGAAAGAAAAGCAACTTTTATAGGAATAGACAAATATTCTGAAAAAGAAATACTTTTTTATTTAAAATATTTTTAATATTTTATTAATATGGATGATGATTTTGGATGATGATTTAGATTCATTTGGATGATGATTTAGATGTATAAAAATTACAGTTGAATACTTTTGTAACTGTTAGAGAGACTAATTATGTTTATTTTTTTATGCGATTTTTCAGTTACTATATTCAATTGCTGTTTTTTTTTTTTTTTTTTTTTTGAGGGGGGGGGGGGGATGAATAATAAAATGTTTGAAAATATATGTGCAAAACTTCATAAAATGCTGCTGGTTGACACTAATCATTATACATCGGCCAAACAACATCAGTACAAATGATATTCTAAATTTATTAGCAATTAAGAAAGCTCAAAGAATAATTTTCTTTTTTTAATTACATTATTGAATTCTTTTAATTCACAATGTAAGCTTTTGACAAGTCAATAATAAGTCTTTTAACGCTCCCTCTATTTAATTAGTAAAAAAAAGAAGAAGAAGAAGAAGAAATATGACAATAAAAGTACAATTTTCAGCCGGCATATCCCTCTCCGAAATATTTTCCTGCCTGCGGACTTGATTTATGCAGTATTGTTACCATTTGAGTAAACACAACGATGATTCATAATGCTGTTTTTCAGCATTACCACTGTTGTAAAGCAGGGGGAAAAAATTGCCGGCAAAAGGACAAAATTGATGGGTTAATATATTGTAACACCTCCTCTAAGCCGACCCGATAATGTTGGTAAATAAATGGTAGCGAATCGAATCAATGGTAAAGAGAATTTTTGTAGGATTAGAAAATAGAACTTTTATTATGAATAATATCGATTCTAATATTAATATATACATGGGGTAGTTACATTATTTAATTATTTTTCGTGGGTCATCAACTTTCAATTAATGATCCCTTGACTCGGAGTTTAACTCACACAACAAAGTCTTCTGCACAGCACAGTCTGCCGTATTTACAGTGTTAAGTTCGCTCGGGCCGAGATGTACCCGTTCCGTTCCTCGGAATAACTTCGTTGCTACGATGAATCAGAGTTAAGAACTCCTTCACTTGCACTTGTCGTGCCTTCTCTTAATCGGGGCTTTCTTGGATACGTGATGGAACCACACAACAGAGGATCGACCTCTCTAGCGTCTCTACGCTAAGTTCGAAACAGATGTTTCTTACCCTCTCACCAGCGATCAACTTCTCTTGTTGAGATCTTTTCTCAAACTCATCTCTCTAACTTTTCATCTCTCACCGGAGATTTTTCACTAGGGGCGGAGATTTTGTCGAGGCGGAGCATCTTGAAACTCTTCAGCCTCTCAGCAGCTTTGGGATACGTCATTCCCATTTATAACAAGTCCGTTATTGGATATTCTATGACAAAGGGCATAGAATCGTGTGCAGACATAAAATCGTGTGCAGAGTTCGTCTCCCCCTGCAGATGCTATCTGTGCCCCAGCTCCGGCATAGATCAAAGCATATGGCCCCTACTTGGGTGACCCTTTTCGATGCATCAATGTCCGAGCGTTTCACTCGCAGCACAAAAGATATTCCGCGTTTTGCCTTTCTTCAAAGCTACGCTAGCGTGGGAAGGTATGCAAAATAAGGTCCCTTCTAAGCGTTCTCACAGGAAAGACTAGGATGACACACACTGCACCTGGGTGAAGAGACTCCATTCTTTACAGCACCCCCTCCTCAAACGATTCTTAAGGGTGAAACACTAGGAATCTCTAACTGGCGGATAAAGAATTGCAAGCTCAAATTACATCAGAGTGGCAAGAGATAAAACAAACATGAATAAAATAACACTATTCATTTTCTTTTTGCGCGCTCTGATATGAATCATGAACATATATTGAAATAAAACACAGTGAAATTAAAAAAAAAAAATATGTTCAAATAATTATGTACAAAAGTTTATCCAGAAATCTCATTAAACTCGACTCAGACAATCAACATGCGGAATGTCTCTGCCTGGGCGATGAGAAATTGCATAATTATAAGGTTGCAGAGCCAAGGACCACCTTAACAATCTAAGATTATTTCCAGAATTTCTTTTTAGAAATACCAAGGTATTGTGATTGGTTTCGATAGAAAAGTTTTGTCCATCAATGTAATGCCTTAATTTTTTTATCGCGAAAATGATTCCAGCACACTCTCTTTCAGTGGCGCAGAAACTTTTCTCACTATCGGTAAATTTGCGGCCTAAATATATTATGGGGTGTTCTTCCGATCCCTCTCTTTGAGCCAAAACAACGCCAATACCTAAGTCACTAGCATCAGTTTGTACTATGAATTCTTTCTGAAAATTAGGAGCGTATAGCACCGGTTCTTCCGTAAGTTTCGTTTTCAAAGTCTCAAAGGCTTTGCCCATTTCGTCGCTCCATGCGATCCGTTCCTTTTTATTTTTCCCTTTTAGTGCTCTAGTCAACGGTTCTACAATCACTGCATAATCTTTTATGTAACGGGAATAGTATCCAGCCATTCCCAAACATCTACGAATTTCAATTTTCGATTTCGGAACCGGTAATTCCTTAAATGCCTTTACTTTTGACTCAGCTGGCCTCCGACGTCCCTCTTCTACTATATGCCCAAGATATTTTCTGTTTTCTGAGCGAAATTGCATTTCGCCAATTTGATTTTGAGTTTCGCGTCATTAACCCTTTTAAGTACAATTTCTAGATGACGCATATGGTCCTCCCAACTATCCGAAAAAATCGCCATATCATCTAGATACGGTAAACAGAATTCTTCAAGCCCTCTCAATACTTTATCCATAAATTTTGAGAACCTGTAGGAGGCATTCAAGAGTCCAAAAGCCATGACCAGAGGATAATAGGATCCAAAGCTTGTAACAAAAGCTGCTAATTTCTGAGCCCTCGGGGTCATTGAATTTGCCAGTAGCCTTTCGTTAGATCTAAAACCATAATATACTTAGCACTAGAGACTTTTTCTACTCTTTCCTCAATATTGGGTAAAGGATAAAATTCTACTTTTGTGATGGCATTTAGTTTTCTGTAGTCTATACAGGGCCTCGGGTCCTTTCCTGGAGTTTCCACGAGTATGATTGGGGAGCTAAATTCAGATTCGCTTTCTACTATAAGATTTAATTCTAACATCCGCTTAATTTACTTGCGAAGTATCCCCGTTTGTCGGGGCGATGTTCTATAGGGTGTCGAACGGACGGGTTTTAGTTCAGACAATTCGATATCATGCTCTATAAGATCCGTACGTCCTGGGTCATTCGAAAATACTGTCCCATAACGATCCAATAAATTTTCCAACTGTCTCAATTGTTCAGAAGTACATCTAGTTGTTAAACCACTCTCTCTTACGACTTCATCGAACTTATAAACTTCGGAATCGGCACAGGGAAAAACTATATCTAAATCTTGTTTATCCTCAACCTCGTTTATCTCTCGCGTTAAAATATTTACTAACTCCACCCGCTTTTTATAAGGCTTTCATAAATTCACGTGATAAATCTGGGATTTCTGTCGCCTCCCAGGAACATTCACAATATAATTGGTTTCCGAGATTTTTGATTCAATCTTTCCCGGTTCTATCGAACTAACTGACATTTTATTTGGTTTACTGGTTGCCAAAACCAGTACCTCATCTCCCACGTTAAATTTTCTTTCTACCGCCTTTTTGTCAAACCAAAATTTCCTTTTTTCATGTTCTGCTGACATGTTTTCAACGGCTAAATCTTGACACCTTTTTAATCTGTTCGTGAGATTAAACACATATTCCGTCACGAATTTTTTTCCCTCCCCTTCTCTTATCCATATTCCAAATACTAACGCTTTCAAAAGCCTTCCAACTTTCCTATGCCAACATTCAATACTATCGCTTATTGTGCGACACTTGCTCGAATCTCTCATCTTTACACCGAACCTTTTTAGAAATGCGGTCGTTAAATCATTTATCAATCTTCTTCCAAGGTCTAAGTATCCTGACACATTTTCCTTAACTTTCGTTTTCCCTAAGTGAAATGACACTTTTTCTATGCACGCACCACAAATAGCTATCTGATAATTCAATGGAACAACCACCAGCATTCCTTCACTTATGCGATTGTCTCTCGCTTTTTTCATCTTCAAAGAATCCCCTGCGTCACAATGCGATTCTTCAACTTCCGTTTTTTTCTAATTTCTTTGAGAGATTGATCCATGTCTTGTTCAATTTTCCTATCCTTCCTTCCAATTTTTGCTAAGATCGAAGATCCCTCATTTATCGACAAAGGCGATAATCCCTTATCCACACTGACCAATTCAATAGGTCTTCACCCATTTTTTTAATTCAACGCTTCGGCTTCAATACTTTCGCTAGAAATTTTTTTTCTCCCTCGCAAATCATAATTTGTTTATTTACCGGATTCGGAACTTGGTCAACCTTTCCTCTCGTTTGAGCGCGTGTCAAAACTGCATTCACTAATTCGGGTTTTCTCTTCGCCTGTTCTAACAACTTTTGAGTTTCATTACCCAACAAATAGTAATTCATGTCTGAATCTCTATTGTTTACTCCTGCCTTGGTTTCAATGACCCCCACACCTTCAATTTCTAACGTAACCTCTGCTACAGGTAAACAGTATAATTTACTGTCCAGCGGAGTTTTAATCCATACGTGGTCTCCATTCAATTTATCTTGACTGACTAAGTCGTATGGAAGCAAATCTATCTCACTACCACTGTCCCTCAAAGCAGTTGCCTGAATTCCATTCAATAATATCTTACTCAAATAGGGGGAGAAGGCTTCCTCAAGTGTCGGCTTACTATTTAAGTGACTGACCCGCGCAGCATCTTTCTCCCGCTTTTTAATTTCCGGACAATTTACTTTGTAGTGACCGCTTTGCAAACACGGGTAACACTTGACTTCTCGCCTTTTTTCGAACGCCTTTTCCCTTTCTTTATTATCATTTCGATCCCTCCAATTATAATTAATCTCCGGATTTCTGTTACCGTTTCGCACATTTTCAAAAGTCCTGGGTCTTTCAAATTTCTTCTCTAAAGGGAGTTTCGGATTCCACGTTTTTTTAGACGGGCGTTTGATTGCCTCGTACGCATCTAAAAGCCTCACTAATCCTTCCGGGTCTTTAATTTCCGCCCAGTTATCCATAAAATGTTCGCGCATTTCTGGAGACGCCCTCCTCTTGATTTGGTCCGTGACAAACAAATTTTTTAATCCTTCAAAATCCGAAACTTGTAAGCATGACAGCCAACCTTCTAAAAAACTATTAAGTTCGAAGATCAGGTCTTTCCAGACTGAATTAGGGTTCCGCGGATGTTGACTAAATTTTTGTCGGTACGTCTCTGCATTCAAGCGATAGCGCTCTAACAATTTTTCTTTCACATAATGAAAATCATCAATTTTGTCTTCAGGTTCTCTCAAAATTAACTCGGCCATTCCCACAGGTAATAATGATAGTAAGTTCGTCACCAGCTCATCGAATTTAGATTACATTTTTTTGCCTGTCTCTCGAATAAATTCAAAAACAACGATATATCCGAATTCTTTTCATCAAAGCGATGCATAATTGTTTTTAGGGGTAAATGATTCGTTCTAACTGAGATGCTACTGGATGCTGTACTCCAATCATCTGACTCTTGCGTTAATTTTAACCTAGCTAACTCATGTTCACGTTCTTTTTCTTTTTCCGATTCTTCCCAAAGTCTAACTTTCTCTTTCTTCGATTCTATCCGAAGTCTATCGTTCTCTTCCTTCTCTGCCAATAATTTAATTTCCCTATCTTTTTCTATATGTTTAATTTGTGCTAATGCTAGCTCTTTCTCAAATCCCTCTGACGATTCTATCTTTTTTATGATTTTCGGTGCTGTATCATTCTCTTCTAAAATGACCTCAAATTCGTAAGCTAACGTTTGCAAATCAGCTTTCCTAAAATATTTAAGCTCCGACATTTTTAAAGTTTAAAATTAGAAATTATCTTTCCCACAAATATAAAACAATACAATAAGATTGAATGCTATTCCTACCAAGTGCGCTAAAATATTACTGAAATATACACTCATAAAAAGTACGCTTAACAATAATATATAGGAAATATGCAACATATAACAATAAGCAACTCTATCCTATCGTCCACATTCACCTTGGTATTTGGTTATAAAATACATATGGGATAAATTTTACACAAAACAACAATTTCAATTTCAAAAAGTACAGTAAAAATATTTAAATTGCAAAAGTCTTATTCAATTCCTTTTTCTTTTAATCAATGGTGGTCTTAATCTCTGCATCCACTCTTAAAAGATTTAGAATAACTCACAAAAAAATATAAAAACAACTCTGTTATTTTTAAATATGAAATAAGTTCGATATTTTAATAAACATACAACTCTTTTCTTTCTAAAGCCTACAACACCTATACAAACACTATTAACAATTAAAGCCACTCTGAATATAAAAAGAGCTTACCTTCATTACTAAGAATCTTTCAGGGCGTCAGACTCTCAGGGATGCACAGAAGCACAGACTTTCACGGATGCACAGAAGCACAGATTTTCACGGATGCATAGAAGCACAGACTTTCACGGATGCACAGCAGCACAGACTTTTTCGGATGGGGAACTCTCCAGAACTCTTGTTAGGTTTCTCTCGGATGCTTTGTTGATCCACGGGGACGTCTAAGGAGACTCAGGTCACAAGGAGACTCTTTCTTGGAGCACTTTGATGATTCAAATTCCAGAGTTCACTCTTTGTCTTTAGAGATTGTCATTAATTTTTGCTGAATAATCCCACCACTGCCACCAGTTATAACACCTCCTCTAAGCCGACCCGATAATGTTGGTAAATGGTAGCGAATCGAATCAATGGCAAAGAGAATTTTTGTAGAATTGGAAAATAGAACTTTTATTATGAATAATATCGATTCTAATATTAATATATACATGGGGTAGTTACATCATTTAATTATTTTTCGTGGGTCATCAACTTTCAATTAATGATCCCTTGACTCGGAGTTTAACTCACACAACAAAGTCTTCTGCACAGCACAGTCTGCCGTATTTACAGTGTTAAGTTCGCTCGGGCCGAGATGTACCCGTTCTGTTCCTCGGAATATCTTCGTTGCTACGATGAATCAGAGTTAAGAACTCCTTCACTTGCACTTGCCGTGCCTTCTCTTAATCGGGGCTTTCTTGGATACGTGATGTATCCACACAACAGAGGATCGACCTCTCTAGCGTCTCTACGCTAAGTTCGAAACAGATGTTTCTTACCCTCTCACCAGAGAGCAACTTCTCTTGTTGAGATCTTTTCTCAAACTCATCTCTCTAACTTTTCATCTCTCACCGGGGATTTTTCACTAGGGGCGGGGATTTTGTCGAGGCGGAGCATCTTGAAACTCTTCAGCCTCTCAGCAGCTTTGGGATACGTCATTCCCATTTATAACAAGTCCGTTATTGGATATTCTATGACAAAGGGCATAGAATCGTGTGCAGACATAAAATCGTGTGCAGAGTTCGTCTCCCCCTGCAGATGCTATCTCTGCCCCCCCTTCGGCATAGATCAAAGCATATGGAACCTACTTGGGTGACCCTTTTCGATGCATCAATGTCCGAGCGTTTCACTCGCAGCACAAAAGATATTCCGCGTTTTGCCTTTCTTCAAAGCTACGCTAGCGTGGGAAGGTATGCAAAATAAGGTCCCTTCTAAGCGTTCTCACAGGAAAGACTAGGATGACACACACTGCACCTGGGTGAAGAGACTCAATTCTTTACAGTTTTTTACAATTCTTTACTTTTTTTGTCTCTTACTTAAAATTTATTTCAAATTATCTCTGTTGTGAAAGAAAAGCAACTTTTATAGGAATAGACAAATATTCTGAAAAAGAAATACTTTTTTATTTAAAATATTTTTATTATTTTATTAATATGGATGATGATTTTGGATGATGATTTAGATTCATTTGGATGATGATTTAGATGTATGAAAATTACAGTTGAATACTTTTGTAACTGTTAGAGAGACTAATTGTGTTTATTTTGTATGCGATTTTTCAGTTACTATATTCAATTGCTTTTTTTTTTTTTGAGTGGGGGGGGGGGGGTGTGAATAATAAAATGTTTGAAAATATATGTGCGAAACTTCATAAAATGCTGCTGGTTGGCACTAATCATTATACATCGGCCAAACAGCATCAGTACAAATGAGATTCTAAATTTATTAGCAATTAAAAAAGCTCAAAGAATAATTTTCTTTTTTTAATTACATTATTGAATTCTTTTAATTCACAATGTAAGCTTTTGACAAGTCAATAATAAGTCTTTTAACGCTCCCTCTATTTAATTAGTAAAAAAAAAAAAAAAAAAAAAGAAGAAGTAGAAGAAGAAATGTGACAATAAAAGTACAATTTTCAGCCTGCAAATCCCCCTCCGAAATATTTTCCTGCCTACGGACTTGATTTAAGCAGTATTGTTACCATTTGAGTAAACACAACGATGATTCATAATGCTGTTTTTCAGCATTACCACTGTTGTAAAGCAGGGGGAAAAATTGCCGGCAAAAGGACAAAATTGATGGGTTAATATATGAACAACATTTTTAATAGTTTAAAAATTTGTTCATTTCGCTGATAATGTAACCAAACGTAAATTGCGTTAGTATTGTTAACCTTTAGCAAGACTTATGATTATCCGTAATACTGTTTTTCAGCATGATCGCTTTGTAAAGGGAAAATAACTTTCAGAGGCAAAATATTAAGATTCTGGTTTTAAATATGAAAAGCAACTTTAATTGTTTAAATATATTGTCCATTTCCCTGATAATTGATAATTTAAACACACTTAAATTGTATGTATTTAGGTACTTTTGTTAGCATTTGAACAACAATGATCATAATGACTATTCATAACACTGTTTTTCAGCATGATCGCTTTGTAAAGGAAAAACAACTTTTACAGGCAAAATATTGAAATTCTGATTTAAAAGTATTTTGATTCGTTTAAAATCATTGTTCATTTCACTGATAATTGATTATTTAAACACACTTAAATTGTATTTTTGTAGTTTTGTTACCATTTGAGCAACAACGATTATGATGATTATTCTTAATACATATTCTTAATTTCAGCATGATGGCTTTGTGAAGGAATAACAGCTTTTACAGGCAAAAGATTAAGATTCTGATTTAAAAGTATTTTTAATCGTTTAAAGTTATTGTTAATTTCGCTTATTATTGATAATTTAAACTTAAATTGTATTTCGGTAGTTTTGTTACCATTTCAGCAACAACGATTATAATGATTATTCTTTATACTGTTTTTCATCATGATGGCTTTGTGAAGGAAAAACAACTTTTACAGGCAAAATATTTAAGATTCTAATTTTAAATATGAAAAGTACTTTTAATAGTTTAAAAATATAGTCCATTTCCCTAATAATTGATAATTTAAACAAACTTTAATTGCATTTAGGTAGTTTTGTTAGCATTTTGAAGAACAATGATCATAATGATTATGCATAGTACTGTTTTTCAGCATGATCACTTTTTAAAGAAAATCAACTTTTACAGGGAAAATTTTCAAAATTCTGGTATATTAAAATTTGAAAATAACTTTAACCATTTAGATATATTTTTCATTTTCCTGATAGACATAAGTAATATTTCAATACAATTGTTTAGTTACTTTTTGAGAAAATGTTATTGTTATTCAGCTTTATTGCTATTGTGAAGGTAAAACAATTGTTAAAGGCAAAAGATTAACTGAAGGAAAATGATGAACCAAGGAAAAATGTTTTAACACTTTAACGTTAAAAAAAAAGTGGCGCAGTAAATTATTTTTATTATTACATTTTTTTTTTTCAGATTATATATATATATTTTTTAATCTAATAAACAACTAAATATCTACTAAATTACTTAGCAAAATGACATTTATGAAACATTGTTAGTGTGAGGGAAATAGTTTGTTCTTAAACGTATTCTTGGTAATTCGAAATTCACTAGTAGAGTATAAAAGTACAATCTTGTAATATACAGTCAACAATAAACTTGAGTTTTATATGACATAATACATGATAATTAATATCAAGTAAAAAAGTAGTAATATAATAATCTCTGCACATATAAATCTTTGCCATAAGTTTATAAAACTCTGCCATAATTATGGAGACAAGTAGATATAAAATAAGAGT
>OZ007589.1:283337278-283527278 GCA_963931845.1 Maratus michaelseni | reverse complement strand
CGTGAAACATGATTTTCCCTCTATTTTTCTGTTGTATGTCTAGACCAGGGTCGCCGAACCTTTTCACATCAGCGTGTCAAATTTGTCCATAAAATATTTTACGTGATCGTAACGTGCCACTAACAAAAAAATTTAGTAAATCAAAAATTAGGAAACAAAATGATTTAAAATTCTGTTTTTAACATTAAAAACATATGGGTAACACTTCGTGTTATACTTAAGTGATAATAATTTAAAAAAAAAAAAATGCAATTTCTCTTGTTTCATCTTAGATGCCGAATAATTCATATCAGCTTCGTACTTAGTTTTTTAAGCGAATGTAAGTTGAATTGGAGTTATCTAACAAGATATTTAGTTTTTTACATTTTCATTTCCAAAAACGAAAATGACTCAGAAAAATAAAAGTGAAAATGGCTTCTTTTAAAAGTTCTTTCTGCCTCGCATTGAATTTCAAGTTGTCATAATTTTACCATCGGCCTTTTTGCTTATGATCTTTATTTTCCAATAATCATCTAATTCTCTCTTAATCTGAAAATTTTTTGAGTTAATATTGAGCTAGATTAAGATTCATTAAGTTGTATTTCATTTTCTTCAACCAATTGACGATGCCAACCAATCAAATAGCTAGTCTAAATTCAAAATAGTACAATTTGTACATTTTCCTTATATGCAGAGCTCGGGTGGAAAACATGGTAAATGACATTTTAAATTTTTTTCTGACTGGTTTTCATGTAAATTTTTTAACTCCATCCTGACAATCTTTTAAAAGTATGATATTTTTACTCAGTATATACCATAATAATCAAAGGTAAATATTACATACGAATTTTCATAACGAAAACTTTTTATACAAAACTCCAATAAAATAAAATAGATCAGACAGAAAATCTTGCACATAAGTTAATTGAAGGTCTAGTCTTAACAAATAAGCTGTTTTAAAGGAATCAATCCAAATAGATTTTTTTTTTCAATTTAATTTGAATGCTGAATATATCGAAACTTTCATTTCATTAGTTTTACACCCGAACACTTTAATAATTTGTTTTAGAACATGAGTCTATGTGCCGTGCCGAAAATAATCTCCTGCGTGCCACATATGGCACGCATGCCTTAGGTTCGCCATCCCTGGTCTAAACCATACCCATAGCCATGACGATTTTTATGAAGAAAATATCATGCCTTACAAATGTTTTTACTGAGAAGAGTTTTCCTTGAAAATGGAATATTTTTGTTTCCTTTCGTAAACTGAATGTTCAAAGTATATACAATTGTTTGTTACTAATGTATACAAATATATTGTTATGCTATATGGATTTTTATGCCAAAACCTGTTAACAACCCTTCAAATCAGCCTATATGAGGGAAATAAGATCTTACCATCGTTCTCTTACATCTCGTTTTGCACATGATTTTGGATATGCATCAGTTTTCTGAAAATTACTTATAACTAATTTAATAAAAGTATACGAAAAGATGTTTTACAACTGTTTTTAAAAAATATCAATCTATTTTACATTATTTGTGTTCTTTTTTCTCTTGTGTTGTATAATTTAATATGCTTCTATGAATTTTTGTATAGAAACCTGTAAAACATATTTCATTCTCAAGTAAGTCTGTATGCGCGAAAGATGATTTCATCTCTATTTTCCTGTTCCATATTTAGACCACACATTTAATCTTAACAATGTTTAAGGGAAAAATACACCATATGCTTGAAAATTTTTTAGTGCAAAAAGTTTTCCTTGAAAATTGAATATATTTGCTTTTCTTCGTAAATTGAATGTTCAAAGTACTGTTCAAAGACTATATACAATTGTTTTTAATTAATAAAATTATATTATTATGTATACTATATGAATTTTTATGCCAAAACCAGAAACAACCCTTTAAATCAGCCTATATGAGGGAAATAAGATCTTACCACCATTCTCTCACATCTCGTTTTGCTTTTAGATATGCATCAGTTTTCTAAAAATTACATATGACTGATTTAATACAGGTATACGAAAAGATGTTTTACAACTATTTTTTTTTTTAAATATCAATCTATTTTACATTATTTGTGTTTCTTTTCTCTTGCGTTGAATAATTTAATATGCTTCTATGAATTTTTGTATAGAAACCTGTAAAACATATTTCATTCTCAAGTAAGTCTGTATGCGCGAAAGATGATTTCATCTCTATTTTCCTGTTCCATATTTAGACCACACATTTAACCTTGGTAATGTTTAAAGGAAAACAAAACACCATGTTCTTAAAAAATTTTAGTGCGAAAAGTTTTCCTTGAAAATTGAATATATTTGCTTTTCTTCGTAAATTGAATGTTCAAAGTACTGTTCAAAGACTATATACAATTGTTTTTAATTAATAAAATTATATTCTTATGTATACTATATGAATTTTTGTGCCAAAACCAGAAACAACCCTTTAAATCAGCCTATATGAGGGAAATAAGATCTTACCACCATTCTATCACATCTCGTTTTGCTTTTGGATATGCATCAGTTTTCTGAAAATTACACATAACTGATTTAATACAAGTATACGAAAAGATGTTTTACAACTATTTTTTAAAAATATCAGTCTATTTTACATTATTTGTGTTTTTTTTCTCTTGTGTTGAATAATTTAATATGTTTCCTTGAATTTCTGTATAGAAACCTGTAAAACATATTTCATTCTCAAGTGTGTTTGTATGCGAGAAAGATGACTTCATCTCTATTTTCCTGTTCTATATTTAGACCACACATTAACCTTAACAATGTTTAAGAAAATAAAAAACACCATATTCTTGAAAATTTTTTAGTGCGAAAAGTTCTGCTTGAAAATTGAATATATTTGCTCTTCTTCGTAAACTGAATGTTGAAAGTAACTGTTCAAAGACTATATACAATTGTTTTTAATTGATATAATTATACTCTTATATATACTATATGAATTTTTATGCCAAAGCCTGTAAAACGAGTTTTACCTTCAAGTCAGTCTATATGAGGGAAAGAAGGTGTTACCATCATTCTCCCACTTCTCGTTTTGCATGCGTGTTTTTGGATATGCATCAGGTTCTGAAAATTACTTGTAACTAATTAATTTAATAAAAGTATACGATAAGAAAAATATCAATCTGTTTCACATTATTTCTGTTTATTTTATCCTGTGTTGAATAATTTAATATACTTCCTTGATATTTTGTATAGAAACAAGAGATTTGTTCGGGCACTCTTTTCGGAGCCCGGGTCCGCCCGAGCACGGTGATTTTAAAACCGAGCCCGCCCGAACCCGAAACATTGTGTGTCATCAGAGCCCGAGCCCGTCCGAGTCCGATACCGAAAAAAATTGCATAATATTTAAAAAGTGTTTTAAAAGTAATATCTCATTTTTAAAAAACTTCGTACGTGAAAATAACTGTTCATTCCATGCACATAATTAATTTTATGGAAATTTACATTCAATCTTATCAAAAGAGAAGTTTATCAAATAAAAATATACTTCCTTAAAATGGATGTAAATATTTTTCTCTCCCAACAAGCAAATCTGATAGACACATTAACGAAGTGCGTTTTATGAATAGATGCATGCAATTTGCAGAAATTACCATTTCTATGCCGAAGAATCGAACAACGATTTCTATTTCCGATAAAATGTGTATATTGTAACTTATAATTGATTCCTTAATTCAAAAAATATTTCGTTTTCCTGAAAATCAGCTAAAATTAAAAATTTGACACTGTTATCTGAATGATCCTGTGCTTTTATAGGAAAAGTGGAAACACTCTTTGATTGCTTTCTATCGAAATAACAATACATGACAATTACATCTACTTACGAATGGAAGTGACTTCATAAATGTGCAGAGCAGAGCTTTAGCAGGAGCTGAGTTCATGATTAAAAATAGAATCATTAACGTTATTTTGATATGAAGAGCTAGTATGACTCGCACAATAGAAGACTAAAAATTTGCAAAAGTAAGCTAATGCTGATTGACTAAAAACAAAAATAAATATTCATCTCGCATTAGAGCTCTAAAAAAAATAAAATAAAATAAACGTTCCAAAAAAATATCCTACTGTCATAAACGTAAATCTAATAACAAATATTATTCGCGCCTTTTCGCATTGGCGCCATATCACCCAGTCGTCAGTCGCGTCGCAAATATCGTAAATTTTCTTTTAAAGTAACATTCTAATACTAGAAAAAAAAAGATTTATGTTTCCCTATAAATTCTGATTAAAATAACATTAAAATTACTTGAAAGTGGAATATGTAATTTTAATGTTATTACTTGACAGTGGAATATGTAATTTTTTAGGGGAAAAAGTTATTTTTATTTTTTCTATATGAGAATAAATAAAGTTGTCAATTTCAGAAAGAATGAGCCCGAGCTTGCCCGGGACCATGCATGAGATTTCTCCGCTTTTTTGCGTACCAGTATAATCTTACAGAAAATGTTTTTTATTCAATCGGAACATTCTGCGATTTAAGAGAACAACGTTTTCTCTAACATTATACTGGTATGCAAAAAAGCGGAGTAATCTCATCCCTGCCCGGGACCGAAAGCTGGTATAAAAATCGAGCCCGGGCTTGGACTCGGGCTTTCGGGCTCGGACTGAGTCCGTCTCATCTCTAATAGAAACCTGTAAAACATATTTCCCTTTCAAGTATGTCTATATATGCGAAAGATGATTTCATCTCTATTTTCTTGTTCTATATTTAGACCACACATTTAACCCGGACAATGTTAAAAAAAAAAAAAAAAACATGTTCTTGAAATTTTTTTAGTGCGAAAAGTTTTCCTTGAAAATTGAATATATTTGCTTTTCTTCGTAAACTGAATGTTCAAAGTACTGTTCAAAGACTATATACAGTTGTTTTTAATTGATACAATTATATTCTTATTATATACTATATGATTTTTTATGCTAAAACCTGTAAAACAAATTTTACCTTCAAGTCAGGAATGATATATGAAGGAAAGAAGGTGTTACCACCATTCACTCATATCTCGTTTTGCACGCGTGTTTGTGGATATGCATCAAGTTCTGAAAATTACTTGTAACTGATTTATAAAAGTATACGATATGAAATATATTAATCTGATTTACATTATTTGTGTTTCTTTTCTCTTGTGTTGAATAATTTAATATGCTTCCTTGAATTTTTGTATAGAAACTTATAAAACATGTTTCACTCTCAAGTAAGTCTGTATGCGCGAAACATGATTTCATCACTATTTTCCTGTTCTATATTTGGACCACACATTTAACACTGAAGTTTTTTATGAAGAAAACACCACGTTCTTGAAATTTTTTTAGTACGAAAAGTTTTCCTTGAAAATTGAATATATTTGCTTTTTTTCGTAAACTGAATGTTCAAAGTACTTTTCAAAGACTATACATAATTGTTTTTAATTGATACAATTATATTCTTACATATACTATATGAATTTTTATGCCAAAACCTGTAAAACAAGTTTTACCTTCAAGTTCGTCTATATGAGGGAAAGAAGGTGTTACCTCCATTCTCTCATAACTCGTTTTGCACGCGTGTTTTTGGATATGCATCAGGTTCTGAAAATTACTTGTAACTGATTTATAAAAGTATACGATACGAAATATATTAATCTGCTTTACATTATTTATGTTTCTTTTCTCCTGTGTTGGATAATTTAATATGCTTCCTTGAATTTTTGTATAGAAACTTATAAAACATGTTTCACTCTCAAGTAAGTCTGTATGCGCGAAATATGATTTCATCACTATTTTCCTGTTCTATATTTAGACCACACATTTAACACTGAAGTTTTTTTATGAAGAAAACACCACGTTCTTGACATTTTTTTAGTGCGAAAAGTTTTCCGTGGAAATGGAATCTTTTTGTTTTCTTTCATAAACTGAATGTTCCATACAGTTGAACTCGGTTAATACGAGAAACAAGGGAATTATAAAAGTTTTCGTATTAACTGCTATTCGTAATACCGTAAGATAATAAAAATCTTACACACATAATTAAATCAATTAAACTATTAATTGCTATAATTACATTAATATTAAAATTAACTTATTATCATAAAGTGCATTTAACATTTATAAATTTAACATAAAATATTTACTCTACCTTTGTGAGTGTCATTTTCTCAACACAAAATCACAATACTGAAGTTAAAGCTTTTTAAGAACTAGTAATTTCAAAGGATATTCCTTTTAATTTTCTTTTCGGGGGAAGGGGGGTCTCCTTAAAGGTTCAAATTCTGTCTATAAAGGTTCAAATTCTGTCAAAAGTATAACTCTCGCTAAGAGGAAAAATAACTAAGAATTTTTCGTCAGCGGGGCTCTGTCCCCCTGAACCCCCCCCCCCCCCCCCGTGGAAGACAATTTTTGTGTTTTACTTTTTAAACCTACGTGTTTCATAGTTATCTTAAACTGGGTGTTGAAGGGGACAGACCTCCCTGTCGGAAAAAAAATGAACAGTTTTAATTCTTTATTTTTAAAAATGTTGGTAAAGATTTATTTTTGAATACTTAATATTTCTTTATCTAATTTCTTTATCTTATGTCTAATTCTTCTGTATTGCTTTTTATGTCGTCATGTTTACAAATTGTCTTACACGAGAAGTTCTGGCAAAAGAAAAACTTTCCTAGTTGTTTAGTTTATTTCATGTTTATATCCTTCATTAAAAAAAAAAAAAAAAAAAGCAGCCTGGGCTACGGACCACAGGCCCATTCGTTCCAAAATTTTACCCCTCCCTAGATTTTTTCTGCTGGCGCCCATGAAACTGCCTAAATAGGCCATTGAAATCTATATATTTTACTTCCTATAGGCCGCAGGTGTCAAATAATGTTAGTCGCTCCCCCATCTAAAACTCAATCCAAGTTCTTAGTGGCACCAGCAATCACGTCCGCTTTCCCATCTTCATGTATTTTGCTCTGTGTATAATTTCTTTCTCCATGGAAAGATTTTTTCGCCCGAGTTTTTCTGTTTTCTTTTGGCAACCGGAATCCTTTTCTCTTTTCATTCCTTAATTTTTTTCCCCTATACCGAGAGGATGATTGTCAGCACTTAGGCGAGAAAAGAAGAATAGCTGTATTTTTGAGGGCGAGAAGGATTGGGAGTGCTACGATCGAGGTGAAGCTGAGAGAAGATGCTAGATTCTTATTTGTCTGCTAATTTTTTCTTCTCGGCAGAACAGTTTTCACCTCTTAAATGTCATGTGCAAAGTTTTTGAGACACGCATTTTCTTTTTTTGAAAGACTACTTTTTTCATTTCCTCATCTCTTCCTTCCTATCTCCCACTACCCCACCCCTCCCCCATCTTAAAAGTGTCACTTTTTTTCTGTATTTTGTTGGTGGTCTGAATTAGCTTTTAAAATTTAGTCCTTTTTGAAGCTTGGTTTTCTTTTAAAGAAATAACAAATGAACTGATAATGTCTTCGAGAAATATGAAAAAAATATTTAAAAAGAAAATCTTTAAGTGCATCTTTTATTTTTGCCTATCAATGTTGTTTGTACAATCAGGGAAGAAGAAGGATCCCCCCCCCCCCTTTTCTAATTCGGCCAAGAATTGTCGTACGAAAATGTTACTAGCACAAGCCGATTGGTAATAACGTCTACTATATGCTGTGTATGAATTAGTGCAGACATATTAAAAAATTTGCGAACTTTAATATTTCAAATGGTAATACCCATTTTTGAGTTTCTTGGATCAAGGTAGCCCAGAAAAGGGTATATTTTATATGTTTTACTTAAATTTTCATAAAATTATATAAGAAAACATCTTCGAGGCTTATCCATAAATTTCGAAAAATAAAATTCAGATATTTCAAGGACAAGTATTGGGAACATTCAATAAGTTACCAGAAACTTTTTGTAGAAAATTTAAAAATGTTAAACTCACATGATAAAAAAGAAAAATCAGTAATTTTTTTCCATTGACAATCTAAGATTTTTCTTTTCTGTGCATGCTAGCGATAATAGAAGATGGCCACACGACCGAAAAGTAAAATGTATCTATATCTCGACTGGAATGGAATGTAAAATTACATACCCATGTTTCTGACGATTGTGGTTCGTTTTATGCAAAAAAGCAATGCA
Source organism: Maratus michaelseni (assembly GCA_963931845.1). Classification (NCBI taxonomy): domain Eukaryota; kingdom Metazoa; phylum Arthropoda; class Arachnida; order Araneae; family Salticidae; genus Maratus; species Maratus michaelseni. The sequence goes on along the minus strand of OZ007589.1, from coordinate 283,519,194 downwards.
AGTCCAAATTCATAATTTTTGAAGTGAAAACTTCTATAGGCGCACAACCTTTCACTTTTCTTCTGCTCAGTGAATTAAGCTCTTCAGTCCCGTTTGGAAATGAAACGTTTATTTTTACAACAAAACGCAGATACAATCAGATTTTTTTTTAATGGAAGTTAATATCCGCCACATTTGGAAATATAACTCTTATTTATTGAACATAGCCCGTGGCGTCATCTAAAACTTGTCTATTTTGCAAGTATATTGTTTATGTGTAATACAGGGTGATTATAAAAAAAACTATCCCGATATATGAGCCCCTAACTATCATACCGTTCACAGAAACTGAATGAAATTTTGGTTTAAAGTATTTTGAGGTATGCGCTCAAGAATCATATGAAAGACAAAAGTTAAATTCTAACAGTTACGGTTACAGTGATAAAATTTCGAAAATTTCAAATGGCAACACCTATTTTTTTTATTGGAATGTGATCTTCATAGTGAAAAACCATAAAAAGCGTTAGAACGGTACCTGTAGTACGAAAATCGCCGGCGCTAGACAGACTAAGAAGAATAGTGAAAACAACCAATAAGGACAGAGAAGCAACAGAAAACAAAACATTTTATTGTGTTTCATACATTTTCCATTTCACACACGACGACACTTTACATGCGGCAGATGGTGGATAGCACTGAACAATAAAATGTTTTACTTTCTGTTGCTTCTCTGTCCTTTATTGGTTGTTTTCACTATTCTTCTTAGTCTGTCTAGGGCCGGCTATTTTCGTGCTACAGGTACCGTTCCAACGCTTTTTATGGTTTTTCACTGTAAAGATCACATTCCAATAAAAAAAAAAAAGCAGGTGTTGTCATTCGAAATGTTCGAAATTTTGTCACTGTAACCGTAACTGTTGTGTTTCACATGATTCTTGAGCGCATACCTCAAAATACTTTAGGCCAGAATTTCATTCAGTTTCTGTGAACGGTATGGCAGTTAGGGGCTCATATATCGGGATAGTTTTTTTTATAATCACCCTGTAATACTTATGAATTGACAAATGTTTACAAACACCCTGTCTCATTACGGAGTAAGAATTTTTCTTATTTTAAAGACATTTTTCATGCACGGGAAAGTCTCTTCATGTTTTACCTTAGAACGGAAGGGGATTTCAGTCATAGACATCTTTTTTAGGCAATTAGGTTATGCTCTGAAAACAGTGGATTTTGGGAATTTGAAAGCATTGGGGATTTTTTCTCGTCTTCAATGAAAATGACGGCATTGTGATTGTGAAGATAAACTTTCTCTCTTTTGATTTGAGAGTCTAGTTTTGTTTTAGCTTAGTGGTTTCTTAGTGGGGCTGTTTCGTATTTGCTTGTAAATAATAACAAAAATAGATAAAATAGATTTTTTTTTGTTTTGATCTGTTATGTAGTCCATTTGAAAGAAGAAAACTTACTGTAAAAAACTGAAATTGAGAACAAAGGTAGACACTGCTTTGATATTTTTGATAGAAAAACCGCTAGCGGCGTAAATAAATGTTGAATTCAATTTACTGTATTTAATTTTAGCATATTTTGAAACTGCTATTTAAGAAAACCTAATGAATCTGTTTTAAAAAAAAATTGCATAAAAATATATTTCCTAACCTATTAAATTATCTAAATTATTATAAATTCACAGGATGTCGGTCATTTAAGGCTTACAATGTGTCGTCTAAAACTTAAATCGTCTTATAGAACAATCAAACACTATAAGTCACTCAAAATGTTTTTTTTTTCTGTTGCGTTTAAAATTATTAATCCGCTCGAATCGGCCTTGGGAGGAGCACGGGGGCGGGGAGCTGCACGGGTGGGTGAAGCACGATGCCTCAATGCTTCACCCTCCTTATCCAGAACTATACTTTTCTTACTACTGCCACTGAATCATTATTACTTGTAAAATGCCCAATTTTATTGTTTTACTTGTTCATAAAGCAGTTTTTAGTACACACGTGATGTGCAAAAACCGATGTAATGAAAAGCACAAGCAACCAGAATAAATTTAGCATTCAGCTGCTTCAAGCTTTCATAAAAGAAGCCCTCTCATTATTGTCAGTGCAAAACAAGAGAAAAAGAAGAGTCAAAACCAGAGGTGCCAAGTTCCCACTAATCTTCCGTTATATGTGGTTTAATCTGGCCCAGTTTAACAACGCTTCAAACCAGAACAATTATTGAATAAATCTTTATTTAATCAATTTCAGGTTTCTACGTGGAATTTATTTAATTTCATTTCTTACAAAAATTTCTGGCACAAAACGTGTTAAACCTGGGTCAAATTAACCCACATATTACGGAATATTAATGAGAGCTTGGCACCTTTGGTCAAAACTAGTAAGTAGTCACATACGTGCTTTACTGCTATCATTCTTCATTCTTTTTTTCATTCATTTTAAAATAAATAAGGAACTCCTATTATCAATACTTGAAGCAAGTGTATTTTAAAATTTTTTTGGCTGTTTATGTTTCATTTACGTTGATTTTTACACATTATGTATCAATCTAAATACAGTGGGTTTTGTTTGCATATTATAGGTTTTCAATTCCTCTGGGAGTGGTATCAGTATTACACCGTTGGCTCTTGAAAGTCTGAAGACTAAGAAGTTCAAATGGATTAAGCTGCAGGAAAACCTGCGATAAATTCATCGACATGCTATGGAAACCCGAAATAATTTGTTAAAAAGCGTTTATTTGATGGGAATTAAGCTAATTGTCAAGGATATGGCAAAGTTTTATAAATAATTCTAAAAAAAAAAAAAAAACTGAGATTAACTTAAGAAACTAATGAATAAATTTCCAAAAAATGAATGAGAAACAGGGTGTAGTTTCGATCAAAATTTATTAGAAAACGAACTCCCAGACGTACTATTTCCACTAACACAAACTTTAAGCGCAACTGTAATACCCTAAAGCGAATGTGAGAGCGGAATCTCTCAGATGCACCTCATGCTAGTTTTAACTTGTCATCTTTGCTTGTATAGACAACTTCTCCTCTGCTGTTCATCTGGAAGGAAAAATTTTCTCTTACTTTTAACCCTGTGGAATGCATATAAGATCATGAGTACTGAGAAAACGTGATTCTCCAAGAAAAAGCAGAGTATGTTAAAAATGTGTAGACTACTGTAATTGGAATGTTATAGGGAGTAACCAGCACATTTATTTATTTTTTCTAGATAAAAACACCCTGGTAAAACGTATACCACAATGATGAAATGAGTATTAGATTATTAAGCAAAGCATCTCAATAATTGGTGTGGTTCGAAATATTGATATACTAAACTAGATTTCGGATTTAATCATGAAATTCTGGTGATATATGTTAAATCTAGACAAATACGCAAGTCCGACTGCGCATAATAACATGGCAGTTGAAGCTCGAAGTTCTAATCTCAAATATGGAATAAAACTTCATATTTTTTTTATAAAGAACTAATGAAAGTTGGTTTTATAATTTTTAAAATAATTATTTATCGATAAAATTTGAATAAATTAGTCATGAGTTAATCTTAATTGCAGCACATTTCTCTTACTTCATGAATTTGATTATAAATGCATAGGCTGAAAATTATTGTTGAGCCAATTCTTTTTGTTATCCGTATTTGCCCATCTCTTCTTCTGAAGCTCTAATCTTCTATGTCTTCTGTGCCGCCCGAAAGACATTTTCGTTCCCTTCCGGCGCAGGTGTCGTCTGAGATGTTGTCCATCACTTCTTTCTCCTCCAAGTCCTGACTTCAAAATGGTTTGGGCTTCCGAGTAATCACCTACCATTTTCCCTCGCTTCAATCTTCATCTCCGTCGAGCCATCCCGCTTTTCCCTGGCAGTAGATATATTTTTCCTCTTTCCCTGGCGATGCGTATACCCGCACTTTCTCTCTTTTTTTTTCTTTTCTAAATCTGCATCGGAGGTAGGTACTATTTATTCTTACCTCATCATCTAGCCCGGAAGAAAAATGAGCGACAAACGTTTGATGAAAGTCACATTATTTCACCGGGAACAAAATTTTTAGGTATGATTTCTCTTATCAAGCAGGGCGGTCGCTCTGCCAAGCCAAGCTTAAAAAAAAAAAAAAAAAAAAAAAAAAAAAAAAAAAAAGCGCCAAACAAACAACGTCAAGAACTGGACTTTAGACCGCTACTGCTTACTTACAGCAATCAACTTCGCAATGTTAAATCGACCAAACATGCCAGATTAAAATATCATATATCAAATGAACCAAGCGTCATAGGAAAAAAAAAACGAAAACTAAAAGAATCTAATGAAGAAATTCTTCAATTTGAGACCAAACCCATCTTCATAAGTGATTTATAAACAGAGATATAGATTTTTTTTAAAAACGTCGAGTTACTTAAAATGATCACTATTTTCTTTGTCAAATTTTTTTTTTCAAACAACCTACAGATTTAAATATAGGACAGAAATGAAAAAGGATTGCATTTTTGGACAAGTAATAACCTAATCTACGTGCTTTTATGAAATACAGTGAAAAAATAAATACATTTCTATCCTTAATTTGCAAAAAACTGTTAATTAACTTGGCAACTAAAAAAATATGCCAAAACAGAGATAAAACCCCGCCAACGACCGTGTACCATCTGTATTATAATAGCACAAATCAGTTACGGGTTAATCATATCAAATTTCATCTGCAAGTCAGCCATTTTTTCTGAAGATATTTTTTTTAATAAAACTTCCTAATTATAAGAACACACATTTTATCAGACAATTAAATGTGACTGCAAATTGTAGCCGATGACTGTTTCCAACAGGAATAAGAATGAGAAATTGCCGAGTTAGAATATCGATCTGGGTGGCTTAGTGGTAAAACGTTGGCACGGTACGCTGAAGGTCCCAGGTTCGAGTCCTGGCGCAGGTCAATTTTTCACTCATGTTGGTTTAGTGCATTTAATTGTCTGATAAAATGTGTGTTCTTATAATATTGTAAAATAAAGTAATCAGACGTAGTGTTCATGCTTTTAATATATATAAAATTTACATTTTTAGAAAGATCTTTAAAAAAAATGCATTCTAAGGGAAGAGGTACCTTTTGAAATGTATACATTAAGAGTTATCGGCATTTAAAATTTCTTTCCAAACGTAAACAAACTTTTCGAAATGGAATTGAATAGGATTAATTTATTTCTATAAAACCACGGTAAAGGACAAGCATTTCGTTCGCAGGCTGAGATCCTTTGACGTTATTTTTCTATAAATTAATGGAATCCAGTTGTTAAATTGTTTTTGTTTTAGAAGTTAAGTTTCCATTTAAATTTATTGTAAGAGTACAGTGTTTAATTGAATACAATAATGTAAATCTAAGAAATTGCTAAGATATTTTGCTACTTTTCACCATTAACTACGTTTTATAAAGATTCGCCAATCAATGGGATTTAATGTTAATAATAAAAGAGCATGATATCACGTTTGATTTCAAAAGCAGCGCTGACGCGCTATGTACATATTCCATTTTTACTCATCTCATGGATTAGTCAGTGATATTTTTTAACGAAGGATAACAAGTATTATAACAAGCCACATTTAGTATGTTGTTTTTAATGGTGTAATTAGTTTAAAAACCTACTGGTATTTCTAGTTAACCCTTTAAACAATAACTGAAAGTAAAATGTAATTTTACATAACATTCTCATGTTAATTTCATAGAGTAGATTATTTATATTATGTATAATCTATTTAAAAAAAAAAAAAAAGAAATGATATCTACAAAAAATAACTTTTCAAAAGTAAAAAAACAGCCAAGCTTAAAAAAAAAAAAAGTTGTGGCTAAAAAATGGTGTGATATCAAATTTCCAAGCTTTTATTATAGTACTTATTTAACTTTTTTCATTAAATAAGTTATCATATATATAAGTCGAGTGCTACGTATATGTTAATAGAAATCGTTTTCTCCTGTACTAAATACATCCTAACGTGTTTCTGAAAATTCAATTTTTTTCAAATTATGCATGATGGGCTTGGCGGCCATCTTTCCATATTTCTAAGCACCCAAATTTCTAAAGTAAAAGCGTAATATGTTTGCAATGTAATATGTTTATAACAATGTCTAACTTCAGATTTTAACTACGGACAGATAAATTGAGGAAGACTGATATTTTGATAAATTGATTTTTACTACTTTGAAATGATTAATTACTCTAAAAAATAAATCATAAGATGAATCCTTAAGATAAGTCATCATTATTTTAAGACACAATTTTCAGAACATACAAGTCCATAAACGAAACGCTTAAAATATTTGCTTAAGTTACAATTTTGAACTTCGGATTTTAACTGCGGATAGGGGTGCTTAGAATTTTGTGTATAATATGGAAAGATGGCCGCCAAGCCCATCATGGCCGATTTTGGGCCGATATCCACCCAACCCCCCCCTTAGGGATCGAATTTTTAAAAATCAATGTCCAATTCATGTATTACCCTCAGGAATACATATATATTCCAAATTTCAAAGCTCTAGGTCAACAGGAAGTGGGTGTAAAATGAGTAACAAGATTTGACTACCACATACATTAAATGTAAGTTAAAAGAAAGCAGTGATTGTTTCTCTCTTTTTTAAATCTCTTTCTGTAATTATATAAATATGTAGCACCTATAGTCGTCTTCTGGTCCGTCCGTCCGTCTGTACGCATATAACAGCGCAAAAACTACCCAACGAAATGATTTGAAATTTAACATATATAATCTTTGCAGAATTTTGTTGAGTTATTTCCAATTTTATGAAAATCGAATCAAAACTTAGAAAGATATTAATAAAAAATATTTGTTAAGTAATTTGAATTTATTTAAAATTCGTACTAGTTTGTTATAGTTCCGAGGATTAATCGTCAAGCTACCGAGATGTATCATTCTATTAAATTCTATCATACGTAATTAATTCAATGATGTCACATGATAGGTAATGATGCCATGGTGATTACGTCCTATTTAAAATGGAGTCATATTATTTCCGTATTACTGAATTTAAAAACCGAATTTGTATACTAAAATTGTTTAATTATAGCAATCGTACAATCAACCGACAATTTTTGGATAGATGTTTCGGAGAAATAGATATTAAATGGAAAAAAAGGCCTAAATATGGATTTCAAGTTCTGAAATTTTCAATGCTACGCTTAAGTTTTCCATTGGAATTTTCAGTAAATGTCAACAAATGATAAAATGTTGGCAACTTAAAATGTACTTATTTTAATACGGAAATTAATCATATCATAATAACAGACGATATAATTCATTTCACTGATAGTTATAGTACGAACGCACCTCATTTGTCCCGTTTGACGTACAATTTCCAACTTGTTTCACAATTTGTATTTTCCATAGTTTTCTCATATTATGCGATAAATTTACTAGCTTATTGTTGCAAACTGTTACATGTGTGTTTTATGTAAATATTTATAAGAATTCACAGCGGTTTTACACAATTTAGTCACCGTTCTCCGTAAAAAGCATCGAATAAGATATGTAATGCAATTTTTTGCACATCTTAGTGCAAAAGGTAATCTAAAAGGTACAAAGGTTTTTACAAAGGTATTCTAAAATCTCTGTTAATAATTAAAAAAAATAAATCGAATATACGGAAACCAGAAAAAAATTACATATAGGAGCAACGTATCGCAATTCACTTATATAGTCAACCATTAGTCTCACTCGAAGCCAATCGAAAGTGAATAATTATTCATAATTTGAACATTAATGAAAATATTTTAAAGAATTGTTCAAAAGAATTTCCTTGTTATGGGATAAATATGATAACATCTTGAAAAGGGATAGAAGTGGCTACCATCTGAGTCCAAACAATAGGGAGTCTGAAAAAAATAAATCAAGTGTGCGGAAACTAGAAAAAAAAACATTACATTGGAACAACGGATAGTAATTACTTATTTAGTCAAATGGATATCTTACTGGAAACCAGCCGCAAGTGAATAATTATTCATAATTTGAACGTTAATGAAAATATTTTCAAGAATGGTTCAAAAGACTTTCCTTGTTATGTCATAAATGTGATGAAATCACGAGATAAAAGTGGCCACCATCTGGATCCAAACAATAGTGAACCAGAGGATTCGGACAACAGAAAATAGTTTACAGTGTATGCAATATCACTGATAAAACTATATGTTTTTCTCAATATCACTACTATATATCTTCAGTAGCGTTAATGGTCTAAATCAGGGGTTCTCAAACTTTTAGATTGACGTACCACTAAATCGAAGTTCATACTTCCGCGTACCACCTGGTAACAAACGTAAAGCTAATATAGAAAAACATGTCTAAAACGAAATATCTCTTCGATCTTTTGTATTTCCGTCATAGCAGGTTTTATTGCAATAACATTCAAGTAAAAAGTAGTATCATCCTTAAATTTTAATGATGCATACAATATCAAAATACAGTATTTTGGTATAGTAAAAAAGCCACAATATTTAATGGCATATTGGCGCACACTGATTCACATACCGTTGTAGTAGGCTAATATAAAGGGTGGGCTTGTTTTATCAAGCACAACTTCCTACTGGCTCAACATTAGGAAGTTTTAGTAATAAGTCAGATTCGATGTTTAGTTTATTCCTGTATTTGTTTTTCATATAACAAAGGGGAGAAAAGCACATTCACAGAGATATGTTGTGCTAAACTCAAACAGACTTTGACAATATGGTACTCTGACATTCTCGTCAGCGAAAATTGTGTTACATTCATCTGTTTGAATGTGGACTCCAGTAATCCATCACAGGAGAGGAGAGCTGAATAAGTTCACGCCTTTCCTCTCTCGGGAGATACAGTGGCAGGGTGTCTCAATTAAAAACGAATTTCCAGAGCCCGATTAAGGTCATGTGGAGCTCAAGACCCAGTACCTTTTCGGAGCCAGTCTCAAACCAAGATAATAGCTATACATTTTTGGAGGGAGTATTCGGTGGTTATCCTTAGATATTATGGTATGGTTACCAAGTTAATCAAAATCTTTTTTGGTTTTCAGAGAAATAATTGGAAAAAACTGCATTTTTAATAAACTTTTTGTAAACAATTTTATTTATTTTGGGGGCTTCCATCAGTGGTGGGCCCTAGGACATGCCCTAGTCGGCCTTTGCATTAATCAGGTCATGCAAATATCTTATCTAAAGCTTAGTTAGCGCATTTAACATAGACTCAGAATTGCCAAGTCTCCGGCTTTTTGCACACCAGTATTTTCTTAGAGATTTAACGTTGTTCTTTTAAATCACGTAATGTTCCGATTAAACAAAACAAAATTTTTTGTACTAAAATACTGGTATCCAAAAAGCCGGAGACCTAGCAACTCAATACAACCGTATTAATAATCTAGATACCTTTAAATGCGACAGTAATGTCGCTCATTAGGCAAACACTTGGAAATTTCTTCATACATTTATATATATATACCACTGCATATGACCACACTTTTTTTTTTTTTGAATAATCTTACTCTCTTGACCATTTTAAATAACATTAGTCTCTTAAAAGCTGATTTTCATGAAATAGGAGGAAACTATAACACATTTTGTACAAGAGAAGAAAAATATTTCAATCAACACAATGAATCAATTTATGAATTATGTTTGAAATAAGACTTTTATTTCAACACCTCCTAGAAGCTCATCTAGTACAAAAAGAACAATGGATAACAAAACAACATTCCAAGAGTAATTTATAAATTACACTTGGAATGTTGTTTTGTTTTAACTCCTCCTACTCACACAAGCTCCTGCTACTTCCAAGCATTCAGACTTTACCTTCATATAATTCAATTTGTAAAGCATGTTTAAAAACAGTTCTTCCGCTAATTAAAAATACTTCATTCATTCATTAATTTTAAATTAGGTCTTTATAAAAAAAATCATTTGTTATCTATATAAATCTAATAATTGTGTTTTTAATTCTGGAAAACTGATTGTATCATAAGCATTGAGTGCAAATTTCAGCAAGTCTGCTATAACAAACATTTCTCGTAACAAGAAAATATAACAAAAACGTTTACAGATCCTAAATCGCGTTCGAAATTTTTTTTTAATTTTCAAGTTAATAAAGACAAGCCGTTTTCGATTCCATAATAATATGCTGATTTTTGTATTTTTTTCCACGTACCAGTATCGGACCTCTGCGTACCACTAACCAGAGCTTCACGTACCAGTACTGGTACGCGTACCATAGTTTGAGAACCCCTGGTCTAAATGAAAATTCGGATTCAGCTTTCAATGAAACATCTCATATTTCTGACTAAATACTGAAATTCGACCCTATCTCCCTATGTGATCTCTCGTTGTAACTTATGCCAAGTCTGCATTTCCATTTTTGGCAGACATTTTGGAATCACCCTGCATACACACACAGATATATTACGTTATCTTTCCAGTGAAAATTCCTAAATTCCAAAAAAATTAAAACGACGTTTGAAGAGAATTTAGGTATTTTAGCATTTGAAGACCATTAACTCCCAGATGGTGTTGAAAAATTTTTGCTCCATTAAACATACCGAGAAGGAGCATCAGGTACACGCAAAAGCATAATTTTCACTCTACCATCATTAACTTTGGCTGGAAATTGCACAGAGTATATACTTTAGAGAAAAGAGAAACAGTTTATGGCGAAAATTGTTAGGCATTTTTCAGTAACAAGGTCTTGAAGTCAAACTTGTTTCTAATATTAAAAAGAAAGAAAGAAAAATAATGCGTAAAGCATAGATTTTGAAACGCTTTTGAACATATTCAGAATACTGTAAAAAAATAAAAAATCACTGTTTAATAAAGGTGAAAGATGATGTCTAATAAGTAAACAATTTAAAAGCCGCATAACACATTTGAAAACGCAATTTCATCAATTATCACCTATGGTCGGAAAAATATCTGAATTCTGTTGTAGTACCCTGTATATTATCTATAGTTTTGTATATATACTAGTATGCCAAAATTTAGTTCAGGTAGGAAACGCATAACATCGTTAAAAATTCCCCTTTAGCCATCTCCGTCAATAAGCAGAAATGTACTCGAATTCTTTTGTGAAGTCGTATATATGAGCTACAGAATTTACATACACCAAGTAATATGCAAAAAATTAGTTAAATTTATAAACGCACACCACAATTGAAAACGCACTTCCAGCAATTATCGCTCATAGGCAGTACTGTAACTGAATTATTTTGTGTGTCCCTGTAAATGAACGACCAGTGTTATGCATATCATATTCTATAGTAAGCATCTTGTAGAACATGCTTACTATAGATCAGTGATGTATTTTATTTAAACAATGTAATATCATTAAAATACATTGCAAGTGATTTTTCCCCATAGACTATAATGTAACGGCATTCTTTTGAGTGCAACTGTAAACGAACTATAAATGCTGCGCATTTTATTCTCAATACCGAACATGCTATGGTACACCTCAATAACATATACTAAGTACATGGCAATCCGACTATTTACGCAAGTTAGAGCACGGACAAACGGACAGACCAACTGAATTCATAAACACTTTTCAACTATGTTGGAAAGTGTTGAAAATTGATACTGATGTATTTTTTCTTTAACACTTACACGTGTGTGCTTCTTAACTTAACAGTATGTCTTATTCAGTATGATGTACAGTACAGAATGGACCAAACGTTCTTGGAAATTGAAAAATTCAATAAAAAAGTAAAGTAACTGACGTACGATAGTGCAGTTTAGACTGAAATGATTCTCATGATGGATTTTTTTTTTTTTTTTTTTTTTTTTTTTTTTTTTTTTTTTAAGCACATTAAAAAAAACTACATTCAAAAATTGCTCATAGATGGTGCTATGATCACAAACTCTGAAAAATAAAATCAACAATTCCAGATAAGCAGTTACAGACGATTTTTTGTACAATGTATTACCAAATTCCAATGTGTGAAATGAAAATGGATACTGTTTGAAGCTTCCAACAACGTATGTGAAAATGTGAAATACACTGAAAAAAAAAATGTTGATTTTACAATATAATACTGGGACCCCAGCTGCCAATATTATACCGTAAAATTAACAGTAATAAACAGCAAAATAAGCAGTAATACGCTACCGTGCATGCGCGGCAGCGTATTCCTGGTTATTTTACTGTTTATTACTGTTAATTTTACGGTATAATACTGTAAAATCAGGTTTTTTTTTCTTTTTTTTTTTTGCAGTGTATGGAAAGAAGTGATATTTTACAATCAAATTAGCTATTTCCATTCTTTTCTGTGACAGTTTGGAGATTATAATGTATGGGATGTTCTCTCTTATTTTTGGCCATCTGTATATACAATGTTTACAATAAAATATAAAACAAAAACAATGATTTAATTTCCATTATGTTTTAAAATCTTAGTTAGATTTCAGTAACTATAATATAAGTTACATTATTCTTAAATATAATTAATCATCGATTTTCTGATTAACAGAGAAATATCTAACTTTACTTTACGAATAAGCAATCACATCAAATTTTGCAGAGACTATTTAAATAATATTAAAAATACATATAAAATATCTTAAAACATCCATACGATGTGACTCCAATCTACAATTACTCCAAATCTAAAAATCGCAGAGAAAAACGAAATTTGCCATTCGATTGGGAATTACGTTTTCTTTCAATATATGTGGAAAACAAAAACTTAGGGGTCAGTCTTCATACGGAAATTGTATCAAACTTTAAATTTTTCATTACGAACACCCAAATTTGACAGAATGTTTGGATTATTTGTAAAGTAGAAGAGAAATGGGGGTTCTGCATCAGCAGGGGGTTCGGGGTTCAAGATGGCGGGCATGGCCGAAAAGTGATGGATAGGTGACAGGTGAGTGATGGACAGGGTTAATGAGAAGGTTAATGGGAAAGTGAAGAAGATGAAAGCGGCGAGATCGTTCGAAAAAAGGTATACTTACGGAGAGTGTCACAGAAACCACCTACTGTCTTGGAATCCTGTGAGCAACTGACGGGGTTTCCGATATACACGGACGATGTCATCATCATCATAGAGGGCGCTTCGATCGGTGTTGCGATAGGTCGAGAAGAATGCTGCTTTCTGATTGGCTGTGTCTATTTCACCGGAGGGGAGTGCAGTACCTCCTGAGGGGGGTTTGACGACGTCATGTTCTAGAACACTCTGACATCATTATCATAGGGGGCGCTACGATCGGCATTCTGATTGGACGAGAGCTTTTCCCCTGAGGGGATGACAGTACCACGTTGCTGCGAGCGGGATGCAATGATTTAGCACGTGTCATCCAGACTTAATGGACTCATGAAGAAATTGTAATTAAATTGTAATTAATTAATTAATTAATTAATTAATTAATTAATTTATGATTTTCAAATAACGTGAAATAAATTACTGTAATGATTATAATTTAAGTGAAATAAAGTCATGAAAGTGTTAAACAAGTTTTGAAAACAATTCGTTTTTTTAATTTTTGTATGCATTAAGTAAAGGTTTATTTTTTAAATGAAATGTTTTGCTGAAAAGAAACAATTAGTTAAAACATTTTTTTAATTATCAGTTATAAATAAATTTACAAAACATGTTTTGTACCAACGGGTAAAATAAATATATTTTTGGAAATAACTTAATTTTTTTTTTATGAAAGTAATACAAAAGGTTTCACCATTCAAATAAGTTACATATTAAGTATGTGTTGATATATTTTGTCTAAATGTATGTGAACTTGTCGAGATTTCTGTAACAAAGACATCACCAACCCTATACATATGATGAAAGTATGTTCTCATTGTAACCACGAGCTCAAGCATTCGCCCTTATTTCACTTAACAAAGGTTTCATTAATCACTGAAAAAAAAAGTTGTAAACAATTATTTGGTGATATTTTTATGATAATATGTTTAAAAAGCTCTTTAGAATATACCTCATTCATATCACGTTTAGTTGTTGACTTGGTTAGACATACAAGTGAAAAGCTCTGTTTTTTGTAAGTAAATATATTTATTTAAAAAGAAAAAAAAACTGTTACTTGTTAAAATACTTAGTGAAAGTTTAGCAATATATTTATAACTTTTCTTTAAAATATTCTGTTTTACTAACTAATAACTTTCATTCTGAAATTTCCTTCTTCCATCACATCATTTGGTTTAAAAATCGATTGATTGTTAAAGAATACTTTGTGCTTTTACTATCATAGAATTATTTTTTGTTTAAAACATTTTTTTAGTTATCAATACAACCTTTGTTCATTTCTTTGTGCTATTTTTTCTAAGGACTTGCTAACATACATATAAAATATATGTATAATTATTTAAACAGTTATCTAGTAATTTTTTATTAAACTTATAATATTCGTTTGGAACGTTTTTTAAATCTGTTTCTCTAATGTTTTTTTCTGTCACATGTAAAAAAGTTTAATATTTTCTGTGACATTTTTAAAAAGATTTTGATATATATATTTTTAAGATTAAGTATATGTTTGGAACAAATTCCTAATTTTTTTTTTCTAAAACATCTAAAAAAGTTTGATTTCTTTTTCTAAACATACATATATAACAGACGTATACATTTTTTAACAAAGTTATCTAGTAATTTTTATTTTAAACTTATAATATTCGTTCAAAACATTTTTGAATGTGTTTCTAAACGATTAAAAAATAATTCTGTTGATCTTTTTTAGTGAAAACAAAAAAAAGTTTAAACTTATAATTTTTTTTTGACAAAATATTTCTTTTACACTTGCTAAAAATTTGTTACATACAAAAAAGTTTGTTATTTTTTCTAAAGACTTGTTAACATACATATATAACATATGTATATTGTTTTAAACAGTTATATATAGGATTTTTTTTTAACTTATAATATTCGTTCAAAATAATTTTTTTGAATCTGTTTCTAAACGTTTAAAAAATATTTCTGTTGATATTTTTTCATGAAAATAATAAAAAGTTTAAACTGATAATTTTTTTGACAAAATATTTCTTTAACACTTGCTAAAAATCTGTTACATACAAAAAAGTTTGTAATTTTTTTATTACATTTTAAAAGAGTTTGACATTTTTCTGTAACGTATAAAAAAGTTTGATATTTTTTCTAAAGACTTGTTAACATACATACATAACATATATAACACATGTATGTAACATATCTAACATTTGTATAAAACATATCTAACATTCGTATGTAACATATCTAACATATGTATAAAACATATGTAACATATCTAACATAAGTATGTAAACTATCTAACATATGTATGTAACATATCTAACATATGTATAAAACATATCTAACATATGTATGTAACATATCTAACATATGTATAAAACATATGTAACATATCTTACATATGTATGTAAACTATCTAACATATGTATGTAACCTATCTAACATATGTATAAAACATTTGTAACATATCTAACATATGTATGCAAACTATCTAACATATGTATGTAACCTATCTAACATATGTATAAAACATATGTAACATATCTAACATATGTATGTAAACTATCTAACATATGTATAAAATATATCTAATATATATATAAAACATATGTAACATATCTAACATATGTATGTAAACTATCTAACATATGTATGTAACCTATCTAACATATGTATAAAACATATGTAACCTATCTAACATATGTATGTAAACTATCTAACATATGTATGTAACCTATCTAACATATGTATAAAACATATGTAACATATCTAACATATGTATGCAAACTATCTAACATATGTATGTAACCTATGTAACATATGTATAAAACATATGTAACATATGTAACATATGTATGTAACCTATCTAACATATGTATAAAACATATGTAACATATCTAACATATGTATGTAAACTATCTAACATATGTATGTAAACTATCTAACACATGTATGTAAACTATCTAACATATGTATGTAACATATCTAACATATGTATGTAACATATCTAACATATGTATGTAACATATCTAACATATGTATGTAACATATCTAACATATGCATAAAACATATGTAACATATCTTACATATGTATGTAAACTATCTAACATATGTATGTAACCTATCTAACATATGTATAAAACATATGTAACATATCTAACATATGTATGCAAACTATCTAACATATGTATGTAACCTATCTAACATATGTATAAAACATATGTAACATATCTAACATATGTATGTAAACTATCTAACATATGTATAAAATATATGTAACATATCTAACATATGTATGTAAACTATCTAACATATATATGTAAACTATCTAACATATATATGTAACCTATCTAACATATGTATAAAACATATGTAACATATCTAACATATGTATGTAAACTATGTAAACTATCTAACATATGTATAAAACATATCTAACATATATATAAAACATATGTAACATATCTAACATATGTATGTAAACTATCTAACATATGTATAAAACATATGTAACATATGTATGTAACCTGTCTAACATATGTATAATACATATGTAACATATCTAACATATGTATAAAACATATGTAACATATCTTACATATGTATGTAAACTATCTAACATATGTATGTAACCTATCTAACATATGTATAAAAAATATGTAACATATCTAACATATGTATGTAAACTATCTAACATATGTATAAAATATATCTAATATATATATAAAACATATGTAACATATCTAACATATGTATGTAAACTATCTAACATATGTATGTAACCTATCTAACATATGTATAAAACATATGTAACCTATCTAACATATGTATAAAACATATGTAACATATCTAACATATGTATGCAAACTATCTAACATATGTATGTAACCTATCAAACATATGTATAAAACATATGTAACATATCTGACATATGTATGTAAACTATCTAACATATGTATAAAATATATCTAACATATATATAAAACATATGTAACATATGTATGTAAACTATCTAACATATGTATAAAACATATGTAACATATGTATGTAAACTATCTAACATATGTATAAAACATATGTAACATATCTAACATTTGTATGTAAACTATCTAACATATGTATAAAACATATCTAACATATGTATAAAACATATCTAACATATATATAAAACATATGTAACATATCTAACATATGTATGTAAACTATCTAACATATGTATAAAACATATCTAACATATATATAAAACATATGTAACATATCTAACATATGTATCTAAACTATCTAACATATGTATAAAACATATGTAACATATGTATGTAACCTATCTAACATATGTATAATACATATGTAACATATCTAACATATGTATAAAACATATCTAACATATCTTACATATGTATGTAAACTATCTAACATATGTATGTAACCTATCTAACATATGTATAAAACATATGTAACATATCTAACATATGTATGTAAACTATCTAACATATGTATGTAAACTATTTAACATATGTATAAAACATATGTAACATATCTAACATATGTATGTAAACTATCTAACATATGTATAAAATATATCTAATATATATATAAAACATATGTAACATATCTAACATATGTATGTAAACTATCTAACATATATATGTAAACTATCTAACATATGTATGTAAACTATCTAACATATGTATAAAATATATCTAATATATATATAAAACATATGTAACATATGTAACATATGTATGTAAACTATCTAACATATGTATGTAAACTATCTAACATATGTATAAAACATATGTAACATATGTATGTAAACTATCTAACATATATATGTAACCTATCTAACATATGTATAAAACATATGTAACATATCTAACATATGTATGTAAACTATCTAACATATGTATAAAACATATCTAACATATATATATAAAATATATGTAACATATCTAACACATGTATGTAAACTATCTAACATATGTATAAAACATATGTAACATATGTATGTAACCTATCTAACATATGTGTAATACATATGTAACATATCTAACATATGTATAAAAAATATGTAACATATGTATGTAAACTATCTAACGAGTGGTCGTTATAAGCATTTGAGCGGTCGTTATGGCATTTGAGCGGTCGTTATAGCATTGAGCGGGCGATTTATTCTTATAAACATATGCTGTGATCTATTAGAATACATATGTTTAGTCTATAACGACATATCGACTGCTCAAAACATGTTTTGAGCGGTCCGTATAAATATTTGAGCGGTTGTTATAACTATTTGAGTGGTCGTTATAAGCATTTGAGCAGTCGTTATAGCATTTGAGCGCTCGTTATAGCATTTGAGCGGTCGTTATAAGCATTAAGCAGGTGATTTGTCGTTGTAAACATATTTCCATTGTTTTTTTACTATACATGTTTAGAACGATAATTCGATGAACCAACCAATTAAAACAAAAAATAAACCGCTCGCTAACAAAACATTAATAGAAATTTTTTTGTTTTAAACTGTTTTTCTAAAAATTTGTATGAATCAGTTACATAAATGTTTCTAAACATTTTAAAACAACAAGTTAAAGTGATTCTGTAATGTTTTTTAAGAAAGTATCTTTAAAAAAAAACATGAAGTTATTTCTGAAAGTACTCGTTTACAAAATTCACACTATAATATTATTTTCTTTTAAAGTTGGAACTAGTTTAGTTTTTTCTAACAATAGCATTCAATGTAAGTGAAATAAGGGCGAATGCTTGAGGTCGTGGTTACAATGAGAAAATACTTTCATCATATGTATAGGGTTGGTGATGTCTTTGTTACAGAAATCTCGACAAGTTCACATACATTTAGACAAAATATATCAACACATACTTAACATGTAACTTATTTGAATGGTGAAACCTTTTGTATTACTTTCATAAAAAAAATTAAGTTATTTCCAAAAATATAATTATTTTATCCGTTGGTACAAAACATGTTTTGTAAATATATTTGTAACTGATAATTAAAAAAATGTTTTAACTAATTGTTTCTTTTCAGCAAAACATTTCATTTAAAAAATAAACCTTTATTTAATGCATACAAAAATTAAAAAAAACGAATTGTTTTCAAAACTTGTTTAACACTTTCATGACTTTATTTCACTTAAATTATAATCATTACAGTAATTTATTTCACGTTATTTGAAAATCATTAAAAATTAATTAATTAATTAATTAATTAATTAATTAAAAATTAATTACAATTTCTTCATGAGCAGCATTAAGTCTGGATGACACGTGCTAAATCATTGCATCCCGCTCGCAGCAACGTGGTACTGTCATCCCCTCAGGGGAAAAGCTCTCGTCCAATCAGAACGCCGATCGTAGCGCCCCTAGGATAATGATGTCAGAGTGTTCTAGAACATGACGTCGTCAAACCCCCCTCAGGAGGTACTGCACTCCCCTCCGGTGAAATAGACACAGCCAATCAGAAAGAAGCATTCTTCTCGACCTATCACAACACCGATCGAAACGCCCTCTAGGATGATGATGACATCGTCCGTGCATATCGGAAACCCCGTCAGTTGCTCACAGGATTCCAAGACAGTAGGTGGTTTCTGCGACACTCGCCGTAAGTATACCTTTTTTCCAACGATCTCGCCGCTTTCATCTTCTTCACTTTCCCATTAACCTTCTCATTAACCTTCTCATTAACCCTGTCCATCACTCACCTGTCACCTATCCATCACTTTTCGGCCATGGCCGCCATCTTGAACCCCGAACCCCCTGCTGATGCAGAACCCCCATTTCTCTTCTACTGTAAAATTTTACCTTCTGATATCAAATGGGAAGGCATTCAGTCATATATTTTAAGAATTATGAAGTTTTAAAGTTCAGAATTTCTAATGTTAAATTAATTTTTAATATAATTAGCAACAGATTGCAATAACAGTATTTTACAAAGCATAACTCAAAAGCTACTTAGAGGAATGATCTGTAATTTTGGATTCGCATGTTTGAAGCTTACAGAAATCTTTTTTTTTTAAATTTTAAATCCATGGGTTGTAATTCCGATCTTTTTTTTTTAGTAATTATTCCTTCTTCGCCGCGAAGAAAGAACCAAACAAAAAGGATTTTCATGATTGCTTGTGGCGCATGATAGATCTGACTAACCTTAGATTTTGAATATCACAGAAATTGAAAATTCAAAAATAAGAACTATATATATTTGTAATTAGTTCTCTAAAAATAAGTGACAGGTATAATCTTTTTCATTTCATTTTATTAATGTTATTCATGATTTTCTTGATTCCAAAGAGTAAACCTTTGTCAAGAGTAAAGTTTTTACCATGATTATACGTTAATTTTTTTCCGAAAAAAGACCGACATTTTGTCTTCTAAGTGTAGTTTTGCAGGGCACATTTTCATAGAAAAAACCCTAGATTTCCTTGTATGTTCCCACCACTGTTGTAGTCGTCAAACTAGAGGGTATACGGAGCTTATGGGATAGCTATGGCTTAAGTGTTTTGTTGGAAAAGGTTTTAAATCTTAAAAAAATTACGGATTTTTTTAATTAAAATTATTTTAGGAAATAAATATCACCGAAAATTAAAGTATTTTAATGATTCCCTCTCCGACTCCGACAATATCAAAACTATTTGCATTATGAATGCTTATTTAGAAAAAAAAGGCTCTAATAATATATTAAAATTTATTTAAGTTTAAATTGCAAGTTGTATTCTCACTTCAAATTAAAATATCAAAATTTAAAATGGGTAAAATACAGTGAAATCTGTCAGTTGAAAATCTAGTTCCCTAAAGGACCTAAGAAATTGTCCAAGTGCTAGAGGTATCAAAGATAATTACGGATGAAATCTGTTATTAACAAAAAGTGTCTAGTGCCAAATACATGGAATGGCTAATCTAAGAAATTCCCGTATAATTTATTATTATTATTATTTATATGTATATTTTAAAAGTTTGAGAAAAAAATGTACATTTTTTCCCGTTTTATACAAAACATAAAGGAAAATACAACTATTGTTTCCCTCACCCAAAAGTTTCCCTCTACAGTGTAAAATCAACACTTTTTTTCTTTTTTTTTTTGCAGTGTAATATTTCAAATTAAAATAGTGGAGATTCTGCGGAGTTGAAATAAAAACGTAAAATATCCGTTCCTCTTACAACTTCCCCTCTAAGGAACGTTATCATTTCTTAAGTAGGTAAATCAGTCAGATTTTAAATTATCTTGTTATTTTTAAAATATCTCATAAGAAAATCAATATTTTTTACTTATTTTTTTCTGTGTACTCTTCTTAAAGTATGTCTCGTTTTTTTTTTTTTAGTTGTCAAAATATTTCTAATATATGTGCTTAATTTTATCTGAAATGTTAAAATCTTATTCTCAACACTTAAAATATTAAATTAATCACATATTTTAGAAATATTTTGGTAACTAAGAAAAGACGAGACACCCTTTAAGAAGAGTACGCAGAAAAAATAAGTAAAAAATAATAATTTCCTGAAGAGATATTTTAGAAGTAAGAATGCATTCTAACCCCATAGGTTTAACATTAGTGACGAAAATTTAAGATCTGTCAGACCAAATCCTTTAATAGAAGGAATTTGGGGAGCTGCAAAATTTCGGAACTTAGGGGAGAAGATTTGCAATGTTCCCGTTCTAATTATAACAATAAAAAAAAAAAAAAAATAGAGCTTTTTAAAGGCAAAAGAAGTCATCGTATATTTTCTGAGCTATGCAATTCTAGCATAAATTATATACAATACCAATGAAGAAAAATCGTACACTGAACCCTAATTTGAATTTTCTAAGAGTTTATTTATCTTTCTTTTGCAGGAAAATATGCGACTAGATGGTCTTACCGCAATTGGATACAGTTGATGTGTCAGTTACTTCGAGTGTTCGTACAGGCTACCGACTTAGAGACAAAAATTTTTATATAAAGCTAAAACATTATACAATATGAGTTTAGGAAGTATTTTTGATGGGGCGAAAAGAAAATGTCTTATCATAAATACGGTTCATCCATTCTCAGCCTAGTTTTGCTAGCCATCTGTTGGCGGCCAAGTAATCAGGTCGTATTCCTTCCCTACGTTTCCATAACTCTATCAGTCCTGAGAAATATCTCCGGCTCACGTTCTGATTCTGCAGTCTACTTTTTCTTTCGTTTTGCTTCTCCTAGTTTTTGTTCGGGAGACCTCGATGCTTTGGAGGAGAAATTGAAGGGGAGGAGAGGGCTAATGTCGAAGGATTTCATGTGCGGGGGAAGATGTTGTCTGCTTATTGCAGAAAGGAGAGAAAAACTTTACCCTTTCTCATAAGCTGCGGAAGAAAACTCTGTGAGTGTGCCTTTTTTTTTTTCTCTCTTTTTTTTCGTTGATTATTTTTATTTCCTAAAAGCTAAAAAAGCATTTTTCTTTGCCCCACTTTCCAATTCAGCAATGTTTCTCATGTATTTTTATTTTATTTTACTTCATTTTTTATTTTGTTTATTATTATGTTTTTTTATCTGTTGATGGCACTAATAAACTATTAATAAGAACACTTTTTTTTACTTATCTTAGCTAAATAAACGAAGGACAATTTCAAATGGATGTATCCCTGCTTTTGTATAGCTAACTCTGAAAAAGAAAAAAAAAAACAAGAACGAAAAATCATGTGTTAAGCATAGCTTATGAAACACTTTCCGATACATTCAGAATACTGTAACAAAACTTCACAGTTTAATAAGATGAAAGCTAGATGTCTAAGTAAAAATAAATAAATAAATAAATAAAATAAAATAAAATAAAAAAATAAGAAAACCCATAACACATCTGAAGACCCAATTTCAACGATAGTCTGAAAACTATCCGAATTCTTTTGTGAAGCTCTATATACGATCTATAAATTTGTATACATGTTACGGCCAATCCCAATATGATTAATAGATCATTATTAATAATAACCGGTTATTATTAATAATAACCAGGTCTTTTGGGAATTATTAATAATGACTGGTTATTATTAATAATTCCCAATGAAGTTCGATCAATATGATTAATTAAACATAGTAACGAATATGTCCTTTAAAGGAACTCGTACTATCATTACTGTATGAAGCTAACAAAAATAATTGTTAGCATACAATAATATTCATTATTGCGGACGTCCTATCAATAGGCCCTGTCGTCCTATTAATAGGACGTCAAGGCCGAAAGGGGTTATTTTTAAAATTAATGAATGAATTAGGTAAAATTTTAAATACCGAAATATTGAAAGAGTATTTAATAGAGGAGATCGGAAGGGGAGAATTAGCGCCTAGCCTCGCTACACTCGCACCTGATCTCGGAACGTGTTTCTGCTCATTTATCTTCGAGTTTTGAAAGCTAGTAGGTTGGTTATTTTTTTGTGATAACTGATTTCCTCGTGTATGGATTGTTTACTTTCTAATTATTGTTTACCCGATGACGACTCGGACCGGATTATGGCTAATGTTTCTTCAGATCTCGGAATTACTCAAACTATTTCCCAGTGATTGCAGCATTAAAGAAATCCGTGTATTTCTCGGGATTAAAAAAAAAAAAAAAAAATAAAAAAAAAAATCGAAACTGCTGCATTTAATGTTTTTTTTTTTTTTTTTTTTTTTTTTTTTTTTTTTTTTTTTTTTTGGGGGGGGGGGGGGGGTTCATGTTCGTTAAGCGATCATACATGCGGTACAATGATCGCAGCATTGCATTAACACTGAAATATTCTCGAATATCTTGGGATTCCAATACAACAAGGTTGCTACATCCAGTGATGTATTTTTTTTTTTTTTTTTTTCATGTTTGCGAAGTGATCATACATACGGTACAGTGATCGCGGCATTAACGAATTTCGTGTATTTTTGTTTATTTCAACTTGATCGTTAACTTTTTATGTAATTTGGCTGAAATGTGTATAAAAACTAGTTCCTTACTGCTCATATTAATATCTTTTTATAGCTACCTTATTCTATTTGTCAAATAAAATATTTATCTTTTACTAATAAATGTAATAAAAAAAAAATCAATATCTAAAAAGAAATCTTAAGCTAAACGAGTTGAAATTTATTATATTGGCCGAACTTGATTGGTAATTATTAATAATAATCGGTTAATTTGATAAATTTTCATAAATTAATCATATTAGCCCGTATTTTTGGATATTAGATGGTGACTGTTAATAATTTCCAAAAGACCCGGTCATTATTAATAATAACCGGATTTATTATATTGACCGTAACATATATACTACATAGTATGCTGAAGTTTAATTCAGTTAAGAAATGCATAGCGCAGTTGAAAATTCCCTTCCGTCATACAGCGAAATGTACTTGAGATCTTTTGTGCAGCCCTCTATATGATCTATAGAATTTATATACACCAAGTAATCTGCAAAAAATTAGTTAAATTTAAAAACGCATTCCATAAATGAATACGCTCTTCCAGCAATTATTATTCGTGACTGTAACTGACTTATTTTATGTGACCCTGTAAATGAACGATGGATGCAATGCCCACCATATTCAACTGTAAACATCTTGAAAGGCACCTCAGTGATATACCTCACTACCTATGCACCACAGGCTGTAGTACACCTCATCATTTTCAATACTGAACATACCATAGTAAACCTTAATAACATATATCAACTGGCATGGGCAATCCAAGTATATTTAAACGAGTTATAGCACGGGCAGACGGTAGACAGACAGACAGACAAACAGAATTCATAAACACTTTCCAACTATGTTGGGAAGAGTTAAAAAGAAAAAAAACTCAAAAATTATGAAAGTTATTTTTTTACTCAAAGATAATTTTGTCTCTGTTTGAATTTTACGCCCGTTTTTATCTGTAGTTTTATGTTCGAAAAGGATTCGTAATGACCAATATATTTTTTAAGTTAATTTAATAAATAGTTTTTCTTTCCTAACCAGCTCGTATAAAAAATTAGAGGGGTTAAGAAATTTTTCCACTGTTATTTTAATATTGTGTGAAAAGATTGCACTTTCTCTATAGAAAAACAAATCAATAAAGTACCACCAGAAAAGACTTCCTCTAGACATCATGAGAGCCTAAAAGTTAAAAAAAATTCATAACCTATAGCTAAATAAATTTTAGCATAAATGCTCAAAAATTTATAGAAAATTTGCTAAAACATAAAATAAATAAAATTGTTATGGGAGTTTTGAAACCAATTTAAAACATTAACACTTAACGCAATATGAAAACACTATACGTAGAAATATTTCTACATCTAGCTTTGAAAAATCTTTGCTCTATGATATCTTTTCCTAAAAAATATTCAACATTTTGTAGATGTAGTAAGCTCGTAGCAAAAATTAGAGGGGTTAAGAAATTTTTTTGAACCGTTATTTTATTATTGTGTCAAAAGATTGCACTTTCTCTGGAAAAAAATCAACAAACTATCACCAGAAAAGACTTACTCTAGACTTTATGATAGCCTAAAAATTAAAAAAAAAATCATAACCTATAGCTAAATAAATTTTAGCATACATGCTCAAAAATTTAAAGAAAATTTGCTAAAACATAAATAAAAATAAAATTATGCGCGAGTTTTGAAACCAATGAAATATTAATACATCTAGTTTTGAAATATCTTTCTTTATGCTGTCTTTTCATAACAAATATTTAACATAATGAACAGAGGAAAGTATATTCAACTAGGTAAATTATATCCAATGGTTGGAGTATCATAGTTGAGATTTTTTCCAACAAATAAGAGTGAAATATGCCAGCCAGGGTATCGTTGGGATGCGCTCAGTCGGGAGAGCGTTGGCACGGCAAGCCAATGTACTCAGGTTTGAGTCCTGGTCCCGGCATAGTTTCGCTCTGTTGGAAAAAATCTCAACTATGATACTCCAACCATTGGATATAAATATACAACATTTTGTAAGAATTTTTATTATTTTAATATGAGTTTCTCAAAGTAAAAAAAAAAAAAAAATAAAGAAAGGAAAAAAATGCAGAATTTATTAAAACATTTAAACATAAAAAAATATGCAAAATTAAACTATTCTACTCTAAATAAATACTGCGTTACCCCTCGAAACTTCTCATAATAGCATATTTATCTCCGTAGCTCTAGTAACAACAACAAAAAAGGAAATTAGAACTATCTAGAGTTCCGCACGGGTCGGGTTACCCGCAAATTGCATTTGAAGTCAACCCGCAACCCGACCCAAATCCGACAAAAAAAAATTCTGGACCCGCAACTCGACTCGAACCTGCAAAAATAATTTTCGGCGAGCCGCAATCGGACCCGAACCCGCAATACCTCAACCCGCAATGAAAGGACAATAAATCATGTTTTAGTGCTATAATGAAAAGTAATGTACAATTATATCTCTAGTACCAATTTTATATTTTATATAGAAAAATGGACAAATCTATATTCTTTAATATTCAAATATAGTGAAACCTCTGAATAGCGGACACCTCGAGATAGTTGAATAGAGTCCTGCAGCGAGTCGGGTTACTTTTATTTATTTTTTCGGGTCGGGATGACTTATTTTCTTTCTGCGAGTCAGGTTCAACCTTGAATAATTCTTCCGGCTTATATATAGGTTTTAGCATGTCCGATTGTTGGGATTTTCATCAAAAGTTTGAGCAGAACTATGAAAATAAATACGTATTTGAATGTGAATAAGTCAGTGGTCTATAAAACTACTTTTTTTTTAGTAGCGAACAACAACTGCAACTATACTTTATCAAAAATGTAGTTAACTACAACTACAACTACTTGTTTTAAAAAGTAGCGACTACAAACTACTTTTGAAAAGTAGTCACTATTTCGTTACTTTTAAATTTTGTCGAAAGATTCAATCTACACTTGAAATTGAGGATAAGGAATTATAATTCTGCACGGGTCGGGTTGTGTTTCTGACCTGAACTTGAAAATTTTGCTTAAAGTCAACTCGAAACCGATCCGAACCCGAAAATATTCATACCCGAATCCGACCCGAAACCGAAGGAACAGAAAATTAATCCACATTTCAATACAATTATGAAAAAGTAGTCCACAAAGAAGATACCCCGTATTAAAACATTAGATATAATAATGCGTTAGTATATAAAGGGTTAAACGCAAGAAAATTTATTCTTTTCGTGAGTTAGCAATTTATTTTGTTTTATCAGCAAGAGTCAATGGAAAAATCTATGACACTGCAACTGAGATTTGTCGCTGACATTCCCAAATTGTTCCACAGAACACAGTTTATAAAAAAAAAAAAAAAAAAAAAAAGCGAATTATGATCAAGTGATTAAAAGAATGGCATTTTTTCCTCCTTTCCAAGTAGCGTAAAAGGTCGATTTTCGTGAGTGTCCGTTATGGAGGTCTTATTGCATGCATAATTTTAACTTGCAAATATATTGTGTACATTCTTTTGGAAAAGTGGGTCAACCCGAACCCGCAATACCTCAATACGCATCCCAACCCGAACCCGACCCGCAACAAAAAAGTAGAAGTCAACCCGACCCGAATCCGAACCGCAACGAAAAAATGTAGTGCCAACCCAGGTGCGGGTAAAAGCGGGTAACCCGACCCGATGCAGGACTCTAAGCTGGGCATAGCCACATCACTGGTCTCATTAAGAAAAGGAAATATAAGGGACCTTTGCACAGTATTAACTTCCAATTCGTAATCCCAGCTAAGTAAACACAAACGTATTCCCAATTTCCCATCCTCTCATCTTGTTAAAAGGCTACTTCAATCACACGAAGGCGTTCGCAAGTTAATCTTAAACTTATGAGAGCATTCTTTAAAAGAAATCTCGTTTGCATTTCGATATTTTTAAATATTTTTTTTTTCATTGTATAACTGAATTCCTATTTTTTTACATTTTCGATTTTGGTTGCAGTTATTTATTTATTTATTTATTTTTCATGGGGACATATTTTTATTTCGAAACCGGTTCCGAAAGTAAAAGTGTCCTCATTAAAAAAAAAAAAAAAAAAAAAAAAAAAAACGCGACCGAAATCGAAAAAGTATAAAAAACGGCCTTTGCAGAGATCGACCTCAGCTGTACATTGCAAAAAAAAATATTTAAAAAGATCGAAATGTAAACGAGATTTTTTTAAATAAACGCTCCAATAGGTTTAACATTAGCTTGCAAATGTCTTCGTGTGTGACTGAAGTAGCCTCTTAAAGAGGGGAGAATATAAAAAGAAGTTTCAGTTAAAATATTTACGAGAAAAGTATTAGAATAAACGTTTAATTGGATTAAAATATTCAAACCTTTCTCTTAATTTAAAGCTCGTCATTGCTTCAGTGTAAAAAAAATCAAATTTTTGGGCGTGGGATAGTTCTATTAGTGATTGCTAATATACTTTTTTCAACAAGCCCAGCTTATGTTAGTTTTGCTTCTTTATACTTTTTAAATGGGGTTATATTGTGATTAACTACAATCCGTTTTATACCATAATATTGAATAAATAGGGAAACACTTTTAACGGTTATATTCAACATATGATTTTTATCATTATGCATTAATCATTTTAATTTCTCAGTCTCTATCTATAAGCTCTATCTCTTTCAACCAGCCAAAGAATAATATTACTAGATTTAATTCTGCATTAAATTATTTTACGCTTTTAAAATTAGACCTTAAATTTTCGAATACTAAAAATATCTAGAAAACAAAGGAACTGAAATTAAAAAGTCCTTCCGTCCTGTACCCGGAGGAAAAGGTAGCTTTCATAGTCCATGTTTTTAAAAATTCAACTCATTTTTATCAAACACCCAAAGCTAAATTGCTTGGAACTCGATTATAGAAAATCCAATCCCGGTTTTCTTTAATACTGAATTTGAATGCGAATTTCTGCATGAGAATTACAGCATAACAAAAAACAGATTGTTTCAAAATGTCAGCCACCCTAGAATTTCAAACTGCCATATCTCTGCCATTTCTTAAAGATAAAGCCAAAACAAAAAATGTTCCGGAATCCTTCTATCACGATCTAATACTTAACGGAAACAACTTTTTCAATTTATAATTTTTTATACATCATTTTGATCGTTTTAAAAAAATTAAAAAATTTAACTTGCCTTCATTTTGAAACAAGATGGCGCATAAAGCTGGCCAACGAACTCGGTCGAGACCTTGGTATGTTCTGTACACATGATCAGTCACATTCATATCGGTTCATAAATACGAGAGTTACAGCATTGTTCAGATTGTTTCAAAATATCAGTCACACTAGAATTTTAAACTGCCACATCTCAGCCAAGATATAGCAAAAACATAAAATGTTCCAGAAATCTTGTATCACGTTTTAACACTTAACATAAAAATTTTTTTCAATTTACAATTTTTTTGTACATCTTTTTGAATTTTTTAAAATTAAAAAAATTTTAACTGTCTGCAATTTTGAAACAAGATGGCGGATGAAACTGGCCAACGAACTCGGACGAGACCTTGGTATGTCCTCGCGATGCAGATACTCAGTCACATCCAATTCGATTCATAAATAAGAGTGTTACAGCATGACATATGTCATATATATATACTAACTGACCCACCCGGCGTTGCCCGAGCCCTTGTAATAAACTTAAATCTCTTAAAAAGCGGAACTCTGGCCACGGTCTACGATGGCTTCGGAACCGTATACCCGGCATGCTCGTACGCTCTAGAAAATCTTTTATTTCCCCCTACCACCGCCAGGGGAGCATTCTGTTCTAAACAAACCTCTTTCCGAACGAACTTCTGAGACAGGTCCCCGCTGCCTACGTTACTGTATAGTAGGCGCACTACAAAATTGAGCTGGTTTCGAGAAGATTGGAACATTATTAGCCCGGTTATTGCAATAAGACACAGTTAGAGAAAATAACCTTGACTGAGGTGCCGAAGGGAGGAGATGTTCGAGTGTCCTTCAGAAAATGACTAATTAGGCCCACTATGCATGCATAAATATTCGTTCGTTTTGTTAAGCTGGGAACTTAATTACAAAGTTGGCTTAAACTCTTATTTGTAAATAGTGGTAACCGCTACTCATAAATTTAATTTAATGTTATAAAGGGTGACTATTAAGTTAAATATAATGTTTGGAATCACTTGCGTTGAAATCGGAAAGATAGTTGCTGATATATAGAAACAGGGCATAGTTAGAGAAAAACCTTGAAGGAGGGGCCGGGGGGGGGGAGGGTTGTTCAAGTACCCTTCAGCAAATGACTAATTAAGAGGAGCACTATGCATCTTTCGAAATTCATTCGTTTGCTTAAGCTAGGAACTTAATTACAAATTTGGCTTACCAAATTATTCGGAAATAGTGGTAACCGCTACTCATAAATTTAGTTTAATGTTATAAAGAGTGACTATTAAGTCAATTATAATGTTTGGAATCACTTGCGTTGAAATCGGAAAAATAGTTGCTGAGATATGGAAACGGAGCATAGTTAGAGAAAAAAGGAAACGGAGCATAGTTAGAGAAAAAACCTTGAAGGAGGTCCCGGGGGGGAGGGGTTGTTCAAGTGTCCTTCAGCAAATGACTAATTAGGAGGACCACTATGCATCTTTCAAAATTCGTCCGTTTGCTTAAGCTTTGACCTTAATTACAAATTTGGCTTAAACTATCATTCGTAAATAGTGGTAACCGCTACTCATAATTTTAGTTTAATGTTATAAAGAGTGACAATTAAGTTAATTATAATGTTTGGAATCCCTTGTGGTGAAATCGGAAAGATAGTTGCTGAGATATGGAAACGGAGCAGAGTTAGAGAAAAAAACCTTGAAGGACGGGTCAGGGGGGAGGGGTTGTTCAAGTGTCCTTCGGCAAATGACTAATTAGAAGGACCACTATGCATCTTTCAAAATTCGTTCGTTTGCTTAAGCTAGGAACGTAATTACAAATTTGGCTTAAACTATTATTCGGAAATAGTGGTAACTGCTACTCATAAATTTAGTTTAATGTTATAAAGAGTGACTATCAAGTTAATTATAATGTTTGGAACCACTTGCGTTGAAATCGGAAAAATAGTTGCTGAGATAGAGAAACGGAGCATAGTTAGAGAAAAAACCTTGAAGGAGGCCCCGGGGGGGGGGGGGGGATGTTCAAGTGCCCTTCAGCAAATGACTAATTAGGAGGACCACTATGCATCTTTCAAAATTCGTTCGTTTCCGTAAGCTTTGAATTTAATTACAAATTTGGCTTAAACTGTTATTCGTAAATAGTGGTAACCGCTACTCATAAATTTAGTTTAATGTTATAAAGGGTGACTATTAAATTAATTATAATGTTTGAAATCACTTGCGAATGAAATGGGAAAGATAGTTGCTGAGATATGGAAACGGAGCAGAGTTAGAGAGAAAACCTTGAATGACGGGCCGGGAGGGGGGAGGGGTGTTCAAGTGGCCTTCAGCAAATAACTAATTAGGAGGATAACAATACATCTTTAATGATTGATTCATTTGGTTAAGCTAGGAACTTAATTTGAAATTTGGCTTACACTATTATTCGGAAATTCTGGTAACTGTTTTTTAGAAATACACCTTGAAGCTTAAATGTAATTAGACCCTTGCCCCTCTTTATTCCCGCAAATATAAAAAAGAATCTGTAAATAAGAATAAAAAAGAATCTGTTAAATAAAGTTTTCTGTATTAACTATCTCCATCATCATAATAAATGTCATGTAAAAAAAAAAAAAAAAAAAAAAACTTAATCCCGACTAATTGTCATGAAGAAAAATGTCCCTGGAAAATATTTCAATCAGTGGGACGTATGTGTAATTTGTCATGTACAGGTGGCGCGACATTCGCATGGCTCCTCTACGCTGATAACTTCAATCCATATTGACACTATTTAGTTAGAAATCCTTATTTATGCATCGCTACTCTGGTTTATTTAATTACTTCTGTGAAGAATCGATGCAACCAACCAGTGAACCAACCAACCCAAGAGAATAAAAGTGTATTTTTAATGAGAGTTCTTTGTGCATTTTAATTAATATTTCAGAAAGTAATTAAAATATTAAAATTCTGACGCTCAGGTATACCAGGAGAGGGTTTGGACTACCTAAATCTAAATTTACAGACTTCTAGGTGCGCTAAATTTTCCTAGCCATCGGCAACAGACACACACACACACACACACACACACACACACACACACACACACACACACACAGAGCGAAACTTTCTTTTATTAGTATAGATATATATATATTTGTTACATTCCTGTCGAAAATTGGCACATTATAGACGATCGCTATTGCTGTCGACTTGAACGTTCTTTCCACCAGACAATCGGAACATCTCAGTCCGAAACCACTAAAATTACCTGATAATCATATCGAGGTAGCCGCAGTCGAGATCGTTGAAATGTAGTCATGACACCCGGACAGGGCACCACTTCGAGTCGCTCACCATGAAGACAAATCTCGAAGTATATCACATCGGAAAGCGTAGAGTATTTGCAGTCGTAAAAATTGAGCAGAGGCAGTGAAATCCAGAAGAGATTTCCCAAAAACATTAAAAAGAAGACTTAATAACTTAATAGATGAGCAGTGGCTTTATTGTGATCACAGAGATGAAAGCAACTCCACCAACTTTCGCTTCATTAAAAACTGAACACATTTGAAGATCTTGAAGAATTAGCCGAGCTTGAAGAACATACTACCGATGCATTAGTGTAGACTCCCCAGTGAGGGCAATTAGATGACAACCACTAATTCGTGTAATTCCGTCTCCGAAGCCAGTGTAACCGTATAAATACTTCAAAATTTGGCCCAAAGGTACAAAACGCGCGAACAAGCTGGTCCACTCGCATCCATGTTCGGAGGGCGCTAGGGGGATAAAGAAGGCGGGGCTTTCTCGCTAATGGATGAAAAAATGAGGCCACGAAGACGTGTCTCTGACGTATGATTAAAACTCTTTAACAGAAGCGGCAAATTAAAAAGGTAAAAAGGCCTTTGGGCGCGAAAACCGCTTGGAATCATGGGATGCCGAATGAATTAAATAGAAATAAAAATGGTATTACAAAAGTTCCAAAGAATAAAATTAAATGTCTCAAAAGAAGAAATTAGGCAGGTGCGTTTAGAGGCAGTGTTGCAATTTAAGAGAATAAGGTTTTAATAAATACGTGTAGCTTTTAACAGATTAAGATTTTTAGAATGATAAATAAAAGAATATTTTGATTAAGTTATGGAATAAAATACAAAATAGATTTAAGAGATATTTTAAAAAGAGAGGGAAAAAAGAATTGAAGAATTTGGATTAATTTAACTAAAGAAAAATGAGGCGAAAATTTTTTATTATTACATATCCCCCCACCCAAAAAGACGAATGAACCGGTAGGTCATATGACCTGCAAGTTCATTGAAGGGAAATGTTACACGGACTTGGATTACAATTTATCAACTGGAGGAAGTCAAAATAAGTACATTTCCAAAATTTATTCATTAATGCCCAATAACATTAAATTTAATAACTATAACGCGAATTGGTGGAGTTGTTAATAAAAATACAATTACAAGATATTAATCTTGTTAACAATGACATAAAAAGCTTTAGAAAATATTAAACAAAATAAGAAAAGAATTGTAACAATTTAAAATAATAGATAACATACTTCCAGAATATCATCTTACAAAATTTGTTGCAAATTGCTTGTAGAATTGTTGCTTAATTTGTCGTTCAGTTCTCGTCTGAGTGATAGTCCATCCAAAAAAGTTATTTGCATACCTCACAAACTGAACAGTTTACAAATTGAAAGAGAAAAATCCTTCAAATTTTAGATCTTACTGATCTTCCTTATGAAAGTCTATTTCAGAATTAAAGTTCATCTGAATGTATTTACTAGCAACAACTCGAAAATAGTACTAAGATTAATATTAACAACAATAAAACACAAATAATACAATAATAATAATAATAAGAAGAAGAAGAATATCAACAATAAAAATTTTAAAATAATAATACTTAACAATAACAATAATCATAAGTTAATTTTCAAATATTAAACTTATGTTTGTCTGAAAAACTCAGTCGTGAATGGAATGCTAAGAAAAACTTAAGAGAAATGAGTATTTTGTTATGGTATAGTTTGTCTGACAAATGGTAATTACCTAAAAAGGCAAATAGGTAATGTAAGCAGTATAAGAGTTTTTTACTCAACATCAAAATTACTATTACCATTATTACCTTTATAACTTCCATTACCTTTACTACTTTATTACTTGTTTACTTCTAGAAGTAAAAATTTATATATCTCAACATATTCAAATTCAAGTAGTATTCAAATTCAAGTAATATTTAATCTCAATATCAAATTATAAATAGTATAACTAATAATAATAGTATTCAACAATAAGTTCAGCAATAACAAGCATTATAATTCAAAAATATCACACTCTTTCTTTAATTACTTTCTTAAGTATATAATTAATATCTCATCCATATAGTAGTGAATGAGGTATGAAATATACTCAATAAAATACATAATACAAAAAAAGGAATAAATAAGAAAAATTCGTGAAAACAATCATTATTGTGTAGATGATGGTTATGTAACTATCTTGCTTTCAGTCAAACAAGAAAACATAAGTTGTGAAATGAAAAAAAATGGGACCTTGTAGCATATTAAGAAAGGTTGGACAATTCTCAATTAGTATTAAGATATCATATTTGATTAGTTTAAGATATAATTTAATCCAGTTTATTTTATTAGTTTAGTTAATACTGTTTAATTTATTATTCTAATCTAATCCAATTCAGTATCAGAAACTCCTAACTTAAATCAACTAAATTACGCCAGCATAAAAAGTTGACTCAAGTGGAAACTTCAACAGTGACACTCTCGTGTGCACAATCAAGAACACCACGGTTATACAGAAGAGAATGGATTAGTTAATTATTAATTTATTTTATTTCGTTTATTTTTGGATTATATTAAAATCAAGACGAAACTATAAATTTAACATTAGTTTGTTGTTGGTTCTCATGGAATAATTTTAATTGATCAGGAGGATAATAAGGGCGTAATTTTGATACATGTACTATTTCAGTAGGTTTATTTTGAATTTGTCTATCAATTTCAAAATTGACATCAGATAACTTATTAAGGATTTGATAAGGACCACTAAAGACTTGTGAAAGTTTTCTGGTATTAGGATATTGGAACTCTTCATAAATTACAAGATCTCCAATCTCAAATTTTGGTTCTAGATAATTTCGATCATAATATTTTTTACTTCTCCAATAGAATTCATCAGTGCGTTTTTTAGCAAGTTTAAGGGCTTCTTGAACAGGAGGGTAATAATTTTGTTGAAGAGGAGAATCATAGAGGGTAATTGGCCAAAAAGTAAGTAAGCAGGAGGGAATTTAGTGATAGAATGAGGGGTATTGTTATACTCATTAACTACTTCTGTCAAAATTTTTGTCCAAGGAATTTTGGAGTTGGTAGAATTGACTTTACACTTCAATCTAGTAACTATTGTCTGGTTCGCTCTCTCACATTTGCCATTCGTTTGAGGATGATGTGATGTGGTTAAACGTTGCTTAATATTGTGGTTTCGCAGAAATTTTTTAAATCTAGATGAAGTAAAGGCTGCATTTCTATCACTTAACACTTTTTGATGGGTCTGGACATTAAGAATTTTATTAAAACAGAATAATTGTTGTGGTGTTTGAATATTAAAAACTTGGTTTAGACAATTAGTATAAGTTTCTGTGGTAACACTTTTTGAGGGGAAAGCCCAAACATATCTAGTAGCATGGTCGATGATGATGTGTAGATATTTTTTGGTGGAGTTATAATAATTGAATCCTCCCACAGTATCAATAGAAAGACATTCAAAAGGTTGATCTGTGGTGTGCATAGCTTGTAATAAGCCAAATTTTTTCTGTCTGGGTTTTTTATTCTTTTGACAAATATCACAATGTTTTACAAAATTGGTTATATCTTGCGTCATGTCAGGCCAATAATAATTAGGGGAGATTAAATTTAACATTTTTTGGATACCAGGATGACCAAATTTTTCATGAGCAACATTTAGTATTTTTCTCCTTAAAGACATGGGGACTACTATTTTTCTAAAACCTTTCTTTTTTACTATCATAAGTCCATTTTCCTTTAGATAATTTTTACCACACACATTATCTTTTTCCTGCCTCTCTATAATTTCTTTAACGTCCAGAAGAAAAGTAAGTGGTTGAATAAAATGTGAAATTGGGTTTCTCGACAACATGTCGGCTTCGACATTTGTGGATCCCTTTTCGTAAACTATATTATATTCAAACATGCTCAACTTCAAAGACCATCTAAATAACCTGCCTCTCAAATGTTTAGTATTTTTTAACCATACAAGAGATGCTTGATCAGTATGAATGGTAAATTTTACACCATGAAAATAATGATAGAATTTGTCTAAGGTGTCAATGATGGCAAGACACTCTAACTCGGTAATAAAATAATTCTTCTCATAACTTCTCAATCCTCTAGAGTAATAAGCAATTGGATGTAAAAAATTATTACTATCAGGTTGTTTTAAGACTGCACCTACTGCCACCTGTGAGGCATCAACAAACATATGGAGGGGTAACTTAGGGTCATAAATTTTTAAGATAGGTTTGGCTATTAAGGCATCTTTTAATTTTTGAAAAGAATTTTGACAATCTGTATTCCATTCCCATAGTGTATTTTTTCTGAGTAATCTGTTAAGAGGGACTCTAATTTCGGCATATTTATCTATAAACTTGTGATAAACATTGATAGATCCTAAGAATCTCTGAAGTTCCTTTACATTTGAAGGGGGTTTTAGTTTTTTTATTACTTCAATATTAGCATTAGCAGGAGTTAATGTGCCATTCTGGATGGTATATCCTAAGAAGTTAATTTTATTTTGGACAAAATTGCATTTAGAGAGTTTAAGTTTAATGTTTTCGCGTCTACATAATTCAAATATTTGGTTTAAATGTTGCATATGTTCTTCTAATGAGGAAGAAAAAATAATGATATCATCAAAATAATGGCAAGCAAAGTCTATTTTGTATTTAGTAAGTATTCTTCTAAGGGTTCTATTAAATATCGGGGGGCCTAATTTAATCCCGAAGGGCAGAACTAACCATTCAAAGAGCCCAAAGTTGGTAGCAAAAGCCAATTTTTCAGTATCGGATGGATGTATGGGTATGTGCCAGTAGCCAGAGGCTAAATCTAAAGTTGAAAAATACTGCGCACTACTCAGTTTATCTAAAATTCCATCGATACGAGGTAGGGGTTCTGCGTCATTTTTCATTATTGCATTTAATTTTCTATAGTCAACACATAATCTAGTTTTTTTACCTTCTTCTCTTTTCATTACTAATGTAACAGGGGCAGAATAGGGACTATTGCTCTCTTTAATTAAACCAGCATCTAATAGTGAATGAATTTGATCCGAAATCTCTTTTTCTTCTAAAGGGGAAGTTCTGTATGGCCTCAGAGATATTGGTAGGTCAGAATTAAGAAGAATACGTTGCGGTTCGATATTAATTCTCCTGACATCAAATTTATTTTTAGAAAATATATCTAAATAATCCCTTATACTTTCCCTTAAAGTTTCATTTTCTATAGAATTTATTTCCCCAATTAATTTAGAATTATCAACATTAGATGGAACAAAGGATTGAGGAGATATGATCTTTCCATAATCGGGTTGCACTCTCTGATAATCATAGTTAACATTAAAATGAAGTAACCTTAATTTATCACTGGATATGTTCTTAGATTCATTTAAAACAAGGTCTCCTTGTAATACTCTACATGTAGCACAGTCAATAATTAAATTAAACTTACAGCATTCTTTTAAACCTAGTATAGCATAATCTAAATTTGTATTACATATTAAAAATCTAATATTTTGTTGCACATTACCTAATTTAAACAATAAATTACAAGCTTTATCTATTACAACAGTTCCTTTGGCTTGGCCAATAATAACAGGTGGAATATTTATAACTTTAGCATTTAACAATTTAACAAATTTAAAAGGCAAAATACTTATGGTTGAGCCAGAGTCAATCACACAAGGTAGTTTCCTGTTATTTACATATCCTGATACAATTAATTGTCATATATTATCAGTAGATGGTTGTGGTTGACTAAGAGGGGGTGCAGAAGATTGCAGAGGCCTAACATTGAATACACAATCCCTCTCCCAGTGATAAGCATTTTGGATACCTCTATTTAAACACATTCGACATGGTCGACTAGGAAGCCTTCTTTGATAATGATTGACAGGCAATCTGGGACTAACGAACCTGGACGTTGAAGGGTTAAAATTAGTTGCTGCTTGGAAATTTGGATTCCTGTAATTAGGTTGATGGCGAATCCAATGTCTAGGTGAATTAATTGGTTGAGAAAAAGGTCTGGAATTTTGAGACATATTTCTAACATTACTATTATTGTTACTGCTAGAATGAGATGGAATGACAACAAGTTGTTTAACTAATCTATACCAATCGGTAGTAGATTCAGGAGGATTTACTATTAAATAGTTCTGGTATTCAGGTTTTAAGCCATCTGTCAATCCTTGTAAAATAATAGTTTCACATAGTTTAAGTTGTCGACCTATCTCTATTTTCTGACGGAAATAATTTTCTAAGTTGTTTAGGTCATGCAATTTCAGCGAGGCGAAATCAGAAAAACGGGGGACTGTTACTTTCAGAAATTTTTCAGTTAAGATCTCAGCAATTTTTTCATACTCTTTACAATCTAGACATTCATTAACATACACTTTTAATGCTTCGCCCTTCAAATATTTGGAAATATTGTTGATTTTCCACTCTTTTTTATTTGGAGGGGCTGATCCTTCAAAGTGTCTAAGCCAAGACACAACATTCATCCCACTTTCTGGGTCAAAAATAATAACATTAAGCTCTTTTTCAGCCATTTTGGTTTGAGTACCCTTACTTTCAACCATAACTTTAACAAACCCTGACTTTAATAACATGTAAAAAAAAATAACAATGTATAAAGAATTCTTTAACTTAACAACAACTGTAAATATCTAACTCTTAATAATTTAAATAACAAACTAAATAATATTCAACAGTAAAAAAGTCCAATTCATATTAAAATTCATTTCACTTAAATAGTAAATGTAAACTACTACTATAATCTTTCTATAAATAGATCCACTATATATGAATATCACAATTTAGAATGAAATAAATAAAACACTTTTTTAAAATAAGTATCATTATTTCGTAAGAACAATTTTTTTGGCTCTTGAATTGTACTCTCAGAATATAGCATCAAAAAACAAAAGTAATAAAATAAACAAATAAATTAACTGCACAATAATTTTACCCTTTCAATGTTACTCAACTTTCTTTTGAGATAACACATTTTTTTTTTTTTTTTTTTTTTTTTCATATTAATAAACTTCAAAAGCTATTTTTGAGATTATTATGCAATCAGTGAAGCTGTAATTTCAGATAATCTAATAAATTTTTATGCATTTTTAGAATGGCATAGAATATGTTCCAATACATGTTACTTGAAAAGAGATTACTCATATATTTTTTCAATAAATAGAAATTATTTCCTATGAATAAATATCACCGAATGAAAAGGGACTATAATTAAATGATAAAATAAGAACATAAAATGAAGTTACTCTTGTAAAATGAAGTAATATAGGAATAAATATCAGAGCAGTTCAAAACTTTCAGTAATATTTGTGAGCTTAACCAAATAAAATTAATTTTTTAACAATACATAAGAATAAATATTAAATTTCGTAAGTTCTAAATGTTCAGGATAAAAGGAACAAAATTCTTCTAAAGTATTCTAAGAACAATTTTTGTTCTATATAAGCCAATAATAACAAATCAATAGAATAAGAAATCAATAAAAATAAAAGAATAATTTAACTTACAGACGTCACTTCTGGGATAAATTTATAAACACTTATGAGTGATAATTTGACAACTAAACGGTAGTTCTTCTCCAATATCACTGGGAAGTCTCCAAAATGTTTTTATTACACAGGTCATCAGTTATCCTGACCGGCTTTTTTTTGTTACATTCCTGTCGAAAATTGGCACATTATAGACGATCGCTATTGCTGTCGACTTGAACGTTCTTTCCACCAGACAATCGGAACATCTCAGTCCGAAACCACTAAAATTACCTGATAATCATATCGAGGTAGCCGCAGTCGAGATCGTTGAAATGTAGTCATGACACCCGGACAGGGCATCACTTCGAGTCGCTCACCATGAAGACAAATCTCGAAGTATATCACATCGGAAAGCGTAGAGTATTTGCAGTCGTAAAAATTGAGCAGAGGCAGTGAAATCCAGAAGAGATTTCCCAAAAACATTAAAAAGAAGACTTAATAACTTAATAGATGAGCAGTGGCTTTATTGTGATCACAGAGATGAAAGCAACTCCACCAACTTTCGCTTCATTAAAAACTGAACACATTTGAAGATCTTGAAGAATTAGCCGAGCTTGAAGAACATACTACCGATGCATTAGTGTAGACTCTCCAGTGACGGCAATTAGATGACAACCACTAATTCGTGTAATTCCGTCTCCGAAGCCAGTGTAACCGTATAAATACTTCAAAATTTGGCCCAAAGGTACAAAACGCGCGAACAAGCTGGTCCACTCGCATCCATGTTCGGAGGGCGCTAGGGGGATAAAGAAGGCGGGGCTTTCTCGCTAATGGATGAAAAAATGAGGCCACGAAGACGTGTCTCTGACGTATGATTAAAACTCTTTAACAGAAGCGGCAAATTAAAAAGGTAAAAAGGCCTTTGGGCGCGAAAACCGCTTGGAATCATGGGATGCCGAATGAATTAAATAGAAATAAAAATGGTATTACGAAAGTTCCAAAGAATAAAATTAAATGTCTCAAAAGAAGAAATTAGGCATGTGCGTTTAGAGGCAGTGTTGCAATTTAAGAGAATAAGGTTTTAATAAATACGTGTAGCTTTTAACAGATTAAGATTTTTAGAATGATAAATAAAAGAATATTTTGATTAAGTTATGGAATAAAATACAAAATAGATTTAAGAGATATTTTAAAAAGAGAGGGAAAAAAGAATTGAAGAATTTGGAATAATTTAACTAAAGAAAAATGAGGCGAAAATTTTTTATTATTACATATATATATATATATCAACATTTGAACGGAGGGTAGTTTGGGCGTCTGGGGGTCATGATCGGTGAAAATATACCAAAATTTTTTGGAATTGCTTTCCTCCGAACGGCTGCAATAGGTAGCTTTTTGTAATGAAAGCTACCTAAAAGTCGAGTCAATGAGCATCGTACATATCCCAGCTTTTCTCTCAGGAACGGGCTTAGTTTCGTTCATTAAAACAATCGATTAAATAAGCATTATTTTAAAATCAAGACACTCATTTATTTATATATTTTACAAAAATAAACAAACAATTATAAATATTATATCAACGGCAAATAACGTATCAATTTTACTGAGGTAAATGTTTGTTCTAATCTGTTTGAAAGTGTGCCTACCGGAAATAACTGCTCCTAGTCATAAAAGTCGTAAGATCATTTCCTCAAAATCTATACTCCCGAAAATTACTGCTTCGAACCAATCACACTTCTTTAATCTGACTTCTGAATTTTAAAAACCGGCCAGATAGACAGGTGCATGCAACAATTCCAAGAATACAATGTCGGAAGACGTCATCGGAAGTAAATTGTAGGGAAATGCCTACGCATTATTTGTAGAAAGTCTTGTACTAAATGTTGTCAATATTCTTCAAAGCTGAGAAGAAAATTGAGTTTAGAAGTACAGTTGTATGCCAAATTAGAGCTTCAATACCATTTAAACCAGAACATGAAGTGAGGATGGGAATGGACATACCCAACTTAGAAGATTTTGATATCAAACTGATAACAGATTTAATCAAGCCGTTCAGCAGTGACCTGTCAGGTAGGCGATTTTTACTTCCAGTCTGAACACTGAACATTAATGTACACATAAAACACATCTCAATATTAGAAATGGAATGCTCTACTGAAATAGGAGTCCGATGATGAGTGGAGCTTGAGGTAGCAGCTTCTACTGCCATCCAGGATTCCAAGAAAGGAACTGCATGGTAAAACACTAGTGCTATAAATATTAGCTGAGGGGTCTCTCTTCAAAGCGTCACCTTCTCATCCGATTTTTGACGTTTTCTTACCCATATTACAACATGCCTGTTTTTGTTCGACCATCTTATTCCCCTTGAAAATTGTTGGTGGATATTTGGAAGTTCGGAATATTTTGCTATACAGTTCTTTCGCATCCTCGTCTATCTTTCTCAATGCATAGAGAAGAATCTTTCAATTTCAGTGTCCAGAAAATGAGCGGAAATTCACAGTAAGTTAAGAAAATGTCCAAACTTTAAATGTACTTTCACATATCTGTCATAATCTTCTCTAATAGTTAGGAGAGTATGGATATAAGTTGGAAAGTGTTTTAAGCTTCAAGTTTCGATCTGTTTTCCTATCTTGATCCAAATATAATAGGAGCGTTACAACTAACTAACCATCATTCATAGAAATATAACGATGAACAAAGTCTAAATTTTGTTACGGACCTTCAGTTGTAATGTGAAGCATTATAAAAAAATCGTCAAGTTTATTACTATTA
This sequence comes from Maratus michaelseni, assembly GCA_963931845.1. NCBI lineage: Eukaryota > Metazoa > Arthropoda > Arachnida > Araneae > Salticidae > Maratus > Maratus michaelseni. The sequence continues at coordinate 283,476,650 of OZ007589.1, read as the reverse complement.
TTTGAAAAGAAAACACTGACAGAACTTTAAAAAAAAAATCCATAGAATTTTTTCTCTTTCTCGATTTTCATTTCATTATCAACAAGATTTATTCTCATTCGTTGAGACTAGTCATACTATCGCTATTCAAATTAATATATTAGTCATATTAACTACTAGGCAGGCTAGTAACTAGTCACATTAGTCAGTAATCTCTAGTCATACTTTACGTAACTTTTATGTAAATACCAACATTTATTTTTTGTAGTTCAATTTTTCATTTTAATGTCAACTAGATTTATTTTTCATCGATAATGATACTAGTCATGCCAGTTCAGTCAGTTTTTTTCAATAGAAAATGAACTCTTTCGAAATTAATGTACAAAATCCCAATTCGCATTCCTATTTCCAAAATCCCATTTCCTCCCTTTCATTGAACATTTTTCCCCCGGTAGCAGCAACTGATTTACCATTTCCCGAAATCCGACTCTAAATTCGCCCTCCGACAATTTCCGATTGCTGCCGAATCCCATTACGAAAAACTTCCTTCTGCTCACACCGAAAAATTTCACTTCGCACTGGGCTGTAACTGCTATCGCTATTAGAAGTCCGGGGTGCCAGAGCGAATTTCGTTCAGAGAGAAGGGGCCTGAACTTATAAATTAGGTTATCGCAGCTCTTCTTCCGTTGCCAGGACGACTCGGGGTAGAGTTTCTTAACTACTTTTGCTGCCAAAAAGGAGAGAGTAATAGTGGAATCATTGGAAAAGATTGTTGGATGAGACACTGATGATGATGTTGCCCAGAGAACGCCAATAATGCAGTTTTGTAGTTGCTGCTATGTTGGAGAGTTTTATTCCAAATCATCAATTTCAAGAAGAACTATAGTTACTATGCTCTGAAATATGCAATAGTTTATTTTTCTTTCTGAAATGATTCAGAAATTATCTGTAATGAAATGAAAGTATATGGTGGCTATAACTTTGAATATAAATCTAAAATAATTTTAATCAGAATTTTTTACTAAAAGTTCTTGTGTCATTTTATAATCTAAAAGTATATCGTGAAAGAATTCTTCTTTTACCTTTAGATAAACTGAAAAAAAGAGCAAAACTATAGTTTCTTAATTAACTAACAATTCTCTTTGTTAGGTGATGCTGAGCATGTGTCAAGTCTGGCCTCGCAGATACCAAATGAAACTAATGCTACTCTTAGCAGAAAATGCAAGACGTGAGAAGCATGTAACACTTTTTTTTTCAAGCTTTCAGGTTTAATTTTCAGATATTATTTTTTTTTTCAGCAGATGGACAATATTTTCTTATTATAATATGTAAAATGTTACTCGTTTACTCTTTCCGACTAAGCAAAAATGCGAAAATTAATTTATCAATTAAAAATTATTCGTAAAAATACTTACTTACAGAAGTCGAATTGTGAACCTCTATAAAAATAAACTCTGAAAAACTGTATTCCATTTCAACTTTTTGTAAATTAAAGTGAAATCATGTTGTACACTACAAAAAAAGTGTTGATTTTACAGTATAATGCTGGCATCCCTGCTGCCAGCATTATACTGTAAAATCAACACTTTTTTTTGCAGTGTAGATTTAAAGAAAAACCGTGAAACTTGAATACATTTTTACTAAGGGAAGTGGTGTGAGGTTTCAAGGATTAATTTTTCAAAAAATGCATAATTTTATATTTGAATATCAATTGGAAATGCATTGTTAGATTCCTACTCTCTATACGAACGGGTGAGTGGAAAAAAGGACAACATTCCAATAAAATGGGAAATGAACTGAGATAGCCATTTTGAAAGTTTTATTGTAATCTATCAGAGGAGACGAAAAACGGTTACATTCATGTCCCTCATCAACATTTTATGTGAACTCGAAGATTTCGTTGAGTGGAAGAAGAATAACATCCCTGGATTGTTACCCTCCTTCCACTTAGAAAACAGTGCTGCTCTGCAACATCATTTTAACTGGAACGAAGCGCAATCCAGTAAAGAAACTTTAAGTAAAGAAGCTTCAAAACAATCAGATACTCAATTTGAAGAACTGGCAGTCACGGTATTTCAACAAAAGTTGCAAATACATAACGAAGATATTCAGTATTAGCAAGCCAAGTATTAGCACTGATGAGATAAAGGGTTACGTCAAGTCTATGCAACTTATTGGTGGTCTGAACCAAAGAACTTTGAAATTGTTGAAGATCGTGTGGAGCTTACAGCTTGAGCCTATATGGGAAATAATAGTGGGGCAAATAATCAGAGTAATATTAAAACAGTTCCAATAAAAGTAAAAAAAAATAAAAAATTGCAGGACATCTTCAAAATTATGCACTATATACTTAAAGAAAAAATACCATTTTATGACCGAATACTTCAGTATCCTACTACTAACACTAGAGATAGTGACGAGTAGATAACTGTAAAAATATCCACTTTTTAATGTTTGAAAATATTTATAATAATAATTATTATTTTTATTATTGTTACCAACAAGTGCTTTTTCCTACACTTATTATAAATATTATCTTTAATTTTTAATTATTTAATAAAGCTGTAGTGCCATAAAAATATTTTATTTGCTATTTTACTTGTTCTCAAGAATTTGACAGGAAAAAAGGATAACATTCCACCATTTTAAATTAATAATTAATTAATTAGTGAGTATTTTTCTTTGAAATTTATAGGATGAACCCTCATCGACTAGGCCTACAATTGAATAATGGTGAACATTTCTATAAAATTGATAGTTTTTTACATAAATGTTTTTTGTGTTTCCTCAACATTTACATCAGCTGGAATGTTATCCTCTTTCCACTTACCCGTTCATATATTCCCGATTGTAGCACATTAATTTGAATTTCAGAAATTGGTTGTCACAGTTTGATCTTTTTTTTTTCTGATTTTAGGCCCTTCTTATATCCATGTTCCACTTCTTTACATGAAGGAATTTGTAAATTAATTAATCCCGGAACTTGCTATACTTACTCCGGCCTTTGTTGCTGTATACATTACTCTGTTTCAATTCATGAAGGGATCTTCTAATTGATTGCTAACGAACTTATAGTTGTAGGTTTTTTTCTTTCTTTCTTTTTTTTTTATGGAGATGAAGAGAGGATTTTTTTTAATGCTATTGCTTTTTATATTCCAGTCTATCCAAATTGAATTTAGATAAACTAAATAACAAAAATACCAAGATTTAGATTTATACCCTAAGCATCAAACTATACTGAAATTTAGTTTCTAGGCCTTTGTTATATATCCATGTTCTGTTTCTTTACATGAAGTTAGCTCTAAATTAATTAATCCGAAATTTGCTATACTTACAACTGGCTTTGTTACTGCATGCATACTCTGCTACAATTCATGACGGAATCGTCTAATTGATTGTCTCCGAACTTATAGTCGTAGGTCACATTTTTTTTTTTTTTTTTTTTTTTTTTGGCGATGAAGAAAGGATTTTCAATGATATTACTTTTATATTCCAGTCTATCTACATTGAATTTAGATAACCTAAAGAGTAAAAATATCCAAAATTAGATTTATACCTCTAAGCATCAAACTACTGAGATTTAGTTTCTAGGCTCGTGTTATATATCCATGTTCTGCTTCTTTACATGCAGGAAGTTCTAAATTAATTAATCTAGTGCCAAGCACAAATGCCTTTGTTGCTGTATGCATACTCTGCTCCAAATCATGAAGGAATCTTCTAATTTATTGTCCCCGAACTTATAGTCATAGGTTTTTTTTAATGATATTGCTTTATACATTCCAGTCTATCTACATTAAATTTAGAAAGCTAAAGAATAAAAATACCCAGAATTAGATTTATTCTTCCAAACAGCAATCTACTAAGATTTATTTTATTTATTTTATAAAAATTCACCTATTTATTTATCAGTGATCTAGACATTTTTTTATAAGGTAAGTAATTTAGAAATTTACAAAATTTATTTATGCATTTTTCTTCTTAAATAAAATAAAATGAAACAAATCGTGAAGTTTATATAAATAATTCTATCAAATGTTTCACTTTAATATACACTCTCAAAAAAAATGTTTTTTGTCAAAAAAAACCCCTAAAAAGTACAGGGATTATCTTGCCGGCACACCCCTGTGATTGAAAGAGATTTTTTTCTGCTATTTGAAGAAATTTTCCTCTTTTGACTGGAGAATTTCAGGAAATTTTTAGCTTCGGTTTGCGAATTTTTTGTGTTTTGAGGGAAAAAGGACATACGTAAAAATTCCGTTTCTAATACGAAAAAGTACTAAGCAGCACAGTTGCCAGAACACCCTTGTGATTTGTCGAAAATGCAGCTTTGCATTGGAGGATTTGAGATAATTTTAACGTTAGATTGGGGAAATTTCTCTAATTTGGGAGAAAATGGACGAAACAAAGTGGACATTTTCATGTTTTAAAGAAACATAACCAACGAAAAAATTAGTTCAATTCACTGATTTTTTTGAGAGTGTATATCCAAATCGAATTTCAAATTGTTTATCCTAAAATGTATCAAATATTTCCTTAAAACTACAGGAGGATACAAAATCCAAATCAATTAATTTGTTAAATGGGATCATCAGAGTAAAATTAATTTAAATTAAAAAAAATGTACTGATTTGTTGGGTTAATAAGTTTATTAATGCAGCTTCTGAATTATAATTCAAAACACATTTTAATTCTGACAGAATATCATAAAAATATATTAAAAAAATCTGAAATAACTGGATAAATATAAAAATATATATCCAAATCGAATTTAAAATTGTTTATCCTTAAATATATCAAATTCTTCCTTAAAACCATAGGAGGATACCAAATACAATAATTTCTTAAATGAGATCACTAAGAGTAAAATGAATTTAAATAATTTTTTTTTCTTGTGCTGATTTGGTAAGATAACTAGATTTTTAATGAAGATGAGAGGAGATTAGTATTCTTCTGAATTATTGTTCAAAACACATTTTAATTCTGACAGAATATCATAATATATATATAAAATTAGAAGCTTCGTGGAAGACTATTTAATACAGACTCTCACATTATTTCAGGCGTGTAAAGTTTAGTGAAGTATACATTAAATACTACAGAATTACTTCACGACTTGCTTTACTCGAAATGTTCATTGAATTGTGGAAGAAATGTACATCATCTCCGGGAAGATAAATTGTAAAATAAATAAATAACAATAATAATAAAGCAATGTATCTTTAATTTTTGTTTTTTATGATTTTAATCTCCGTTTTACTATTACACTATTTGCATTTGTACAAGCAATTTTGAAGTAGAAACAATACACAAAAAATTGGGAATCTTTTATATTTTCCTTAATGTTGCTTGATTTTCCATCGTCAAAGTTTTATCCTTAAAAGCCTACATCAGTCACGCGAAAAAACGCTCCAGCTAATGTTAAGTCTATGGGAAGGTTATCGCGCGATTTCTCGCACGCTTTTTAATATTTTTAAATTTTTTTTTTTCATAGGATAGCTGAGGTCGATCTCTAACGTTGTTAGTTTTTACTTTTTCAAGTTTGGTTCCAGTTTATTTTTATATAAGGGTAATTTCACTTTCAGAACCGGTTCCAACCGGTTCCAAAATTGAAAATGTCCGCTTATAAAAAAAAACCGTAACCAAAATCGAAAACGTAAAAACTAACAACGTTAGAGATCGACCTCAGCTATCCTATGCAAAAAAAATCATTTAAAAATATTAAAAAGTGAGCAAGAAATCGCGCGATAACCTTCCCATAGACTTAACATTAGCTGGAGCGTTTCATCGCGTGACTAGCGTAGGCTCTTAATGCACAGGGCTTTTATACTCATCTGGGAGAGGTGTTGACAAATCACCATATAGTATAATACGAGCAAATCTTGTGTGTCTGTGTGTGTGCCGGTCTATGTGCGTATATATGCTAAGTTTATCTAAAAAACGGCTATAAAAATTTTGACTAAATTTTGTATCCTACCGTTTTTGAGCACGAGAATATCACTGGACTAGGTCATATGTTCGAAAAAATTCGATTAGTGGGTCATTTTGGGTCACTACGAGTCAGGGTCAAGCTAATTTCATCTAGAAAACGGCTCAAACGATTTTGATTAAATTTTGCATCCTACCGTTTTGAGGCACGAGAAGACTATTAGACTAGGTCACATGTTCAAAAAAATTTGATTAGTGGGTCATTTTCGGGTCATTACGGGTTAAGTTAATTTTTTCTAAAAAAAACGGGTCTAACGATTTTGACTAAATTTTGTATCTTACTGTTTTGGATTACGAAAATACCATTGGGCTAAGTCACATGTTCGGGAAAATTTGATTAATGGATCATTTTTGCGTCACTGCAGGTCCAGCTAATTTTATCTAAAAAATGGCTATAACGTTTTGACTAAATTTTGCATCCTACCGTTTTAGATTACGAGAAGACCAAGGCTAAGTTATATATTCGAGAAAATTGGATTAGTGGGTCATTTTTGGGTCAAAACGGCTCAATGCATTTCAATGAGAATGAAGGTTGAAAAAGTTATTAAGTTGTTGAACAGTTGGCAGTAAACAAAGTCGAAATGTTGCAGTATTTCGCCAAATTTGGTGACATTGGCAAGAAATTTTACTTTCGTTTCAAGATTACCAATCCCAAAGCACATGTTTGGTGCCAGATAAAAGAATATCGCTAAGTTTCCGAATTTTCGTAAAACGGTGGCGACATTTGGCATTTCAGAATCTGAAGTATTTTCTAGAAATTTCCAATAGGAGCTGCGATACATGATTCAACCAACCAGCGTCCATAGAACATTCTCGGAAACAGAATTCAACCAATCAGGGTACATAGAACTGATTGTTATATGTTGTACAGAGAATTTATTGTTATATACCGAGCATAGTGCGGTCTTCCCCGCTGGTTACTTATAAAATGAACAATTTCGTTGAGTGATACAATACGTGACATAAAAACCGAAGTAATGAAATGCACAAACAACCATTTAAATTTAGCATTTATGTGTTTTAAAGATTTCAGAAAAGAGCATCTTCTTTAATCTTCAGAGGGGGAAATAAGAAGAGATGGAGAAAGTGCAATAGCAGTAACATACATACTACTTTGCTACTATTGCTTCTAACTTTTTCTTTCATTAATTTTGTGTTGAACTAGAGGCTTCCCTGACACCCTTTAAAACAGTTGAATGATAAAATGCTGCTTATGCTTTTCTTTTCTTTGGTTTTTACACATCATATTTTTACCTCAACACAGGGGGTTTTCCATGCATCTTATCAGTTCTTTAAATGCTCTGAAAGGGTTTTAATACCGAAATATCCTCCTTTGCTGCGCTAGTGCTTTATAGAAGTAAGAGGGATGAAACTTCCCAGATCATTTGCTCGGAAAAAAGGAAAAAAAATTCTAAAAAAATGGAAGACATCCGAGACAAAAGAGTTCGCTCAAAAAATGTCCTAAATAAAAGAAGATCCCTTAAGAACAAAAGGGAAAAAATGGAAGCAGTTTCTCTGTAAATAGAAAAAGAACAAGCAAGTAAAGAAAAACAAAAGTGAGATACAGGAGAGAGAAGAAAACGATCTCTTTTCGGCCGTAAAAGAAGATGCGGTACAATCTCGAAAACGCCGCAGCATGGAATTGGTGGGTGTTTTCCAAGTCCGTTCTTATAAGATACGATTTCTCTTGACCTGTATTTTAGAAAATTTGTCTTTTTTTTTTATTCGTAACAAATGAGTGATAAAAGAGGAAATCTCTCAAAGAGAGAGAAACTGCCAAAGCACGAAATGGTATATATATATACACTGCTCAAAACAATTAAAGGATATTGCAGTTTTAGGTGGATTTTGTATCTGGGAAACTTTTTAGCTGATTGATACATGGTCGACAGACATAGTAGGTTATATGAGAATAAATTACACATGTTTGGCAGAAAAAAATGCATTTTATTGCGCATTTGTGTACAAAAGGAAAAAAACACAATTTGTGCATATGAGAAAAAAAGAATAAGAAAAGGTGTTTTCTTCAAAGAAAATCATTTTCAGTAGGGGGTATGGTTTCCACGGGCGGCCAGCAACGTTGAACACCTTTGAGGCATGGACTCAATGAGGCTATTAATGACGAGTTGGGGTATTCTGCCCCACTCTTCCAGAAGAGCTCTTTCCAGTTCTTGGAGAGTTTGTGGGGGTTGTTGGCGGCCAGAAACTCGTCTTCCTAGAGCGTCCCAAACGTGCTCGATTGGATTCATGTCGGGAGAACACGCTGGCCATTCCATTCGAACGATTCCTTCCTCGAAAAGGAAATCCTCCACCAGGTTTGCACGATGTGGCCTGCAGTTATCGTCCATTAAAATGAAGTTATCTCCGATTGCTGCAGCGTAAGGGACTACAATAGGTCTGAGGATCTCATCCCTATATCGGCGACCAGTCAGAGCTCCATCTCGAATGATGTAGAGGTCAGTGCGCCCGTCAATGGAGATGCCACCATACACCAACACTCCTCCACCGCCAAATCTGACACTTTCGTGCACGAACGCAGGATTATTCCTACTGCCACGGTCCCTCCAGATGAAAATACGCCTATTATCCGGATGCACAGAAAAACGGGACTCGTCAGAAAACAGAATATTGCTCCATTCATTTCTCCTCTAGTTGACATGTTCGGTTGCCCACTCCCTGCGGTCGCGACGATGCCTTGATGTTAATCTAACACATACCATCGGTCGGCGAGCATACAGACCTACAGCATGGAGCTGGTTTCGGACAGTCTGAGTTGAAATCGTGGTGCCTGTAGCCGAGCGAAGGTGTTGTTGGAGAAGAGTAGCGTTCATGTTTCGGTGTCTCCGAGCTGTTAACGCTAAATATCGATCTTCATTGGGCGTTGTTGCCCGTCTACGACCTTGCCCTGGTCTTCGGCCTGCACATCCACTCTCCAAAAAACGGTTCCAGATCCTGGAAATGACACTTTGTGACACTCCAATGGCTTGCGCTACTTCGGCTTGAGTTTGGCCCCCTTCTAACCTATCAACAATTCTCCAAGCTTCTGAATCTGTCAAATGACTTCGCTGAGACATCGTACTCATCGAAACAAAGCAATCACTGAATGCCGATCATCCTTGTCTTCATTCTCTTTTATCCAGTTGAAAGTCAAATTTCATTCTCTGCCGCTGAAGCGACGTTTTTGACGTCGAACTCAAAATTTGCATACTCCACAGTTTGAAAACCAGAAAAATTTGCATTTGTGATTCTCTTCTTCTATTTTCGGCAAAAAAAATTTCGTTTATATCTTTATTTTATATAAAACTTCAAATATCCTTTAATTGTTTTGAGCAGTGTATATATATATATACAAGTCCATGAAACATTATTCAAAGATATTTGGAGTTAAAGTTGTGGTGGACCCTTCAGCCCCGTCAACTAAAAATGTAGACATAACTCAGATATACAACAAAAGACAAAAAAAAATGATTAACAGATGAGGATAGCAGTGGGTGGAGCAGGTTAATTTAACGCTGATAAAATTAAAAGCAAAAGGAATAAGATAACGACAAAAAGAGAAGCTGACCTCAAGAATTTCGCTAAATTATATTATCACTAATTCTAAGCAAGATGGCTACGTAGATTGACACCTCTAATTACGAAAATATTACTAAGCACAATAATGCTATAAAGACTAAATATATCACTTATAGAAAATGTCGCTAATTTGAAGAGAACCCCATGGACTGCGAATTTGTTTTATTTTGAAGAAATTAACACAACACCTTACCATATAGGCAAACTTCTCATCTGAAGACTCTTGTTCTAGACTCGAAACATCACTGACTATATCGGTATAGCACATATATAGTGTGGCAATCGGCTATTCAAAAAGTGCTAAAAATTTAAATCCGTTAATGTCTAACGATGCTGAACAATAAATGTTGATTGCAGCGACATCTGGTAGCTCAAACATAAACATTGTATAAGGATTGATTTGAAAAAACGTTTCGGCCTGTGAAAAGCTAGCAGCTGTCGCTGCGATCGACATTTATCATTCAGGATCGTTAGACATTTATCGGATTCAATTTTTTAGCACTTTTTAAAGCATCACTGCAGTTGCCACAGTATATCTTCTACATGCTATACAGAAATCAAACCTCAAACTCAGAAAGCAATGAAACTCTAGTCTTATACTCCTTAAATGGCGAGCTCCGAGCATATCCAACGATACTCACTTCCATCAGCGTATTTATACTAGCCAGACGACCACAGAAACCTAATTAGCATATTACTGCATAAAATAACTGCGACAATCCAATTCAAGGAGATTCAACCGTATTTTGCGAACATAAAAGAAATGACAGAATAGGTGGCTCTTTCACGCGCAAATGTTAGAATCCGGGCAACACACTCACACACAAAACTCAGCAATCCTTTTAACTCTAGACTATCTCCATGAAGAGAGTATTTAGGTACCATTGCTACAGAATAAATGGACTTTTATGCATTTCACCCAGAATCATTGGAGAATTGCCTCATTTGTTGATCACATTTTCAACTCAGGACTTGTTTATTAAGGCACCGAATAAGTTATTGTCTGTGGAACAACAATTCCTATATGAAACTCGGTTGAACGAAAAAATGGACTTGATCCACTTTTGTTCTCAACTTTTGTTCATTTATTAGGACATCACAAAATAGAAAGTAAAACAGCGGCAAATGTTTGGAATGATAATTGAAAATTGACCAAATTTTTCACCAGGTTAGAAAATACATGAGCAATCGATTGTCTAATATTTGTTTGCTGCAGATGCAAAAGTCACATTATCCACTTTTTTAAGGTATTGAGTTATTCATATAACCATGTTCGTTTTTTTTTAAAGGCGAGTCGTACTGTAATAGTGATTTGGACAATAATAAACATATTAAGGTTGAAAAAAATGCTCAAAATCTCGTTTTGCTGCATAACTCACATTATCCAACAACTGTTTTGCAGCAAAACTCACACTCTCCAATTTAACCAATCAGGGAGGCTTGCATATACGTACAAATGTAACTTTGGAACCTACAAGTCTGTAACAAAGCCAAGAAGGGTAATGTTCAACATGAATACATCAGTTGTCCCTAAATCAAATACAATAAAACAATCAAAGAAGGATGACGTTAATAATTTGCTGAAGAAACACTATGGTGATCAGTGGAAAAAAAAAATGAAGATTTGTTTTTTTACAAAAACATTATTGGTGAGGGAAGTACTAATAACAGTGAAGATGAACAAACTTGTGAGCCAAAAACACAAGTAAATTTATGTTAATGTTTAAATACAGAAAAACCTCCAAAATAGACCACCTCTCTATGCTGACCAAAATTTATTAGTTTGAATGGTCACAACATATTTTCAATGGAGATTTACCTCTCTATGTTGACCACCTCCGTAAGTTGTATGTTGACCACTTTTTAGTAGGTTTTACTCTCTGTAACTTGACTACTGATGTTTTCTTGAATTTGCTTTTTCCTCCATCTGGTTTCCAGGAATTTCTTTATCAGTCATTCAGCTTATTTGAGCAACACTCGCCCCCCCCCCCTCCGCCCTGTAGTGCTCCATTCATTGTTTGCTTCCAGTATGATACAGTGGGAGGGAAATGCCAGAATTTATGGAATCTGTCGAAAAATATCAGGGAAGTGGGGGATGTGCGTAGCAGTGTACCTATACGCAGAATTGGAAAACAACTTGTATCGCTCACATGTGAAACACAATCCGTTCTTTTTTTCTGGATGTCGCGTCGTAACGGGACCGGTCGTTTATTCGCGAATTTTCATTAAAAATGGCTCAAAGAAAAGCTCTAAAATAAATTAAATCAAAGGAGAAAGTGAATCTTCTTAATTTTCTGTAAAGCAGCAGCCAAAGAAAGGCAGCGGAAAAATTTGGTGCGAGCAAGACAACTGTGAGCAACATTTTAAAACGCAAGGAAGAATATCTGGAAAGATATTCTTCCGTAAACGCTAAAAAAACGAGATCAATCAATGCAAGAATATCGGGACCTATGCTTCAGGAAGTAGCAAAAAAAAATTTCAAAATAGTTCGAAACAGAGGACTTCCAAGCGTCAGCAGGTTCGCTTGAAAAATTCAAACTACAATACGAGATTTCTCAAAGTTTTGTGTGGGGGAATTGAATGAGGTTTCAGTTGAAAAAGGTGAGGAAGTTTATTCAAAAATTCCCAGAGTTTGCTAAAGGTTTTAAAGATGAGGACATCTTTAATGCTGATGAGTGTGGTCTCTTCTTTAAAGCAATGCCTGATAGAAGTCTAGTAATGAAGGGTGACACTTGCAAAAGAGGAAAACTTTCAAAACAGCGTTTTACTGTTCTTCTATGTGCTAGTATGACTGGGAAAAATTGAAGACGGTGATCGGCAAATACACAAAACCTCATTCATTTAAAAATGTAAAACCTGAAGACCTTCCTTTTTTTGGAGAGCGAATAGATCCGCTTGGATGACCAGTGCTTTGTTCGAAGAGTGGGTTACAAGAATTCACACAGATATGAGGAAAAAGAAGCGGTCTATTCTACTTACCGTGGACAACTGACCCAGCCACCCGAAAGTGAATAATCTCACAAATGTGAAGCTAAAATGTTTGCCTCCAAACACAACTTCGAAAACCCAACCTTTAGATCAAGGCATTTTTCAGTCCTTCAAAGTGCACTACAGAGCTCAACTTCTGGAATGGGTGATCATGAAAGCACAAACCTGTAGTCCTTTTGCATTGGCATCGTCAACAGCTGCGTTAGTAAATACTTTGAATGCTGTTCATTGGATTAATTCTACTTGGAATAAAGTTATTCAAACCACGATTAAGTACTGCTTCAAGAAAGCTGGATTTGTTACAGCTGCAACATCGGTGCAAGAGGATGAGCTTTCTCTATCACCCTTACTAGTTTTTGATGGAATTGATTTTGAAGATTATGTTACCATGGACGATGAGTTAGTAACATGTGTTAAACCAGACCCAGAGGCAATCTTCAATGAGATACTTTCTGCAACTAAGCACAGCGAGGACTCTAAGGAACAAGAAATGGACGGCGAAGAGGATGATGATCCAAGTGACGACGAAACTGAAAAGTATCCAACTCTGAAAGAAAGCGATGTAAAGCACATGATGGAGCAACTTAAAGATTTCGCTGCAGAAAAATGCCCCAGCATGCTTAATGGACTTGTAAACGGTGAAAATTCTTTTTGCAGTTACCTAATGAACAAAAAGAGGACTCAAACAAAAATATAATTATTCTTTAAAAAATTGTAAAAATGTGCTGTACCTTCAGTAAAAATAAAAATGAGTAAGTGCTAATTAGGTAGATTTCGTAAGAAATACTACCTATTACATTCTCACCTAAGTTGGAAATTTTGAAAAATTTTTGCAGATCTACGCCGATCATGACTCCCAGAACCCAAAACCACCCCCCAGTTCAAAAGTTTATATATCTATCTATCTATCTATCTACCTATCTATCTATCTATCTATCTATCTATCTATGTCACTTTTTTCTGACCACGATAACTGGAAAAATTCTGCATAAATCTCTTCCAAACTCATACATAAAATCAAGGGTCATAAATTTTCGGTCAAGTTCGTTAATGGGCGAAATCGAACCAAGGGGGGGGGAAATGGGGGGGCTTTTTGTGAAAACAGAAAAATCTTCATAATTTCTTTATTATTATACGTATCGAATCCGTTTAAAGTTATTATTACTTCTAGGAAAAGGGCCGAAAATGTATGTATGACAGATTTTTGATATAATTAAAAATAGCTCCAAGGGGGGGGGGAAAGGGGGGTTTTTAGAAGAAAAAAAATCATAGCTTCGTCAATTCAGAAGATATCAAATCCGCGTAAATTTATTATTAATCGTCGTTTATTATTAAAAGTTTTATTTCATCTAAAACTTTTATATTGACAAGTTTTTTATAGGACCAACCGTTATAGCAAAAAAAAATTAAAAAACAAAAAAAAACCCTGCCGGCTCCGCCTGCAAACAAGTTATTTTTCGAAGTAGGCGGTTCCAACTCCCGCATCTTTTCGAAACTGATACATAAAATCAAGGGTCATAAAATCTCGGTCAAGTTCGTTAATGGTCAAAATCGAACCAAGGGGGGGAAATGGGGGGGCTTTTTGCGAAAACAGAAAAATCCTCATAATTTCTTTATTATTATACGTATTGAATCCGTTTAAAGTTATTATTACTTCTAGGAAAAGGGCCGAAAATGTATGTATGACAGATTTTTGATATATTTAAAAATGGCCCCAAGGGGGGGAAAAAGGGGGTTTTAGGAGAAAAAAAATCATAGCTTCGTCAATTCACAAGATATCAAATCCGCGTAAATTTATTATTAATCCTCTTAGTATTATCTAAAACTTTTATATTGACAAGTTTTTTATAGGACCAACCGTTATAGCAAAAAAAAAAATAAAAACAAAAAAATCCCTGCCGGCTCCGCCTGCAAACAAGTTCTTTTTCGAAGTAGGCGGTTCCAACTCCCGCATCTTTTCGAAACTGATACATAAAATCAAGGGACATAAAATCTCGGTCAAGTTCGTTAATGGGCAAAATCAAACCAAGGGGGGAGGGGGGGGGCTTTTTGTGAAAACAGAAAAAAAAACCATAATTTCTTAATTATGATACGTATCGAATCCGTTTGAAGTTATTATTACTGCTAGGAACAGGGCCAAAAACTTATGTATGACAGATTTTTGATATAATTAAAAATTGCCTTAAGGGGGGAGGGAAGGGGGGTTTTAGAAGAAAAAAATTCATAACTTCGTCAATTCCCAATATTTCAAATCCGCTTAAATATATTATAAATCCTCTTAATATTATCTAAAACTTTTATATTGACATGTTTTTTATCGGACCAACTCTTATAGCAAAAAAAAAAAAAAAAAAAAAAAATCCTTGCTGGCTCCGCCTGCAAACAAGTTTCGTTTCGAAGTAGGCGGTTGCAGCATCATCGCAAAAAGGTCATTTCTTCCGCAATTCCCGACAAACAGGCACCCCACGTTCTGCGTCTTCGAAATTTACCTGTGCCTGTAGGCCGAGCCGTCAGGGATTTTTTTTTCTACATTTTTCCTTAAAAAATACTAAAAAAGTTTAGTAAATTTTTTCTAATATTGCAATAAATATTTTCTAAAAATTCCCTAAATTGACCACCTCCGTATGTTGACCACTTAGTTACAGTCCCTTGGGTGGTCAACATATGGAGGTTCTACTGTAAGTAGTGTAAAAAAAAATTTCCACTATTTTAATGACAGTGAAGAAGTTAAGCCACGTCTAATAGTAAAATTTTTGCACAAATTATTTTTAATAAGTGTTTTTTGC
The DNA here is from genome assembly GCA_963931845.1 of Maratus michaelseni. Classification (NCBI taxonomy): domain Eukaryota; kingdom Metazoa; phylum Arthropoda; class Arachnida; order Araneae; family Salticidae; genus Maratus; species Maratus michaelseni. Next base: position 283,461,336 of record OZ007589.1, on the reverse strand, counting down.
GTTTTGATTTTTGTTGTTTATTATCCTCGAAAATAACATAATAAAAACCAATGTTCAGATTTTATTTTGTTTTTTGTTGTTTTAAATTCATAACTATTTTGTTTATAACTAACATGCCCATTAAATTTTGCTGCAAAACTCACATTTTCCATATTTAAATTTAAATTCTAGGTGTAGCAGAATTATTTCAGGTTTAGAACTATGTACAAGTAGTTGTTATGGCAACAAATATATAACACACAAAAAAAAAAATTGTGCCAATAAATCATGTTTATTAATAATAATCAGTTTTTTTGCAGTTTTCTAAAAACTAGCTTAAGTGGAGAGTGTGAATTTTGCATCTACACCCTTCATTTTTTTTTTTTCATTTCTTGAAATATTGACATAACAAAGATCTATTTACACTAAATAAATGAACACCAGTCTCTTGGTGATTTTTCAATTTATAGTAAAAAATGATCTATAACTTTTTCGTACAACTTCTTTTTATATATATAACACGCTGTATGCCAGCCAATGTGTTCAAAATGTGTAGGATATTGTGTAATTGTATTATTTAAGTATTGCAAGGAAGTTTTATTCACAGTGACATTTCAGGCTGTTCGAAAATTATCTATAACTTTCAAATTCGTCTTAATATTCTTAATGAAGCGACAAAAAATCAATTTAACATCGTTGAAACAAAATATGTTAACTAGATTATTTTTGGAGTAGGGACGTATAGTAATGCATTTTAAAATATTTTATTTTCTTTTTTAATCTCTATGTTAGATTCAGCTATATATTTGTAAATGTAATTTTGAAGTAAATATAAAACTAAACTCTAATTAAATAATAATAATAATAATAATAATAATAATAATAATAATAATAATAATAATAATAATAATAATAATTAAAAAAAAATCCGTTTGCATTTTTTTAAAAACTTGATGCAATCTTCGTCAAAGTTTCATCCTTCCTGTATTACGATTTTTACACAGGAAGGTGTAAGAGGTGTAAGGCTCAAACTTCCTGGATTATTTACTCGGAAAAGAAATAACTGTACATGATTTATTATTATTTTTTTTTTTTTAAGGAAGAAATTGGAGAAAAAATGTTTGCATTAAAAAAAGGGAGTAAATAAAAAAAAAAATTGCTTCATTGGAACAAAATAAGGGGAGAAGGTGGAAGCAGTTTTTCTGTAAAAAGAAAAAGAACAAGCAAGTAAAGAAAAACAAAAGTAATATACAGCAGAGAGAAGTAAACGATCTCTTTATGGCCGTAAAAGAAGATGCGGTACAATCTCGAAATTGCTGCAGCTATGCATCTTGGAGATGGTGGAGTTGTTCTCAAGTCCGTGCTTATATGATAAGATTTCCCTTGGCCCTTATGTTTTAAATTTTTACTGTTTTATTCGTAACACCTAAGGTATTAAAGTAGAAAAGCTCTAAAAGAGAAAGAAACTGGTCAAGGTAAAATTTAGGCAAAAATAATTTACTACGCATCACAAAATCAAAAATAATGTGACGACAATACTTTCGGTTTGAAAAATAACTCAGCTTTGTATCAAGTTAGCAAATACATGTTTCTGCAGATTTTGAAAGATATATCGTTTTTTCTTCTCTTTTATTTTCTTCTATCTATAATAGAAGAAAGTATTGTAATCGAAATTTTTTTCGACGGATTTATGCGTTTTAGGGGTCAGAGATCCCGAAAAACATGTTATTACAAAATGTCTGTCTGTCCGTCTGTTCGTGTGTCTGTTTTATCCGTGTGTCTGTCCTCATTGTATCATCGAAAAGTATTTGAAGTTATGCATAGAATTAAACCAAATTTCATTTATATGTTTTTGACTATGACCAGCAGGTCCCAGATGAATTTGGAGGTATTCCGCTGGAAGGGGACGCTGTGATAGAGATTTTTGTACCATTTTCATTATTGCTGTAAAAATTCTTATTTTCTGTGACGTCACGGGAATAGCGTCTATTGGGTTTATTTTATCTGATGCAGTTTTTTTTTCATTACAATTAATAGAAAATATACTTTTATTTGAATTCATGGTGATTAAGCATAAAAGTACGTATATATAGTGCCTGTGAAAAGTTTGCGCCTGTGAAACTGACGTTATGCTTAGCTTGAAATGTATTTTATATTGATAAAACAAAAAAAAATTATATGATTGTGCCAACATAACGTAATTTTCACTGATTTTTCAATTGTTAATTATAAAAATTAGAAATGGAGTCTTTAATGATTACTTTATCTTGATTGTATACCCTGATACTCGAGAGGGTCTGAACTTAACGTTTCAGGCAAGTTTTCCTTGTTGTCAATCAATAGTATGTTAATATGTTTATATTTCTTAGAGTACAAGTCAGTCAGTAAAAATTATTTGTACTGATATTGCATTCGATATATATCAGTTTCCTTTTACTAATTAAGGTACATCTGCAATTTCCTTTCATCTTATTTACATCAGATTACAAATTTGTTGTTAAAATCCCAGAGGCCCATAGAGTAACCAGGCCCCTAACTTAACGTTTCATGCCAGTTTTCCTTATTGTCGATGAATAGTATATGAATAATTTTATCAATTATTTAAAATTTTAAGTGAAAATTATGATTTCTACCCACCGTCCTAGGAAGGACATTTACACTAGTCTCTAAATAAAATTCACTTGTGTATTCGTTATTGAGTATTGAAGTAGAGATAAAACTTGGACAATAACCCATAAAAAAAATATGGGAATTTTCATATTTCACTTGGTGCAATTTTTTGATGTTCACTTCGTCAAAGATTTATCATTCCGTTTACAGGAAGGTGTAAGAAGAATAAAACTTCCCAGATCATTTGCTCTGAAAAGAAAGAACAACGCATGGTGAAAAATGAAAGAAATCCGAGACAAAAGTGTTCTCCTCAAAAAAATTCCTAAATAAAAGAAGAGTTTTTCCCCTTAGAACAAAAAAAATAAATAAATAAATAAATAAAATAAAGGATTTTTTTTTCTGTAAAAAGAAAAAAGATCAAGCAAATAAAAAAAGAAAGAAAGAAAAGTGAGATACAGGAGAGAAAAGAGAACAATCTCCTTTCGGCCGTAAAAAAGGATGCGGTACAAACTCGAAAATGTTGCTATGCATCTTGGGTTGTTTCCAAGTCCGTTTTTATAGGATAAGATTTCTCTTGGCCTTTAATTTTGAAGCTTTGTTTTTTTTTTCTTCGTAATATGAGTGAGAAAAGTGGAAAACTTCTGGGAAAAAAAAAACAAAAAAATAAATAAATAAAAAAAAAAACCTTGCTAAAAGTCAAAAATGGTGTAAAAAAAAAAAAAAACACCACGAATTAGAAAATAAAATAACGACAATGGTTTCGGATAAAAAATTGACTTAATTTTTCATCAAGTTAACAAATACACGAGCAAACGATCGTCTATTATTTATTTATTTGTTTTTCTTTCTTTCTCTTCTGAAAAGACTATAACATAACAAAGGTCTATTTATTTATTAAATTAACATCCTTCTGTTGATGATTTTTTGATTTAAGGTTAAGAAGTGGTCGAGAAATATTTTGTACAATTTTTCCGATATATATATCGAATTGTCTACCGCCAAAAAATTTAAAAAGATGCGGAGGAAACAAATGCATTATTTAATTGCTGCATTGCGAGAAATTTGTATATATAGTCACAATTCAAGCTGTTAGAAAATTACTAGCATCTTTCAAATTAATCTTTATATTTTTCATAAAACGACCACAAATAAATTTAACATTTAGACAAAATATGTTACCTAGATTTTTTTTTTGGTGGTGGTGGGGGGGGGGGGGGGGAGGTATGCATATATAAATATATATTCAAATATTAAAATCTATTTTAAACACTAAAATAAATTCAGATGTAATTTGGAATTTGATATAAAACTGTATCTTGTATGTATATAATATATATATAAAAAAAAATGAAAATTTTCATTTGACAATCTTTGCTGTAATCTTTGTCAAAATTTTTTGCTTCCTGTATATAATTTTTACACAAGAACGTGTGTAATTTCATGCGTTGAAATTTCTCGAATCATTTGCTCGTAAAAGAAGAAACAAGCAGTACGATAAAAAATGGAAGAAATCCGACATAAAGAAATAGCCTAAAGAATGTTCGAAATAAATAAAAAATAAATAAATAAATAAAAGATATTTCTCCTTTACACACCTGACAAATTTATAAGGACACAAAAAATGTAAGGAATCATAAATTTTATTCCATTTTAAGTATTTATAATCGCTATAGAACATGTATTTATAATCCAAAGAAAACTGTGTCACTCCTTTTTATTTTTAAAATAATAGTAATAATTTGTTAACAAAAAATAATAACATAGAAATAAGGAACATTATCGCAATTATTTAATGATCAATTTCATAATTATAAGGACACCGTTTCTAAGTTCTAATAGGTACAATTTTACTAAGAAATGTAACAACCTCTATTTTGAAGACACTCAGCAACGAAAAAGTGGTTCAGTGATAACGATATACCAGTATTTGATCGACCACCTCTATCGCACGACTTGACCATTAATTCTAAAAAATGAATCAAGAAGATTTTTTTTTTTTTTATATAATTGGCAAGAAATTATCATGCTTTACATTCCTTTAGGAAGCTATTTACAATCCCTGGGCTACTGTATCGACATACTATAATCAAAACTTGTTCTAAGCATGTCAAATCGTATGGCTAAGTGTCTCCAAAATAAAAAGGGTTATTCTATTTGAACATATAAACAGTGTCCTTACAATTATGATCATTAAAAAAATTTTTTTTTCTTATTTCATATAGGGGAGATGGGGGATGAATGGGACAAGGGATGGATGGGACGTTCTCAGGCAATAAACTTTTTTTTTAGTTGCTTCCTATCCTCATAGCTTTCACTACCATAGTGTGCTTCAGAACCAAAAGCAAGAGCACATGGCTGTTTTCAGTTTTCTTCAAATTTGCATTTCCTGAAAACTCTGCTTAAAAGTAATTTTTTTTACCTTTGAACTTACTTAAATATCTTATGCAATATAAACATTTAAGATATGTTGTAGTTTTTTATTTAAAGGCTCAATATTGGTAATTAAAATGAATGCATATTAATTATTGTGACAAAATAATTTTTGAGACAAAATGGCTGACAATTGAATATATGCATTATGGGGATAATTGGGACATTTCAAATGGGATGAATGGAACTGTCTCATCCATCCCTAGAGAATGCAGAAAAATAGATTTATTATCTAAATAATATTATATAGGTTGATAAATTAATAATTTATGGTAATTATTCTTTTAACATTACATCATCATTGTAGCCATTGTCTTCAGCCATTGAATGCTTCCGTTTATGGGCCTTTTAAGGCAAAGCTGAGATGAGTCCAAGATGATTGGCTAACAAATAATCCTGGAGATCATATTGCAATTTATAATCCCTCAGCTATTGCCAAAGCGTCATTTTTGTCAGCTTTTAGTCCTTAACATTGAATACGGGGAGGAAAATGTTTGTGTCCCATTCATCCCTGCTGTGGGAATGATTGGGACATAGAAGAACTTCTTTTTAAATTCATTTATATTTCTGTATAATAATAATCTTGAATAAATATTGTGCATAAGATGTAGTCAAACACTTAATGTATGACATGTGATATATAATATTGATAATAACGTAAATAAAATATTTAAAGTAACGATTTTTGTGAAAATGTCCCATTCATCCCCCATCTCCCCTATAGGGGAAGATCGGGTAGCCCCGGACATACAGAAAAAAATAAAACCCAATTTAGGTCGAAAGATTCCTGGGTATTTTTTTTTTTTTTTTTTTTTTTTGAAATGGGTATTTAACAGTGCCTAAAATGGATACACAGTAGTAACCAAAACAGGCATGATCCAATTTGGACACAATCTTTCGACCCAAATTGGGTTTTATTTTTTTCTGTGCACTTGGATAACTTGCAAATAAAAAACAAATGAATAAAATTTCGGTCTTTATTTTATACTTAAAATTACGAACTTCTTTAATGATTTTAATTAAACATTGCTAATAATATTGAATTATTTAACGAAATATACTGAAAATAGTTTGGCCTTATTTTTTTTGGCGTCATAAGAAACGGCGGTTAGATAGAAATGTCCGTGACATCCCGACTTTCCCTTACTTTTAAAAATATGTTTTTTTAAAGAAAGATGGGCAAGAGTTGAATTTATATAGTTAAACGACAGTTGAATTTACTTAATATGTATTTCTAGTCTTTGAATTATAAATTGATGTTAAGGCTGTTCTGAAATCCAAACTGGCTACTTTATAACACATTTTTTTTATTCATTTTTGTCTGCAAATGTGTCAAATTGGCAGGTGTTCTTATTAAGAAACATTTTAATCAAAAGACGCTTTCCATTTTTTTTTTTTTTTTTTTTTTTTTTTTGTAAAGGCAGAAGATTTCTCAGAAAAATAATGTCAAAGTCGACGTTTTCAACCGAATTCTCGATGTGGCAGCAATAGAAAGAAGAAAATACGTGTCGTCACGTGACACGAATCCCTTATAACTCGATAAGTAATTTGTTTGTCAAAAAATGGAAAACTCATTCGCTTCAATAGCTTGCCAATTTTATGCTTTTGAGTTTAAAAATGAGTCAGAAAATGTGTCAGAAAGTTTCGCGTTGTTGAGAAAATCATTTGAGAACCAAAACCACTTTAAATATAATGTTTATGAATACGTATAATTCTATAAAATTTATGATTCTTTACATTTTTGGTGTCCTTATAATTTTGGCAGGGGATGTAGAAAAATAACAGTTTCTCTGTTAAAAAAGAAAATAATAATAATAAAATAAAATAAAAATAAGAAGAAGCAGGTAAAGGGGAAAAAAATCCCTGACGGCTCGGCCTACAGGCACAGGTAAATTTCGAAGACGCAAACCGTGGGGCGCGCCTGTTTATTAGGAATTGCAGAAGAAATTACCTTTTTTCCATGATGCAGCAGTTGGGACCACCCACTTCGAAATCTACTTGTGTCTGTAGGCGGTGCCAGCAGGTATTTTTTATTTATTTATTTATTCATTTATTTTTGCTGTAAGTGTTGGTCCTATAAAAAACTTGTCAATATAACAGTTGTAGATAATATTAAGAGGATTTATAATAAATTTAAGCGGATTTGATATCTTGTGAATTGACAAAGTTATGATTTTTTTTCTTCTTAAACCCCTATTTCTCCCCCCCTCCCCTTGAGGCCATTTTTAATGATATCAAAAATGTGTCATATACATAAATGTTCGGCCCTTTTCCTAGAAGTAATAATGACCTTAAACGGATTCCATACCTATCATAATTAAGAAGTTATGCCCCCCCCCCCTCCCTTGGTTCGATTTGGCCCATTAACGAATTTGACAGAAATTTTATGCCCCTTGATTTTATGTATCAGTTTGGAAGAGATTTGTGCAGAATTATTGAAGTTATCGTGTTTATAAAAAGGGATATAGATCAGGTAGATAGATAGATATATAAAGTTTTGAACTGGGGGTTGGTTTTGGGTTCTGGGAGTCATGATCGGCGTAGATTTGCAAAAAATTTTCAAAATTTCCAACTTAGGTGAGAATGTAATAGGTAGTATTTCTTACGAAATCTACCTAAAAAGAACACTGAAATTTAGGAGAGGAGAATACGATCGCTTTTCGGCAGTAAAAGAAGATGCGGTATAATCTACACAACACTACACGCATTTTGTAGTTGGTGGATTGTTTCCAAGTCCGCTCTTACAGGATAAGATTTTTCTAGACCTTTATTTTTGAAGATTACTTTTGTAATCTTGACATCGGAGTGATAAAAGAAGAGCAGCTCCAAAAGGAAGAAAATGAGAAAGGCCAAAGGTAAGAGAAAGCTAAAAATCATTCATTCTTAAGGCTGTTCGAAAAAAATATTCTTCTAGCTCAACAACGCAAAACTTTCTGACTCACTTTTAAATATAAAAGCGTGATACTTTCAGAAATGATTATTGAAGCTATTTTTAATAAAACAGCTTTTTTCCGATAAATTAATTACACCTGTTAGCCATAAGCGATTGTTGTCTCAAAATGGCACTTTTTTTTTTCCATTCCGGCGCTGTAGCGTCCGGAATTTCGGTTTGAAATGTCAACTATGACCGCATTTTCTGAAAATCTTCTGCTTTTATATATAAAAAAAAGGGGGGGGGGGAGGGAAATCAGTTCAATTACATAGATTCTTAAGAACAACGCCTGTCAGTTTTATACCTTTTTAAAAAAAAATTAATTAAAAAATCAGGGTTTCCGCTGGTCACCTTTTTTTAATACCAGTATTTTTTTAAGAAAAAAAATTGTGGTAGGTTTTTGGAACAATTGTGCGACAATTTTTGGAACAATTATTTCAAGATAAGTTTCTGCAAAATTTTCAAAAGAAAACGAATAAGAAGTTTTTTCTTTGGGGAAAAGTGGTAGTAAAAAAAAAAAAAAATCCCTGACGGCTCGGCCTACAGGCACAGGTAGATTTCGAAGACGCAGACCGTGGGGCGCCTGTTTGTCAGGAATTGCGGAAGAAATGAAAAAAACTTGTCAGTATAAAAGTTTTAGATAATATTAAGAGGATTTATAATAAATTTAAGCGGATTAGAAATCTTGGGAATTGACGAAGTTATGAATTTTTTTCTTCTAACCCCCCCCTCCCCCCTCCCCCTTTCCCTCCCCCTTAAGGCAATTTCTAATTATATCAAAAATCTGTCATACATAAATTTTCGCCCCTTCTCCTAGAAATAATAATAACTTCAAACGGATCCGATACGTATCATAATTAAGAAATTATGGGGGTTTTCTGTTTTCACAAAAAGCGCCCCCCTCCCACCATTGGTTCGATTTTGCCTATTAACGAACTTGACCGAGATTTTATGCCCCTTGATTTTATGTATCAGTTTCGAAAAGATGCGGGAGTTGGAATCGCCTACTTCGAAAAATAACTTGTTTGTAGGCGGAGCCGGAAGGGATTTTTTTTTTTTTTTTTTTTTTTTTTTTTTTGCTATAACGGTTGGTCCTATAAAAAAACTTCTCAGTATAAAAGTTTTAGATAATATTAAGAGGATTTATAATAAATTTAAGCGGATTTAAAATCTTGGGAATTGACGAAGTTATGAATTTTTTTTCTTCTAAACCCCCCTTCCCCCCCCCTTAAAGCAATTTTTAATTATATCAAAAATCTGTCATACATAAATTTTCGGCCTTTCTCCTAGAAGTAATAATAACTTCAAACGGGTTCGTTACGTATCATAATTAAGAAATTATGGGTTTTTTTCTGTTTTCACAAAAAGCCCACCCCATTCCCCCCTTGGTTCGATTTTGCACGTTAACGAACTTGACCGAGATTTTATACCTCTTGATTTTATGTATCAGTTTCGAAAAGATGCGGGAGTTGGAACCGCCTACTTCGAAAAATAACTTGCTTGTAGGCGGAGCCGGCAGGGATTTCTTTTTTTTTTTTAATTTTTTTTAATTTTTTAATTTTTTTTTTGCTATAACGGTTGGTCCTATAAAAAACTTGTCAGTATAAAAGTTTTAGATAATATTAAGATGATTTATAATAAATTTAAGCGGATTTAAAATATTGGGAATTGACGAAGTTATGAATTTTTTTTCTTCTAAAACCCCCCTTCCCCCCCTTAAGGTAATTTTTAATTATATCAAAAATCTGTCATACATAAATTTTCGGCCCTTCTCCTAGAAGTAATAATAACTTCAAACGGATTCGATACGTATCATAATTAAGAAATTATGGGGGGTTTTCTGTTTTCACAAAAAGCCCCCCCCCCACCCCCCCCCCCTGCTTCGATTTTGCACATTAACGAACTTGACCGAGATTTTATGCCTCTTGATTTTATGTATCAGTTTCGAAAAGATGCGGCAGTTGGAACCGTCTACTTCGAAAAATAACTTGTTTGCAAGCGGAGCCGGCAGGGATTTTTTCTTTTTAATTTCTTTTTACTATAACGGTTGGTCCTATAAAAAACTTGTCAATATAAAAGTTTTAGATAATATTAAGAGGATTAATAATAAATTTACGCGGATTTGATATCTTGTGAATTGACGAAGCTATGATTTTTTTCTTCTAAACCCCCCCTCCCCCCCCTCTTGGGGTCATTTTTAATTATATCAAAAATCTGTCATACATAAATTTTCGGCCCTTTTCCTAGAAGTAATAATAACTTTAAACGGATTCGATACGTATAATAATTAAGAAATTATGGGGTTTTTTCTGTTTTCACCAAAAGCCCCCCCATTCCCCCCCCCCCTTGGTTCGATTTTGCCCATTAACGAACTTGACCGAGATTTTATGTCCCTTGATTTTATGTATCAGTTTGAAAGAGATTTATGCAGAATTTTTCGAGTTATCGTGGTCATAAAAAAGTGACATAGATAGATAGATAGATAGATAGATAGAAAAGTTTTGAATTGGGGGTGATTTTGGGTTCTGGGAGTCATGATCGGCGTACATCTGCAAAAATTTTTCAAAATTTCCAACTTAGGTGAGAATGTAATAGGTAGTATTTCTTACGAAATCTACCTAAAAACGGACAGAGTGGGAACCTTGAAAAAGTGTCAGTAAGTAACCAGTTTGGATTTGAGAAAAGGCTTAAACCAGGAAATGGGGAATAAAAGAATGACAATATTTTCGGGTGGAAGAAACGAGCAGCTTTAAATTAAGTTAACAAACACGGGTTGAAGTAATAATCCTTTTTTCCCCTTTTTTTTTAAATAGGGATTTAACAAAAATCATTTTAGTTATTTATTTGACACCTGGCTCTCGCTGATTTTTTGATTTAAAGTAAAAAGGGATCGAGAAGTTTATTGTAGTTTTTGTTTTTCAGATACTGCTACTAAAGTATTTTTTTTTTAACCTGACGAAATAATTAGGTTTTAGGTTTTATAACATTGTTTTAGTTGAAAATGATTTTTATTGATTTGTTTTATGTTTTCTGTTGTTAATATACGTATCTTGAGAAAATGTTATTTGTTGTCGCTTCAGTTAAAAAAAAAATCAACATTAATTTAAAGAGGAATCATTTTATGTACAGAATATTCTTGTATCCGGCACATACACTGCAAAAAAAGTTGTTGATTTTACGGTATAATACTAGCATCCCAGCTGCCAGTATTATACCGTAAAATTAACAGTAATAAACAGTAAAATAAGCAGTAATACACTGCCGCGCAAATCTTTTTTTTCTTTGCAGTGTATGTGCTGGATACAGGCATATTCTGTATATAAGTAAGTATATAAGTCCTCTTAAAATTAATGTTGATTTTTTTTTAAAACTGAAGCGACAGCAAATAACATTTTTCTCAAGATACGTATATTTCCTATGTTGTTGTTGTTATTTTATTTTTTTATTCTTTCAGGAGGGGATAAGCAAATATAGTGATATATCGGGAAATGATATAATTTCAGTTTTCATCCCTAAATGTAATCCAGTTGTATACTTGTAAATACAATTTTGAAGTAAGTGTAATACTGGTACTTAATGTACGAAAAAACACTAGAAATTTCATTTGGCATTTTTTAAAACTAAATGCAACCTTCGCCAAAGTTTTACCCTTCCGTTATATGGTCATTATACAGGAATATGTAAGAAGAATATAACTTTCCGAATCCCTTTCTTGAAAAGAAAAAAAAAAAAACCTGTGCATGTTAAAAATAGAAAAATCGGTGACAAAAGAGTTCGCCTCTAAAGAGTTTTTTCCCTTAGAACAGAAAAGAAAAAAAAAAAAAAAGAAAAAAGAAAAAATAACAAGTAAGTAAAGAAAGATCTTGAGATATAGGAGAGGAAGAAAACGATCTCTTCTTGGGCCGTAAAAGAAGATGCGGCACAAACACCGCGGCTATATGTATCTTGGAGTTGGTGGGTTGTTTTCAAGTCGGTTCTTATAGGATAAGATTACTTTTGCCCTTTATTTTTGAAGTTTTACTCTTTTGTTCTTAACATCGAAGTGGTAAAAGTAGAAAGCTCAATGAGAAAAGGATCTGGTCAAGGTAAGAAATGAGAAAAAAGGCATTTAATGTGACACCACAAAATAGAAAATGCAACAACGATAATCTTTTCGGGATAAAAAATAGTCCAGTTTTACATCTATTAAAAATAACTTTCTCGTTATTTAACTGACTTTATGAAATATTTTTATTTCAATAAAAAGTGATCAACGTTACGTGCAGCCAAAATATGACCACAGACCAGTTGATTGTTTTGTTCAAAATGATTCCTTTCCAGTCCTTGTCATTGTTCTCTGTTTTATGTTGTTTTAAATAAAAGAAAAAAAAAACCCACTCATTAACCAGTTCTTTAGTTTATTTCATGTTTTTGTGCTTTAAGTTCAGAAACGAGTCAACATATTTTTTTTTTCAGATTTTTTTTATCCATGCGCAAGAGCATTGATACTATTTGAGAGTACAGATCGTGCTTATGTGCCCCATGCATGCCCATATGTGCATGAAATAGGTCTTTCTTCAAATTCATCTTGACTTTTTTCTTTTAAATAAAGCGATAACAAATCATTGAATTTCATTTTACGGCAGATATACATCTTCTCAAGTTATGTTTGCTACTTTTTAATCAGAGGAGGTGGTGAGCAAATATAGCAATACATCTACCAATGTTGTAGTTATCATTTGAATCCCGAAATGAAACTGGACTACATATTCGCAGTTGCAAATTTGAATCAGGTATAAAACTGACTATTATGCGGAAAAATAGGAAACTATCATATTTCATTTGATGCAATCTTCGTTAAAGTTTTATTTTTCTAGTATATAGCTGTAGAAATTCTATTATCTAGATAAATTTCTTAGCAGGAAAGAGCATTTCATTAACTCACTGAAAAAGCGAAAAAGATGATTTTATATCTGCCCCACATCAAAACTAAGAACTTAAAAGGAAGACCATTCATCACGAATGAATTTGAAGGTCCAGTGACATTATAACACAATACTGGAACACCTAGTTCACTTCTTGACAGATGATCGTATCAGCGGCAGCAGATCATGTGTTCAGAAGAATCATACATCATGTTGACGCCAGAAAAAAACGCTAGAAAACTATCAGATCAAATCGGACAGCTTCGTAGGTATAGCCTCTAAAAATACCCTTGGTGTTACATGTACAGCAGAAAACAAACCCCCCTGGATTAAATCCCTCAGGAATCGAAAAGTTATCTTGAGGAATTAGATTAGATAGTTTATGTTTTAAACCACTTCACTCTAGGCCAAAGAGAGGGAATCACGGCATCTTGCTGTGGGAATTTTAAGGCCATTAAAGGCCTTAGGGAGTGCTGAGTTCATCAGCAGAGATCAGGTGAGAAAAGACGCATCATTTAGTTACCTAAAATTATCAAGATTAAATATTCATCGACTGAAGTAAATGCTTCAGGTAACCTGATTTCAGTCGAGAAATTCTTAAATAAAACTATAACTTTTATAGGAAGACCTAACCCTCATGTGTACATCAGTACCTTTATAAAGTGAGAAACCTTAATGCCATCGTAAACATATTATTCTTACGGAACTTTAGAATATTTCTAAGTATGGATAGTGCCAGCTGACCATCAGTAACGATGGTCAAAATTATTAAGGTTAGTATCGAATAATTCGAATTTATGTTCGATAGAGCCTTAAGGCTAGCTAAACACTAAACTATTCTCGGAAAAAGAAAGTGCTAGAAATCATACTTTACTTGCCGATTGAATGTCATCTATTACCTCTGGTTGAAATCACAACGAGCCCCTATTATTATTTAACTTGATGCTTATTTGTGATTTTTATTAAATACTAATTTGAATCTATTCACTCTACCATAACATTTCAAAAATAGACCAAATTGTTGCACGGCCTTCACCCAAGAAGGTGTACAAGGAATATAACTTCCCGGATCATTTGCGAAAAAAAAGGAAGACCAACACATGGTAAAAAATGGAAGAAATCCGATATAAAAGAGTTCGTCTCAAAGAATGTCCTAAATAAGAAAAAAATTTTCACCTTTAGAACAATAAAAAATAAGGAATAAAAAAAGCAGTTTTGCTCTCACGAAGGAAAAGCAACAAAAAAAAAAAAAAAAAAAAAAAAAAAAAAGAGACATTGGAGAGGAAAAAACGATCTCTTTTCGGCCGTAGAAGAAGATGCGGTACAATCGGAAAAACGCCGTAGCTATGCATCTTGGAGTTGGTGGGTTGTTCCCGATACTGTTCTTATAGGAAAAGATTTATCTTGTCCTTTATTTTTGAAGCTTAACTTTTTTATTATTATTATTCGTAACAACTAAGTGATAAAAGTAGAAAAGCTCCGAAAGAGAAAGTAACTGGGTAAAGAAGGAAAAGGGGTAAAAATTTATAAGAAGTACACCAGGAAATAGCAAATAAAGTCTTTTCGTCTAAAGAAATAACCCTATTTACATCAGGTTAGCAAATAGGAGTAAAAGCGATCATCTTGTTTCTTTTTGTTTCATGTGTTAAAAAAAAATGACTTCACTAAGGTATATCAACTTGTTTCATTGATAATAATCTCTCGCTGCTTTTTTGCCTTAACTCGGTTCATGTATGTAAAGATGGAATTTTGTAATAAATTTTTTATTCACTTTCTGATATGACAGAATTATAAAAATTATGTATACATGTATGATTTCGATTACACTACAGAACTTTAGTAGTTTTAGAACTTAATTCTGAATTAATAAATAGATTTTGAAGAATTTTAAATGTTAGCCGGGCGCAGATGATAAATCTCTAAATATTCTTTATAGTTAGTTACAACAACAACGGAGATTGTTTTGCGCCAAACCATGCTCGCTAAACTACACAAATTGGCTGTGAAACTGCAGCAATAAAATATTTTGAACACAAAAAAGAAGAAAATAAAATATAATTATAATATAATGAGAGCAACATTAAAAAATATATATATGCTTAACATTTATTAAATTATGATTGTTCGTTGAGAAAACAATTTAGAAATCCTGAATAGATATAATTTAAATTAAGCTGTTTTTTTCTTTCCAGATGACATATTTTAAAAAAAGAAACAAAGCGAGAATTATAATTTTGAAAAATAAATTCATTAGCTCGCGCTTTTTACCAAGCATAAGACAAAGCTGTGAATTTTCCATAATTGGAACCGACGCCCAAATTAACGTATTGCAACTTGTTTTTTGGAACAACATGAATTCCAGTCACGAAATTAGTCGTGATTTTTAAGATAAACATTGAATGCTTATAAAAGAGAGGTTGAAAAGAAACTTTTTAGATTTTATGCTTATTTGATTTGATATTACAAGTGATCGAGAACTTCTTGGTAGAAATTTTTCGATGTGCGTCGCGCGCACTGAAAAAAAAAAAAAAAAAAAAAAAAAAAAAAAAAAAAAAAATGTTGATTTTACAGTACAATACTTTTACCACAGCTGCTAGTATTATAGAGGAAAATTAACACTAATAAACAGTAAAATAAGCAGTAATACACTACCGCGCATGCGCGGCAGCGTATTACTGCTTATTTTACTGTTTATTACTGTTAATTTTACGGTATATTTTATAGAGATTTAAAAAAATGTGAGAAAGGATTAAAAAAGGGTGAGAAAGGATTAAAAAAGGGTGAAAGACATTTATTTCTACTTCCTTACAATGAAATAATACAGATTTTAGCTATTATCTGCAGGGTGATTATAATTAAAGTCCCACTTTCAAAATGCCGTGAAAAAGGAACCACTGGTCAGAATGTCTTCAAATTTGACCTGAATATACTGGAAGAGGGGAAACGGTATAGCATAAGAAAGAAAAGTTCCAAAGTATATCAATAGATGGCTCTGTAAGCAGCATACTGTGCAAATTAAAAGACACTCATGCGCAATTAAAAACAGAATCATTATGTGCTGTTTAGGAAGTTTTTGGCCCAAGGACAATTAAAAACCGATTTTTTCCATCCAATGTGGCACGACCTTGCCGTGGTGGATGGGCTTTCCACTAACAAAACAGTACCGCAACTGTTGACTGATTTGGAAGTTATTTTTCCGTCAAACAACCGAAACACTCATGCACATTGAACAGTACGGTTGGTTTACTGTGCAACTCATGCCAAAGCTGTTGTATTTCGATTAAAAATATCGTAGCCGAATCCACTTTCGTTATGTAGAGATCCTTACCGTTATGCCGCTTACAGCGCCATCTATTGATACACTGTGGAACTTTTTCTTTCTTATGCCATACCTTTTCCCCCTTCTTCCGGTATATTCAGTTCAAAAGTCATTCTGACCAGTGGTTCCAGTTTTACAGCATTTTGAAAGTGGGACTTTAATTATAATCACCCTGTTATTTAATTTCCACTGATTTTCGGAAACGTTTCCGGGAAGTTTTTACAGTATATTAATCAGTTTTCTCAAACCGGAATATCGGTTTTTTAAACGCTATCTATTCTCAA
This sequence comes from Maratus michaelseni, assembly GCA_963931845.1. NCBI lineage: Eukaryota > Metazoa > Arthropoda > Arachnida > Araneae > Salticidae > Maratus > Maratus michaelseni. Next base: position 283,444,878 of record OZ007589.1, on the reverse strand, counting down.
ATAAAGATTTTTACGTTCAAAAAACATACGACAATTACATACAAACATGATAAATTAACAGCATTGACTTTAATAATAAAATTAATATTATCTTGTTACCCTTGTATGCATAAATTCGCAGCCGAAAATGCTTAATTGAGAATTGATAGCATCCGAAAAACCGATATACCGGTTTGTGAAAACTGATTAATACATTGTAAAAATTATTCGGAAACGTTTCCAAAAATCGGTGACAAAAAACAAAATTTGTTATTTGTTTATTAAAAAAATATATACATACAAAATTTGTTTATATGTATATATTTATTTAATCTGGTAAATATCTGGATTTTTGAGTTTTCTAAAGAAATAGTGGGTAACTTGGAAAAGGTTATTGTATATTTTCGTTCGTGGTTATATATTTTCGCAGATTAGAAAATATTTGTATTTTTTTTTTTTTTTTACAATGAATGCACAAGTGATGCACATATTGTTATGGCCCCTACACGATTCCTCTTCGAATAGATCTGGATTTTTTTTAAAGAAGTCCACAACAAATCAGTTTACCACCATTTTATAGCAGGCAAGTCCCTTCTCAACATTATGTTTCCTATGCTTTCTCTATTTTCTTTTACTCATTTTCTTATTTATATATTTTAGAAAAAAAAATGCGAATACAGCACTATATCTACGACGGAGATACTTTAAATTTTAATCCCTAAATGAAATTCACATATATTTCTAGTCGTAGATTTGAAGTAAATTCAAAACTGGATCGTAATTCCCAAAACAGCAAAAAGATTCATTTTGATTATTTTTGAACTAGATGCAACCTTCCTCAAAGTTTTATCCTTCCTGTATATGGGTTTTACAGGAAAGTGTAAGATAAATAAAACTTCTCGGATCATTTGCTCGAGGAAAAAAAAAACGCGCATGGTAAAAAATGAAAGACATTCGAGAGAAAAAAAAAAATCGGCTTCAAATAATGTCCCAAATAAAAGAATATATTTTCTCCCTTAAAACAAAACAAAAAAAAAACAGTTTTTCTGAAAAAAAAAAAGAACAAGCAAATAAAGGGAAAAAAAAGTGAGATACAGGAGAGAGAAGAAAACGATCTCTGCCGTAAAAGATGATGTGGTACAATCTTGAAAACGCTGCAGCTATGCATCTTGGAGATGGTGGGTTGTTTTCAAGTCTTTTATTATTGGATAAGATTTCTTTCTCTTGGTCTCTATTTTTAATGATTTACTTTTTTTTTTTTTAACGTTTAAGTGATAAAAGTAGAAAAGGTCTTAAAAAAAAAAGTACTGGCCAAGGTTGAAAAGGGGTGAAAAACATTTATTAAGACACCACGAACCAGGGAATAAAAGAATGCCAATCATTTCGCATCCATGGAAGAATAAGTATTTTAACATTAGGTTAACACATATGCCTGGAAGTGATCGTCTTCTTCCCCCCCCCCTCCCCCCCAGGCCTCACCATTTTTTTTAAATAGTCTAATGAATCTCTTTTTATTTACTAAATTTATGCCGGTTTTTCTCTGCTTTTTTTTCATTATTTAATTTATTAAATTATCAAGAAGTTTGTAGATATGCTTTGACTGTTGAAGATCCCGAGTTGATTCTCTCTCTCTTTCACGCTAACCTTTCTTTTTTGTCTTTGTCTATTGTTTAATCTTAATTGTTTTTAGAAAAATATTCTATTAGTTTGTTACTTTTGTAATATATACATATATATATATATATATATTTATATTAAAAGGTATGGTCACCAAAAAGTGTCTTATTTTTATGAGATAGATCTAGAATATCCAATGTAGCTTTAGGAGCCCAACCTTTGCCAAGGCCTCGCATACCATTTTGTTTGACAGTAACAGAAAATCCATTAAATATACTTTTATATTTTGCAGGATTTGTCTGAAAAAGAAATAAATTTTATAGAGGAAAAAAAATAAATATTTAATTTAAATAGACATTAAATCAATTGAAAAAAAAAAAATATATATTAATCTAAAGTGAACAAATTAAAATAATTAGTAAATGAATGTGTTGAAACCTGGCTTTGTATAAGTGAAAGTAAGCCTTCGACTGATGTTCGCTTTTTCTGCATAGGAACTGATAGAATTTTCTCTCTTTTTTTTTTTTTTTTTTTTTTTTTTTTTTTTTTTTTGTTAACTTAACCATAATTTTATTTTTAAATTTAACCTTAATTGAATTTATATTTCTGCTAATTTTTCTCCTTTTTTTTCTTACATTTAAATAAATATTTTTAAATGCTATTTCTTCTTATGTAGTTCTTTACTACAGTTAAACTCAATTTTTTCAATGGCGCCCTTTATGTCTCTGTAAGTCGTTTACATATCGCTTGGATGTTAACACTTTGTTGACTGGCTAGGACTATACTCGTGTTTTAAAACCAATGTCATTTACTTAAGGCGTGCCCTGAATACTTAGTTACGCCTATATAATTTTTACGGCATGAAATCTTTAGCAAAAATAATGTGCATTTATACGATAGATTTGTGAATACATTGTTAGACTGCAAGAAATTTTACATGAAATTCATATACTCTAAGACGAGGGTTCCCAAACTATAGTACACGTACACGCAAAGTTCTGGCTACTGGTACGTGAAAGTGCTATGCTGGTCAGTACTGCAAGTGGACTACTTTTTTTTTTTTTTTTTTTATTTAGATTGCTTGATTGCCATTACTTTATCGAAATGGTATAATTCGCCTTGTTTTCTCTTATTTAACAATCGGTCTTTAAATATTACGAATTTTACTTAAAAAAGGCTTTTTATTGCTACCAGGCAAAAAAACCTGGTAGCAATATAAAAAAAAAATATATATATAAAAAAAAAAAAAAAAAAAAAAAATCCCTGACGGCTCGGCCTACAGGCACAGGTAGATTTCGAAGACGCAGAACGTGGGGTGGGTGCCTGTTTGTCGGGAATTGCGGAAGAAATGACCTTTTTGCGATGATGCTGCAGTTGGAACCGCCTACTTCGAAACGAAGCTTGTTTGCAGGCGGAGCCAGCAAGGATTTTTTTTTTTTTTCTATAAGAGTTGATCCTATAAAAAACATGTCAATATAAAAGTTTTAGATAATATTAAGAGGATTTATAATATATTTAAGCGGATTTGAAATATTAGGGATTGACGAAGTTATGAATTTTTTTCTTCTAAAACCCCCCTTCCCTCCCCCCCTTAAGGCAATTTTTAATTATATCAAAAATCTGTCATACATAAGTTTTTGGCACTGTTCCTGAAGTAATAATAACTTCAAACGGATTCGATACGTATAATAATAAAGAAATTATGAGGATTTTTCTGTTTTCACAAAAAGCCCCCCCCCATTTCCCCCCCCCCTGGTTCGATTTTGCCCATTAACGAACTTGACCGAGATTTTATGACCCTTGATTTTATGTATCAGTTTCGAAAAGATGCGGGAGTTGGAACCGCCTACTTCGAAAAATAACTTGTTTGCAGGCGGAGCCGGCAGGGGTTTGTTTTGGCTTTAATTTTTTTTTTTTTTGCTATAAGGTTGGTCCTATAAAAAACATGTCAATATAAAAATTTTAGATAATACTAAGAGGATTAATAATAAATTTACGCGGATTTGATATCTTCTTTTTTTTTTTTTTTTGAGACCGGCGACCAGGCCCCTACCTGCCAGGTTTCCCTAGCTTAAACGGGTTTAGTGCCTGGTACCGGGGCGCGTAGCGCCACTGAAGAGATGCCGCGTAGCGCCTGGCCGTTGCTGACAGGACGGCTATGTGGAGGACTTAGTTTTGTTTCCATTTTGTTTTGCTGCTAATTGATGTTATTCTTTTTATATGGACCTGTCATCGTTATGCGAGTTGGTCTCGTAATTTAGAGCCTTGATCAGGTGACGAGACCTTCACCTGATTAGGCACCCCCAGAGGTATTATTCACAGGGAACTTGGAGGACTTTACACCCACGACGGATTTTACATGCACCAGGCGCCATTAGCGTACATGATAAAAAAAAAAAAAAAAAAAAAAAACCTGTAAGGGAAGGGGGTTAATACATGTTTATTTAACTTTACATAAAAAATAGAAGAAATGATTACTTTTACCTGTGTTGGATTGTTTTTTTCCCTTACTTTTTCTACCGTACTTTCCAGTTACCTGTTGTTTTTCTTTTGCTGCTTGATTTTTGTTGCACATTTAGGTTTATCTCGTTGCTTTTTGGTTTCTCATGTGATGCAGTTGTTTCTCTTTTGTTGCATTTATTTTGGTTTCTCATTTGTTGCAGGTTTCTCATTGTGATTTGGGTTTCTCATATTTCTCTGTTGATTTTATACTCTGTTGCATCACTGGCAACCGTTGAATTTGTTGTCATGAATGCGCTCTAGTGGCGATCAGTCCATATATACCTTATGGCTGTTTTCATGAGCTCGATGAAGCTTTTTGAGGACTTGGTGCGCTATGGGGTGGGGCATATTCCTTGGCCATTAGTCCGTTAATTAGTTATTAACTTCCACGATATCTTGTGAATTGACGAAGCTATGATTTTTTTTCTTCTAAAACCCCTCTTTTTTCCCCCCCTTGGGGCCATTTTTAATTATATCAAAAATCTGTCATACATACATTTTCGGCCCTTTTCCTAGAAGTAATAATAACTTTAAACGGATTCGATACGTATAATAATAAAGAAATTATGAGGATTTTTCTGTTTTCACAAAAAGCCCACCCCCCTCCCCCTTGGTTCGATTTTGCCCATTAACGAACTTGACCGAGATTTCATGACCCTTGATTTTATGTATCAGTTTCGAAAATATGCGGGAGTTGGAACCGCCTACTTCGAAAAATAACTTGTTTGCAGGCGGAGCCGGCAGGGGTTTGTTTTGGCTTTAATTTTTTTTTTTTTGCTATAAGGTTGGTCCTATAAAAAACATGTCAATATAAAAGTTTTAGATAATACTAAGAGGATTAATAATAAATTTACGCGGATTTGATATCTTTTTTTTTTTTTTTTTGAGACCGGCGACCAGGCCCCTACCTGCCAGGTTTCCCTAGCTTAAACGGGTTTAGTGCCTGGTACCTGAAGAGATGCCGCGTAGCGGCTGGCCGTTGCTGACAGGACGGCTATGTGGAGGACTTAGTTTTGTTTCCATTTTGTTTTGCTGCTAATTGATGTTATTCTTTTTATATGGACCTGTCATCGTTATGCGAGTTGGTCTCGTAATTTAGAGCCTTTATCAGGTGACGAGACCTTCACCTGATTAGGCACCCCCAGAGGTATTATTCACAGGGAACTTGGAGGACTTTACACCCACGACGGATTTTACATGCACCAGGCGCCATTAGCGTACATGATAAAAAAAAAAAAAAAAAAAAAAAAAAAAACCTGTAAGGGAAGGGGGTTAATACATGTTTATTTAACTTTACATAAAAAATAGAAGAAATGATTACTTTTACCTGTGTTGGATTGTTTTTTTCCCTTACTTTTTCTACCGTACTTTCCAGTTACCTGTTGTTTTTCTTTTGCTGCTTGATTTTTGTTGCACATTTAGGTTTATCTCGTTGCTTTTTGGTTTCTCATGTGATGCAGTTGTTTCTCTTTTGTTGCATTTATTTTGGTTTCTCATTTGTTGCAGGTTTCTCATTGTGATTTGGGTTTCTCATATTTCTCTGTTGATTTTATACTCTGTTGCATCACTGGCAACCGTTGAATTTGTTGTCATGAATGCGCTCTAGTGGCGATCAGTCCATATATACCTTATGGCTGTTTTCATGAGCTCGATGAAGCTTTTTGAGGACTTGGTGCGCTATGGGGTGGGGCATATTCCTTGGCCATTAGTCCGTTAATTAGTTATTAACTTCCACGATATCTTGTGAATTGACGAAGCTATGATTTTTTTTCTTCTAAAACCCCCCTTTTTTCCCCCCCTTGGGGCCATTTTTAATTATATCAAAAATCTGTCATACATACATTTTCGGCCCTTTTCCTAGAAGTAATAATAACTTTAAACGGATTCGATACGTATAATAATAAAGAAATTATGAGGATTTTTCTGTTTTCACAAAAAGCCCACCCCCCTCCCCCTTGGTTCGATTTTGCCCATTAACGAACTTGACCGAGATTTTATGACCCTTGATTTTATGTATCAGTTTCGAAAATATGCGGGAGTTGGAACCGCCTACTTCGAAAAATAACTTGTTTGCAGGCGGAGCCGGCAGGGGTTTGTTTTGGTTTTAATTTTTTTTTGCTATAACGGTTGGTCCTATAACAAACATGTCAATATAAAAGTTTTAGATAATACTAAGAGGATTAATAATAAATTTACGCGGATTTAATATCTTGTGAATTGTCGAAGCTATGATTTTTTTTCTTCTAAAACCCCCCTTTTATCCCCCCCTTGGGGCCATTTTTAATTATATCAAAAATCTGTCATACATACATTTTCGGCCCTTTTCCTAGAAGTAATAATAACTTTAAACGGATTCGATACGTATAATAATAAAGAAATTATGAGGATTTATCTGTTTTCACAAAAAGCCCCCCCATTTCCCCCCCCCCTTGGTTCGATTTTGCCCATTAACGAACTTGACCGAGATTTTATGACCCTTGATTTTATGTATCAGTTTGGAAGAGATTTCTGCAGAATTTTTCCAGTTATCGTGGTCAGAAAAAAGTGACATATATATATATATATATATATATATATATATATATATATATATATAGGTTAATTTTTGCAATAAGTTTTTATATATATATATATATATATATATATATATATATATATATATATATATATATATATATATATATATATATAAACTTTTGAACTGGGGGTGGTTTTGGGTTCTGGGAGTCATGATCGGCGTAGATCTGCAAAATTTTTTCAAAATTTCCAACTTAGGTGAGAATATACAGTAAACTCTGTCTAAGGCGGAATCAATCGGGACCGAGAAAATTTTCCGCCGTAGACAATATTCCGCCTTATGCAAAACAGCCAAAATAAATAAATAAAATACATATGCGCAAGTCATATTTTTACGTTCGTAATCTTTAGTACAGTTTTTTAAATGAAATTATATGTCTTATTAAATTTATTATTAATCTCAAAAACATTATATGAATAACTAGCCGCCACTGGCGACCAGTTTGGTCTCCCGTAAATGTATGTTAAGCACTGTAACACGTTACTTTTATTCATAATTTATTTTTTTTCCGTAATCCTTCGCCAAACCGGAAGATTCTAATAGACAAATCAAAAACTTTTTCGATCATGGTAGCATTTCGCATATTTTTTGTTGTTATGTATTTCATCTTTCTTGACAAAAACCGCTTAACCAACTTAAGCATTTATGCTTCATATCCGTTTGCTTATCAGTTGCAATATGCTTGCTAATGAGGAGATTCTTAAACATATTAAGTAGTTTTCCGTAATTGGATCCATTGCCAAATGGCGTATTTTAGTTAATACGATTTGGTGCAATGAAGTCTATTTTGTGAAAGTCTTTAATGATATCCACCATTTACACTGAACCATATTGTTGCCAATATTTTTTTGTTTGTTTGTTTGTTTCTCGCTAACTTTGGCTGTAGACTTGATTACGGGAGAATCAAGAAGAAAATATATCATTATTCTCATTTAAAACGTCTTGAATAATGGGACATAATCGGAGTGCATATTATAACACGTAATTTTCGAGTATGGTTTGCTGAAACATTGAACTTTTGGAAGCCAGTTTTGATAATCACGTAAATATGTCACACCAACATTACCGCCTATAATTCTAATTACAGCAACCCGTTTTTCTCTCTATATTGCAACTCTATAGTTAATATAGTGCCCCGGTGCATCTACGACAGCTGTTCCATCAGAACATTTGATTTCAAAATAAAAGTATCGTTTCTAATTTGCACACGCGAAAAATAAAAGCTGGTATTGGCGATTTTAAAAATACTATTGGCGAGATTTGCGCCCAAATAACACAAAAGTACTTATTGATGTTATGTATTTTGTAAATGTATATTAAATTACTGTTTTGAAAGCGATTGGTCATTAATAATGGTAAATATGATTGGTGATTAACAATCATTTTCGGTGGTCTCTCTTCCTTTCACGTATAATACATAAATACCAAATTAACTGACAATTTGTTTCGAAATTTGATTCATTAAATATCATTACATGAGTTGTATTTGTTTACATTCAGCTTACATCAAGAAAAGATAAAGAATGAAGTTGAGTTGTATAGCACATAATTATGGTAAACTTTGATTGTGTCACTGGTACGAATTATTTTTTTGACACCAGGCAGCGCTCCAAAAAATCTTTCATGGAAAACTAACTTTACGGACGATTATCTCCATGGTTTAATGGTTTAGTATTTTAAACCTTCACGACGAATGAATCTTTTTTTTTTCTTTACTTTCATGGATAGAGAATTTGAACTGCGAAGCTAATTTCAACTGAAGTTATTGAAGAATATATACATAATTGAACGTAAGTCATCTCTCAAATATTAATTTATTTTGAACGATCTTTCTAAAAATGTCACATTTATGAAGTTTTATTCGAAAAAATAATTTTTAATAAAAATGGCCGCCTGGCATATGAAAAAGTGAAACGGACATTCCGGAACTGTTGATGACAGTCACATGACTTACGGTTTTATTATAGAGATAAAATAAATAGTAGTACCAATGATAAATTTCTTCCATTTTAAACGTTAATGAAAATCATTTACCTTAACAACTACTTCATATTTCACATAGTGGCATAGTAGTTTTTAAACAGTCGAAAAATAATCTTTTATCCATGCTTGTTTTGTCTTTATTTTTACCAAGCATTTTTCAGTAGCACATTGCAAGTCCGTTATTATGGGTATTAATTCTTCATTTTTTTAAGCAACAAATTTTTTTTCGAGATACCTAATGCTTCTCATGGCGTCTCGATAAGTTTGAATTCCTCCATTGTCTTCATGGTTTTCATAATCGTGCTCATCTTCATTTTCACTAGCACTTTCCAAATCTTGATATCGCTGAATCAAAATGTCCACAGAAGTGTTAGCTTCAGTAGTACACACTATATTGTCAGCTGATACGTATTCTTCATTAATTTTTTCATTGCTGTGGACACATTTTAAGTCATCTATTAGATTTTATAACTCATTTTCCTCCAACTGGTCAACTGATTCATGGCCATTTTCTAAAACAAAACCAGCTTTTCTAAAACAATGAACAAATTTTTCAGGCGACATTTCTGAGCAGAATTTGGAATCCATTTGACAGCATCTAAAACACTAATATTTTTTGCCATTTCGGTGGCAGAAGAGCGATTATCTAAAGACGCAATAATGGACCGCAAGAGATATTTTTTTGTAATGGGTTTTCATCATTTTTGTAACTCCTTGATCCATAGGTTGTGTTACTGCAGTAGTATTTGCGGGAAGAAATTGTAATTTTATATTCGATAGTTCGAAATTGGCATGACAATTGTATTGTCGAGAAATAACAAAATTTTTCGATTTTCTTTGATTATACGGTTATTGAATTCAGTCAGCCATCCCTCCAATATGGCAGTCGACATCCACGATTTTTTTTAGATCTCCAAATCACAGGCAGTTTATCAATGTTTACATTCTTAAAACATCGCGGCTTTTGCGATTTTCCTATCACTAAGGGCTTTTCTAAACTGCCCTCCATATTCGCGCAAAGTAAAACAGTGACACGCTCTTTGTAGTTTTTACCACCGTGGCATTCACTTCCTCTTTTTGCAAGGGACTTAGTGGGAAACGCACGATAAAATAGTTCCGTTTCTTCGCAATTGTATATGTCCTTTAATCAGTAGAGGAAAATTTATATTCCATTCCTGAATTTCTTGATCTGGGACGTCTTTCGACTCTCCGCAAACTTACTTCATGGCAATATTGTGTCGATTAAGGAAACTCATTAACCATCCAATAGAAGCCTTGAAATCCGTTTTACCTAATTTTTCGGCTATCTCTTTCACCTTTTCACGCAACAGTGTTTCAGGTATGGGCATTTTTTTAGCTCTGCGTTAGAAAACCATTCAAGTGTTAATGCATCAATGTCTTTTCATTTTTCACAGCACCTTTCCGCTTTCTGTTGGATGATTTGCTTTCCAATTCCTTTTCAAACTCTGTTCTTCTTTTTATAGCATTTTAAATTTGTGTTTTACTGCATTTAAATTTAATACAAAGATCTTTTACAGAATAATTTTTTTCTTTTAATTTAATAACTTCTATTTTATCCCGCAGAGATAGCGTATTGAGTTTAGATTTTGAAGCCATTTTTTACTATCACTTAGTAATATCAGTAGACAATATAAAATGAGGAAGAACAAATAAGACGTGCAACGACATCGTTTTCTGACCATGTGATTTATTGAAATAAAACATACGTCACTTCGAATTCATCTCCCATCCCCTTCCCCCTATGAAACCACAACCAGCGCCCCATACAGAATGTAAATGATTGTAGCTCCCCCCCCCTCTCCCTCTCACATTAGACAAAGAGTTATGGCGACCAAATGACTGATTGCCATAAACAATGATCAGAACTCAAAATCGGAAGCAAACAAAAAAAGTGATATTCTTTCGCTAATGCAAGGAAAAAGAGAGAAATGTTAATATATAGGGATTTTTTTATCAATTTCTTTTTTTTTAATAATTAATTGAGATAAATGTAAAAAATATACTTGGTATGATTTTTTTTCTTTTTTTTTTTTTTTTTAAGAAGAAAAACATTTTGCTTATATATGAGAAATAATGGAATAAAAAATTATTCCTTAAATATTTAAACATTTTCCATTCTGATGAATCAACTTTATTAACCCCTTGGGGACGAGCGACACGAATACGTGACGCATAAAATGCTCAGAATCCTCGCTTATTCCCACCAGTTATTTTTTATTGTAAGGTTTTCCTTATCTAATCGTAGCATTTTTGCGATTCAATTAGATGAAAATTTCTCTTTTGAAAAACCGGTGGTAACAGGTTAAAAATTCTGTAAAGGACGCTCGTCGTGAAAGGGTTAATCTATTACGAAATTTACTTAAAATGTTGAGCATTTGATATATGTATATCAGTTTTGAAGTTTCATAAACCAAATGCCTTTCATTTTTTAATTTTTTTCCCGTCTTATGCAAAATTTTGATTTCGATGGGACTTTAAAAACCTGTCCGTTTCCGCGTTAGGCAAATTCCGGCTTATGGAACATGAATTAATGTTATTTCCTATGTGTTTGCCGGGACTTGAAAAATTTTCCGCGTTAGACAAAATTCCGGCTTACACAGAGTCCGCCTTATACAGAATTTACTGTAATAGGTAGTATTTCTTACGAAATCTACCTAAAAGGTAGCCCATTGGCAATACTAATGCTTGTACGTAAAATGAAATACCAGCATAACATTATAAAATTAAATCGTCATGAAAATTTTCGAATGAAAATTAGAGACTGTAAACGCTTTTTCTGTTGTTATTGTTGTTACTAGAAATGTTTGCTATAGCAAACTCTCTGAAATACACGCTGCTTATGATACAACCAGTTTTCCAAAATTAAACAGATATAATTACATTTATACGAAAAATAAAATAAAATTTGTGAATAAAGATTTAATTGAAAAAAAAAAATCAATGAAACAGTTTTAATTAACAGAAAAACTGTTTTAAACATACTGTTATACCCTTTTCGGCGCGAAATAAGTCTGTTTGTAAAATGATGAAATTATGGACTGACACCAGAATTTAAAAACGAATTCATTAGAAAATAAAAACTTGCTTATTTTCCCGTACTTTATAAAAGGAAAATTTAATTAAATATTCTTGGTGCCGTTTGTCAGTTTTGGAATTAAAATTAGGTGTCCTTTTTTGTGGACACCGCCCGCTAAAGGGTTAAATTGTATTATCTGTCGTTAAGTCTGAATTCGTGAAAGTAGGAGGAGCTTGTTCGAATAGGAGGAGTCAAAACTTTTTTTGTACTGTGGTTATTTCAGTGTTGAAATTTTATTTGAAACATAATTCATTATTTATTTAAGTCTGTCAATTGAGAATTTTCTCTTTTTCTGTACCAAATGTGTAAGTTTCTTTCTGTTTCATGGAAATCGGCTTTTAATACAGTAAAGTTATTTAAAATTGTGATTTGAATTAGAACAAAAAAAAAAGAAGTTCCATTTTTACAGTTTTTCCTGTATTAGCATTATGTTTGATACCTGGTGGTACGCGGAAGCATGAACTTCGACTTAGTGGTACGTCGATCTAAAAGTTTGGGAACCCCTGCTCAAAGATATTTAACGATGTAACCCAAGTGTATCCCAAAAACTTTTAAAAAAAGGCGGGACATAAATTCACTCAAAACAAAAATTTCGTATTAAATTGCCTGTCAATAATGTGTTAAGTTGCTTCGCAACTAGGAAATCCATAATGAAGTTGAATGTTGCATTGCTCCAAGAAGTTTGCTTCGGTATAAGTTGTAGAGTCTGCCAATAAAGTATAATTTTTAACCTACTATAAAATTATTCATTTTCAATGTTGTTAAAAAAAAAAATTATTATTCATTTAATTTACGCTAATTTCTCTAAGGGTTTTACACATAAAGTAAAAAAAAAAAAAGTTTTTGATTATTTTTCTCGTGGTATGCACGAGATCACTGACATAAATAGTGAGGCTTTATACAGATTACGTATATGGGTCTCTATAAATGCGCATACTGTATACATAAAATTGGCGTCTAATAAGGCCTTCTTTCATCTCATGTTCCGGTGTAAAACTATCGCTTTTGATCATCTCTTAAAAAGACAAGTGTTTCTTCATCTAAAAAAAATATAACATAACCACCAACAAAAATATATAATAGCCCCTTTCGAGTTATCCACGATGCCGAAACGCGCTCTTAGCTATTTATAAAAAGAAAGTTTCTTTTGTCACCACTGATTTTCAGAAACGTTTCCAAGTAGTATTTATAATATATTAATCAGTTTTCTGAAACCGGAATATTGGTGATTTTAGGATGCTATCAATTCTCTATTAAAAATTTTCAGCTGCTCAAATGAGTTTATACATGCAAAAATATAAAAATAACATTAATTTTAATGTTAATGTTGCTAATTTAGAATGTTTGTCTGTAAAACATCTTTGTTGAACATAAAATGTTTGGTTGAGAATGGATAGCATCTAGAAAACCGATATTCCGTTTTGAGAAAATTGATAAATGCGCTACAAAAAACTACTCAGAAACGTTTCCAAAAATCGGTGGCAGCAAAATAAACTTTGTTTCTCTAAATACTTCTATAAATATCGAATGTATAGATTAGTTACTACCTCTAAAGATAAAGAACGCTTTTCGGAACATGGGTTACTCGGAAGTGGTATTTGTATATTTTCGTTCGCGGTTATATTATATTTTTACAGATTAAGAAACATTTGAACAGTGTATGCGTATATCTCGCTTCAGACGTAAGATAACAAGCTTAAGCTCCCAATATTTTTCTGAATTCAATAAGTGGATCAAAAAGTTGGAATTGATATGAGACGCTTCTTACAACCTTCTCTCCAACAGAAAATATTTGAGATGTTTTCATCTTCCCTCGAAGGATGAAAAACATCCTTTCCGATAAAAAGTCTTATTCCTCATTTTGTCCCACATAGGGGGTAAGATGACGAATAGAAGACAAAATACAGTGGAACACCAGTTAAACGTTTTGCCTGGAATTGAGCAACAAAACGTATAACTCAATAAAACGTAAAACTCAATTAATGGTCTACCAGAATATTTTTTTAATATGTCGTAAAAACTTTGTTTCGCTGAGAAGTTTGTTACCTTTAATATCGAAAACGAAAGTTTCCTAATAAATTTTTGGAAATGGAAGAGTAGAATAAAGGTACATAAGAAAAGTACACATGAAGTTATTTTATCATAAAAGCTTTGTTAAAAAATATTTTTAATACACATAGAGTAACCTAAAATAAATCATTGGAATCCCCTTGGCATATTAATCAATTATCAAAATACATTTCAGTAGTTTACTTAATCTTGTTGAAATAATCACTAATCTTCGGTTGTTTCTCTTCGGCAGAGCCGACACTGAACAGAAAACTTTGCATTTTACTATACTGACAAACCGCTTTAGTACATCAAAAGCCGTCAGAGCAGCTCCGAAGTTTGAGTGGAATCTTTCAAATCAGACTCATCCGACGCGTTGTCAATGTTTCCGATTACAAAATGTGTAAATGAGACAAAATTTCCTCCGGAGACGCAAAAACGTAACGTATAACAGAGGGAAATGTATAACTCAAAACGTATAACTGAGCTAATTTTTAACGGTAAGCTGTCAGGACCGCTCAGGAACTCAGGTAACGTACATCTGGAGTTCCACTGTATTTATGTGGTCGCAAGAGTTCTTTGTTTGAACTTCGGACTGCAAGGCACAGCAAATTTTTAACTGAGGCTTGTGATCTGGGATCAAAGTTCTAAGATTCCCGTACAATATAATTTGGATGAGATATACATTTTCATCGTGAGAAGATAGCAGATGAGCCGAGGCTTTCGTAGCGGTCAGGCTGTCTCTTCAAAAAACCACACACACAGACAAACATCTATGTTTAATACATATGGTTTTAAATCTGAAACAATAAACAGAACCAACTTTGAAAAAATTGGGTTAACCCGAACCCAACCTACAGGAATCTAAACTCAGCTCGAACTGAAAACAGCGTTAACCCGATCTGCACCTGATGCAGGACTTTAATTAAGACATTTTTCTCCAGATGGAATTTCTGTAGCTGCGTCAGGGGAGGGAAATTTCTATCTCTATCTCCCCCCCCCCTCTGGATCCTTTCAGAAAACATTTTTTTTATTCAGAATCATCCCTGGTCTCGGGATAAGCTTATCCTTTCCATTTTAGAAATCCCACAAGAAGTGAAATGATGAAACGGTATGTAACATCAAAAGTTATAAGCAAAATTAATGAGAATGCATCATGCTTACGATATTTTAAATAAAATGATGAAACATTCCTAGTTTAGTGTATTTATTCATTAAAATTACACGCAAAATTTGCAGACAGATTATGAAATTTTAAAAGCTTCTCGCAGACCGCTAAAAAAATTTCTGCCACTGGGGCTCTGAATTGTTAATAGTGACTTACATAAACCTCCAGCATGTGCACCAGGTTGCTACGTATGTACTGCTACGTATGACTGGACGGGAGATGGGAGGAAAACTGAGTTCGTTATCTTACCCGCCTTTCCTCTGAATGATTGATTAATCACTGGTCAATTATTTTCACTTTTGTTTCAAATTATCAAATTAGCCAAAACACGAAAACTGAGAAGCGAAACAGTATGAATAATACAATTAATGTGCTGTTGGCGTTATGTTTAAAATGGTAATCTTATTAACATGATATGATGCTAAAAACAATGCCAAAGTTTCAAACATATATTTTTTTAAATATGGATTTAGCAATAATTTTCAAAATTAAAAAAAAAATATTTTGGAATAAAAAAAAAAAGCCTAGAATATGTTTGAATTTATGCACAATACCTCATTGAAAATATGCATTTCAATCGGGTATGTTTTGGAGGAATAAGGTATAAATTAGTTTTTCGTGTAGATTTAACATTAGTATCTTCAAATTTTAACATTTTCTATCTCTATGAAGGTTTAAGAAAAATTACATAAACCATGTATTTTTCCGGGCTTATTTGATTCAGGGAACTCAGAAACAGTGTCAAAAATGAGTTTTACTATTTGAAGTATAAAAGTACACTGTAAAAAAAATCTGTAATTTTGACAACAAAGTATTGTATTTTTTTTTTACAGAAAAAACTGTTTTAAGGAAAAACAATTTTTACCTGTAAAAAGAAATGTAGTTTTTTATTATTTTTTCAGAAAAAATCTATATGTTTTACAGAAAAAAAAACTGTTTTAATAAAAATATATGGATAATTTTCTGTAAGTTAAAATGGTTTTGCACTGGCGCCAAAATTGACAGTTTTTTCTATCAATTTGAGAGATTTTTTTTTCTTTTTACAGTGTAGGTGCAATATTTAATATGAAGACAACACTCGGCGAATAATTTATGCATCGCATTTATTGGTAGAAATGATTCCTAGCCAATTGATACTTATATTTTTACATACGATTAAATTACCAGAATTATTTAGGAGGTATCACATTTTCCTGGAAGACAATATTTCATATTGTTTTACACTTTAAAATAAACACAAACGATCACATCCTGTAGTTACAATTAAAAAAAATTAAGCCCATATTTATTATGTAATTTTCAACATGAAGGCGAATGAATAATGATGATTTCACATGGCATCTATTAAAAGACATCTCGAAGGATTTCATTCGACTTTTTGAAAACTTTACAGAATACTATAGATTCAAATAAATAGTAATATAAAAATAAATAAAAACTTTTAGATCCTAATTTTACATAGTTGAAATGTTTCCATTTGGGAAAAGGAAAACGTTTTTCTAAAACTACGACGTAATTTCCAATGAATTTTTATTTCACCTGTGCTAAAATTAAGACCGGCTAATTAAAATAAATATTGAAATTTAATTTACATACATCAAAGATCGTAAAAAATGAAACAGGACTCTGAGACATACTGAAAACATAACAAAATTACAACATACACGCATACATACACACATACATATGGCATTGTTTTAAAAATAGCGAAAACGGATCCAGGAAACCTCCAAATATTAAAAATATACTAATATTTCCATAATCGGGTTTTTATTATGATTACAATACTTTCCTTACGCTATATGCTTACGGAAAGCAAAAAAAAAAAATAACTTAATTCATCGTATATCGAATGCTTTACACTTTCATACAGGGTCTTGAGAGGAAGGTAAAAGAAAAGTAAAAAAAAATCGGATCATTTGTCGGTAA
Source organism: Maratus michaelseni (assembly GCA_963931845.1). Classification (NCBI taxonomy): domain Eukaryota; kingdom Metazoa; phylum Arthropoda; class Arachnida; order Araneae; family Salticidae; genus Maratus; species Maratus michaelseni. The sequence continues at coordinate 283,427,976 of OZ007589.1, read as the reverse complement.
GAAGAGAACAACAAATGTTTTAAAAAAGGGAAAAGATAAATGTGAAACAGAAGAATTTGACTTAAAAAACCTCAAGCAAAAAAAAAAAAAAAAAAAGGACAGAAATTCACATGAAAGAAAAACTCAAGAGAGAAGCGGTAAAAGAGAGAAAAGTATTCTACAGAAGTTAAAGGAGAGGGGGAATAATGAGCAACTAACAAAATAAAGAAATAAATAACAGTAAAAAGAGAAAAAATATATAGCATAAAGAAAACGCCATTTGAAGTTTCTTACAAAAACTTAAAATTTAAATCCAAATTTTTTTCTAGATTTTAATTAAATTCCACTACCAGAGTGCTTTATTTTAATTGGTGTACACTTTACTATAATTATTTTCCTTTTTTTTTTTACTCACTTTTTTAAATCTTTCGCGCACACTAATATACCCCAGGTAGCACAAAATGGTTGGGTGAACATGACTAAATGTTGTTCCATAATTAAGAAAAGTTTGCCTTGCCATATCATTGGCCAACAAAAGACCAACAGTGGTCCAACCGTTAGCTGCTCAGAATCCTGCTCATATGCTCTCCAAATTAGAGGGGCTTCTGTACCCTACCATTTCCCAATGGTTTCCCCAATCTGCCAACCATGTGCCAACAATCTGTGCTACTTACAAGGCATCCTACCCAAAAGGTACAGTCCGATTTCGATGAAGCTTTTATCATAGAGAGTACTCATGATATGATGAAGAATTATGCCAATTTTATCAGCAATCGTCAAGTATTTTTAAGTATCATTTTAAATATATAGATTTAGTATTAAGTATTATTTTTATATTATATATATATATATATATATATATATATATATATATAATTATAATATCTATGAATTTCAAATTTAAATCATGTTTAACTATTTGATTCTAATGTTATTATATTTCAAATAAAGTGGAGAGTCAAAATACGTCCATTAGAATTAACTTTCAAATATACACTAAAACACTTTTTATTTTGCTTAAAAGACGTCAATATAAACATTAAAGATGTTAAAATTTAAAATTTACATGTTTCGATTTGTTCATCAAATCGTCATCAGAGTGACTGCAGCCGTGAACATAGTGACTGTTCAGACTATCTGGTTTTTAATTAATTTAATCTCTCGTTTTTTATGTACATTGTATTTGTGGTTTGTGTATATTCTGATGACGATTTGGTGAACAAATCGAAACATGTAAATTTTAAATTTTAACATCTTTAATGTTTATTTTGACGTCTTTTAAGCAAAATAAAAAGTGTTTTAGTGTATATTTAAAAGTATTTGATTCTAATTAGTTCAGCTTCAAATGCTGAACTTTCCATATTCACATTACATCTTTCTTTCAAGATATCCAGGACAAGACTGAAAACTTTCATGAAGGTTCATATTTAAAAAACAAATGGCATCATCAATCTAAAAATTGCAACATAATATTCACATAACATACTTATTGCCAATTATTAACATTAAATTGTCTCAATATAAACAATAAATTATATGAAAATCATTATAATATAATAAATTACATGAAAATCATTATAGACCAATAATTTATCTGCAAATCATTATAAAATAATAATTTATCTCTTATTAGTTCAGAATGTAATTAAATCAGGTTCTTCCCATCATAATCAAAAATTGCACCATTTTCTGTAAATAAACTATAACAACTACTGGGTTGTTTCCATGTTCTGCTTGATTATGATGATAATCAAATTATAAACAAATAAATGATTATAGCATGCATAAAGAACCGATATTACACACAAACAATCTTTAAGTATTTTTTAAAGTAATATAAGTATCATTTATTTAGTTAATATGCATAGTTTAAATGTGGATATCTTGAAGAAAAGCCCTTCGAGTTTCCAGAATCCAGTTGATTTTTGTTTCCCAAGTAATGGAACTGAACATCAGGAATGCAAAAAATTTCTTTTTATAATTTGTGGATGTTGTAAAAATTCATTGGGTTTTACTCATTTCTATACTAATTATCATTTCTGTGACGATTAAGTTGCTTGAAATTATTAGAATAGTTTGTAATAAAACATTTAGCGATTTTCATCATCAAAGATATACTTTAAAAACACCAAACCTTGACGATGGCCAATAAAATTGGTATCATTCTTTATCATATCATGAGTACTTTCTATTATAAAAGTTTAATCGAAATTGGGGTGTACCTTTTGGATAAGGTCCCTTGTTAGAGAATGAATTTTTTTCAATACTATATGTAAACAAAGATGGTACTTTTCGAGTCAAAAATTGTTCATTATAAGATGTTTTTGCGACTCCACATAAATCAGTAAGTTTTTCTCATTTTACAATGAAATTTTCACAGTGTTTTTAATAAAGTAAAAACATAATAAATTTAATTCAATTGTTTCAATGCAATTAACAGATATTTAAAAATTACATAAAATGTATACATAATCTAAATTTAATGACTTTTGCTTACCTGCAAGATAACTCTTGAAAAAAATACAGAAGAATCTAATTATAGCATCAAATTGTATCATAATATTGTCTTAATTCACCAAACCTCAGTCAAGTGAAAAAAATAAATAGATTTTGATAAATATTATGATAAATGGTAAAAATTTTAAAAATTGCAATTTCTTGAAACATTCTTAATTTTTAAAATTATTAAAATATTAAAGTTTTTAAAGATTTTGGTTCAGTTAATAAAGACAATATTAAAATACAATTTAACACTAGAATTAGGATTCCACTGTATTATAGAAAACTATTTTAAAACACGTAAAATGTATAAACATCTGCCTTTCTTGCTATTTTATATACTCAATCGGAATTAATAGAATAAATCTAAAAAAATCTAAATGCAACTTGTTCTATTATGCCATTTGAAATCAAAACAAGAAAGTTTATCAAGCAACAAAACACACACACACGAACAACAACTACAAAAAAGAATTCTTTATGAATTTTAAAAATTTAAATGTACTTAATTTTTAGCATAACCCTAGAATCAATCGCTGAAATTTCTTTCTTCTTTTGAACACTTTTCAACATAATTGAAAAGCGTTTATGACATTACGTTGTCTGTCTGCCGTCTGTCAGCCGCCTGCCGTCTGTCCGTGCTCTAACTCTGGTACATATACTTTAATTTCCATGTAACTGAGGTTTACAACGACATGCTTGCTATTAAAAATACAGTGTGCAGCATTTATATATACAGGGACAATAAAAAAAATCCCGTTACATTATGGTCTATGGGGAAAAATGGTTTGCGGTGTATGTGAATGATGTTACAATATTTCAAACGAAATGAAATTGATATGCATTTCTGAAGGGCACTAAAAGATGCTTTCTGTAGAATATGGATTATAAATAATTTATCATTCATTTACATAGTCACACAAAATAATTCGGTTACTTATTGATCTAAGGAGAAAAATGTTTAGAGCGTATTTCAATGATGTTACATTATTTTAAACATAATGAAATTTATATGAATTGAAATCTGAGGTGCACTGAAACATGCTTTCTGTTAAAGTTCAAAGCATTTAAATTCATTTATAGGGTCACACAAAAAAATTCGGTTATATATAGTAGTCTAAGGCAAATTTTAATCTGCAGCATATTTTAATAATGTTACTCTATTTGAAACATAATGAAATTTAAATACATATTGCGGTGCACGACAAGATTCTTACTGCAGAAAAGATGCATAACAGTTACCGTTCCTTTGAAGAGACACACAAAAGATTTCGGTTACAAAACTGTCTGTGAACGATATATGCTTGCGTTTTCAGTTGTTTTCATGCGTTTTTAACGACATTTTTTCATACTACATGATGTGTATAGCTAATATACAGGACTATCCAAATTAATTCTTAAGGATTATTGGGTATAAGCAACTTTAATATGCATTTTCCACCTGAACTATATTTAGTACACTAAGATATGTTTGCAAAATACTAATAAATTCATATAAAGAGCTGCGCAATTTTTTTGTTTTTGTTTTAGTTTAATATGAGGCATGTATAAAAATCTGTAGATAATATAGAGGGCTGTACAAAATTATTCGAGTGCTTTTCCGTCTATTGATGAAAATTGCTGAAGGTGAATGTTGGACTATGTTAGGCATTTTGTAACTAATCTAAATTTTAGCACACTGTGTGGTGTATATGCAGATCTAAAGATCACAAGGATGATATAAAAATTCGTGTACCTTTCTGGATATGGACGGTAATTCATGAAATCTGGTTTTCTTGATTTCAAATGTGTTATGGGTTCTCTAATTTCTTTTCTTAGATATCTTCTTTCACCTTTTTAAACGGCAAAGTTCCTTTAACGTAATCTGTAAGTGTTGGAAAATATTTCATGATTTATGCTTGACGCATTATTTTTTTTTTCTTGTTTAAGCCTTAAAAGAGTTTTTTTTTTATAATTTTTCTACGGACTTTACCTAAAAAATATTTTTTTCTCATAATTTAAAAGATAAATATGATTATTTAAAGAGTATATTTTATATCGAATTAAATATTAAATAAATTCGCAAAATAAAAATTTCCATGGAATTGAAAGAAAATTAGCTTAGCAAAATTTTATAAATTGGTGTTAAAAGAGAATTTTGTCTTTTAAGTTCAACAAATCATCAAAATTTCTATTCTGAGATAAATGCAAGTAAAAGTTAAAACAAGACATGTGTTATTAAGTGTACTACTGAAATTTATATGTCATATTGATTGATGAAACTACACTAAAGCTATGTTGTTTGAATTATTTCAATCTGAATACGTACTTTAAATAATCGGCAACAATTAAAAAATATATCCTTCACAAATGCAGCGGAAATAACCGAATCATTTTAAAAGCGTGGAACGTGATTCTCCCACGAAGAAACTGGGGTAAAGGAAAAACTAGTTTTACAGTCGTTTGCTTCCTGTATGATTTAACAATACGCTGTACATCTTGAGGGCAGGTCAAAGTGCAAAAATAATTTTGTAAACCTTTTGTATAAATTTTTGAATTGAAAGCAAGTTGAAAAATCAAATGTCTAATTGTAAATATTACGTTATAAAATTAGTGGCTGGGGTAAAAGAAGATGATATTTCAATTGGTATTGAAAAGAACAAACATATCTTTGAGATGATCATAATATTTTAATAAATAAATAACATTAAATAAACCATTATGCAATTTTAACATTTTGGACTTTTAAAACTATACAAAAAAATACTTTGTTTAGTTTTCAGGTAAGAAAAAAACTAAACAAGTGCTTGAAACATTTTGTGAAACTAAATCTGTTGTTTTATTTTTCATTAAAATTTACTTTTCGGAAGATGAAAAACCTCGGGAAAAGAATATTGAAAAAGCAGAAAAAAATTCAAATTTGACTTTAGTGCAGATTGAAAAGAAAATTTTTGTGATCAGTTCGATTAAATTTGCATGGAATGGCGTTGAATGTATGAAATTACAGTGTACGCATCGATTTTCTTTTAGTGTCCTAGTTTTACATGCATTTCTTTTAATACAATGATTAATCATGGGCTCATCAAAGGATGCAATCCTACATTACCAATGCAACGAAAACGAAACTATCTTATTCCAGTTCTGAAAAGTCATTTTTATTAGACAAAAAATAGTCACAGATTGGCAGCAAGATTGCTGCTAATCATTAAAATCCCAAGATACTTATACTATTCTACGGAAAGTTTATTTGATTTTCAGTTGGAATAAAACAGTCTCAGCCTATTAAACTAGTGGACACGGAAGCCTCACATAATTTAAAAATAATTAGAAAAACGCTACTGCCTAACATGTATATGCCAAAAAAGTTTAAGAACTATTCTATATAACATCAGTGCAAATTGTTCTCTAGTAAGACGTAATTTCAATCAACAGAAACCTAACCGTGAGACAAAATTTGGATAAAACTCTGTTTGATCCTTTAAACTACGATAAACTAAAAGAAAATTACGACATTCTGAATCAAAGTTTTTCATTTGTAAAAAAGATTTTATGATCCTTCACAAACTTTTATAAAATGTTATTTAATAGTAATCTATATAGTTTTTGAAAATTGTAGCTCATATTTCACATTGTGTTCACATCTTTCTACTCATAATGCTCTTACTATTTATGGCATATTAATATTTTTAGAATCATTTAGCACAACGTAGCATACATCACTCTTTTATTTTTATGCTCTGATGACAGTTTATTCCGAAATTATACTCCTTCCTGCAATTAGTAATTATCAGCTGCATTTCTTGATGCAAGTGTCATGCAAAAGATTACTAGATGTGTTCTGCAGTAGTTTTATTTATTTTTTAATCTCTAATATATATCTTATTTCTTTAAAAAAAATCAAATAACCATTTTTAAAAAGTTTAGTTATTGCAGTTTGACTTGATGCATAACTTTATTTTAAGTAAACTTAGGAATCCAACCCGGGATTCCCGGATTACAGAATATAGGTGAAAACCTTTGTTTTTTAATTATAATATTTTTTATACGTTTAATATATTTCTTTTGATTGCCCACTAAAATCCTCCCAAAGAATATTTATACGAAAAATAGCAACAATGTATATAAATAAAGTTTTGAAATTTATTATAAGCCGTACTTTCGTATTAGCCGCATGCCAGGAGTTAAAAGCCGAAGAAATCGCCAGATATTCCGTTACTTACAGCAACCTTTTTGATTCTGATTATTTCAGTGATTAAGCGTAGTTCTATATGACATATCTGTTAAATTTGTGTTTTATTTATATATTGATGAAGTTTTAATTTCTTTATGGAATATTAGCCGGAAACGAATTCTGAACAAATTATATTGTTTTAAGTTGGTTAGTCTTTTGTAATCGAATTGCACGTAATAGAGATAGATTTAAAAAAAAATTCATGCTTGAAAATTATTTTCAAAACCATGGTAAATCAGTAAATTGAAATACAGTTTTCAAGCAAATTGCATTTGAAAGAACCCTTTTTCACACAATTCAACTGCATAATAATTGAAATTGTGCAATGTTTAGAAGTTAAACAATTGCAGTTAAAACAAAATTTATTGATCAGGTGTTGGCACCTTAAATGTGACGCCAGAGTTGCTCACTGACATGTTTTTTATTTATAATATAGGTGATGCAGAAGCTTTCAAGGGAGCAGAGATGTGTCTTCTTTTTTTATGTTAAGAAAATGTTGTGATACTGCGCTTGAATTGTAAAAAATAACTTTGTACTATTTTTTTTTTTTCATCTCTAATGTAATAGTCACCATCTGGAATCTTAGTTTTTATTAAATATTTCTACTCGTGGTGAAAAGTTCCTATGTCTAACAAATGGTTCTCTACGAATGGGTGATTTAATTTAATTTCATTTCATTTTATGCACTCATTCATAAAAAAAATAAATGAATGAGAAATAAGTATATACGTAAATACTCAAAATATAAATAAACTAGGGGGGTCAGCCTCCTACTCGCTAACGCTCGCCAACCCCCCGTGAATTGCCAAGCAATTCACATTGAGACCGCTACGCGGTCACAGCTCGCTTCGCTCGCTCGCCCCTTTTTTTCAGCAATTCTAGCCGCAATGAGTTCTACTATAAAACATTTGAACGTATGAAAGTGACAATTTTTTTTTAATTTAAAAAAGTAATTCTCCGTTGAAAACACAACTGAAAATGTATTTAGTTGGCGCTACCAATGAGTATATAAATCGTTTAAATACTATGAAAAAAGGATCTTTTGTACAGCACGACTTAAATTCATTAGAAAAAAAAAAAAAAAAAAAAAAAAAAAAACACGCAGAAATTATTTTTTACTTCATCAATACATCAACAGATGGCGCCAGGTGTAATCTACAGTTGATTTTTTTTTCTACGACTTTTGAGTAAGTGAAATTCGTAAATGAATTCTAAATAAGAGTTGAGAATTCATTTGAAATTAACGATATTGCTCATAATTAAAATGAGGAATCATCTCAGACGCTTTGGATTACGTACATGTTATTTTATTTTTAATAATTGGTAGTTTGAGTTTCATTCTATGGTTTCAATATTCTCACACTTACCGCCATATTGGATTGGAGGTGGAGCTGATCTAACACAATCTAGTCTTTCATTGGTCTGATGTCTGGAAACCACGGTTGTTGCCAAACCAAAGTTACAAATTCAGCCCGATTTTCGCGCCACATAAGACAAATATATATATAGACTAGTTTTACAGTCGTTTGCTTCTTGTATGATTTAACAATACGCTGTACATCTTGAGTGCAGGTCAAAGTACAAAAATAATTTTGTAAACCTTTTGTATAAATTTTTGAATTGAAAGCAAGTTGAAAAATCAAATGTCTAATTGTAAATATTACGTTATAAAATTAGTGGCTGGGGCAAAAGGAGATGATATTTCAATTGGTATTGAAAAGAACAAACATATCTTTGAGATGATCATAATATTTTAATAAATAAATAACATTAAATAAACCATTATGCAATTTTAACATTTTGGACTTTTAAAACTATACAAAAAAATACTTTGTTTAGTTTTCAGGTAAGAAAAAAAACTAAACAAGTGCTTGAAACATTTTGTGAAACTAAATCTGTCGTTTTATTTTTCATTAAAATTTACTTTTCGGAAGATGAAAAACCTCGGGAAAAGAATATTGAAAAAGCAGAAACAAATTGAAATTTGACTTTAGTGCAGATCGAAAAAAGGAATATTTTGACCAGTTCGATTAAATTTGCATGGAATGGCGTTGAATGTATGAAATTACAGTGTATGTAACGAGTGACTTTTTGTGTCCTAGTTTTATATACATTTCTTTTAATAAAAGGATTAGCCATGGGCTCATCAAAGGATTCAATCCTACATTACCAATACAACGAAAACGAAACTATCTTATTCCAATTCTCAAAAGTCATTTTTTTAGACAAAAAATAGTTCAGTTAGTCACAAATTGGCAGCAAGATTGGTGCTAATCATTAAAAGCCCAAGATACTTATACTTTTCTACGGAAAGTTTATTTGATTTTCAGTTGGAATAAACCAGTCTCAGCCTATTAAACTAGTGAACACGGAAGTTTCACATAATTTAAAAATAATCAGAAAAACGCTACTCCCTAACATGTACATTGTAAAAAAAATTCCTGCGGTTACTAAATTTTTTTAGTAAATTTGTATTCCTCAGAATTTTTTAGTAACCGGTATTATAAACCGGAATCGTTGCTAGCTGTTTTCTAGTAATTCTTACAGATTTTCTTGTAACTGAATAAGAATACAAAAATTTTTTTAGTAATTGAAAAGATCAATGAGAAAAACTAAATTTATTTTAGTAGATCGGCGTTTTTTTTTTTAAAAAATTTTAACAGTGTATATGCCAAAAATGTTTAGGAACTATTCCATATAACATCAGTGCAAATTATCCTCTAGTGAGACATAATTTCAATTTCAACCGAAACCTAACCGTGAGACAAAATCTGGATAAAACTCTGTTTGATCCTTTAAACCACGATAACCCAAAAGAAAATTACAACATTCTGAATCAAAGTTTTTCATTTGTAAAAAAGATTTTATGATCCTTCACTAACTTTTATAAAATGTTATTTAATAGTATCTATATTGTTCTGAAAATTGTATCTCATATTTCACATTGTGTTCACATCTTTGTACTCATAATGCTCTTACTATTTATGGTATATTAATATTTTTAGAAACATTTAGCACAACTTAACATATACCACTCTCTTATTTTTATGCTCTAATGACATTTTATTCCGAAATTATACTCATTACTGCAATTAGTAATTATCAGCTGCATTTCTTGATCCAATTATGACAGTTTTTAGCAAACGATTATTATTAGTGTCATGCAAAAGATTACTAGACGTGTTCTGCAGTAGTTTTCTTTTTCTTAAAATCTCTAATATCTATCTTATTTCTTTAGAAAAAAAATCAAATAACCATTTAAAAAAAGTTTAGTTATTGCAGTTTGACTTGATGCATAACTTTATTTTAAGTAAACTTAGCGATCCAATCCGAGATTCCCGGATTACAGAATATAGGTGAAAACCCTTGTTTTTTAATTATAATATTTTTTATACGTTTAATATATTTTTTTAGATTGTCCACTAAAATCCTCCAAAAGCATATTTATACTAAAAATAGCAGTAATGTATTTAAATAAAGTTTTGAAATTTATTATAAGCTGTACTTTCATATTAGCCGCATGCCAGGAGTTAAAAGCCGAAGAAATCGCCAGATATTTCGCTACTTACAGCAACCTTTTTGATTCTGATTATTTCAGTGATTAAGCGTAGTTCTATATGACATATCTGTTAAATTTGTGTTTTATTTATATATTGATGAAGTTTTAATTTCGTTATGGAATATTAGCCGGAAACGAATTTTGAACAAATTATATTGTTTTAAGTTGGTAAGTCTTTTGTAATCGAATTGCACGTAATAGAGATAGATTTAAAAAAAAATTCATGCTTGAAAATTATTTTTAAAACCATGATAAATCAGTAAATTGAAATACAGTTTTCAAGCAAATTGCATTTGAAAGAACCCTTTTTCACACAATTCAACTGCATAATAATTGAAATTGTGCAATGTTTAGAAGTTAAACAATTGCAGTTAAAACAAAATTTATTGATCAGGTGTTGGCACCTTAAATGTGACGCCAGAGTTGCTCACTGCCTTTTTTTTTTTTTATAATATAGGTGATGCAGAAGCTTTCAAGAGAGCAGAGATGTGTCTTCTTTTTTTATGTTAAGAAAATGTTGTGATACTGCACTTGAATTGTAAAAAATAACTTTGTACTAATTTTTTTTTCATCTCAAATGTAATAGTCACCATCTGGAATCTTAAATGTTAGTTTTTATTAAATATTTCTACTCGTGGTGAAAAGTTCCTATGTCTAACAAATGGTTCTCTACGAATGGGTGATTTAATTTAATTTAATTTCATTTTATGCACTCATTCATAAAAAAAATAAATGAATGAGAAATAAGTATATACGTAAATACTCAAAATATAAATAAACTAGGGGGCTCAGTCCCCTACTCGCTAACGCTCGCCAACCCCCCGTGAATTGGGAAGCAATTCACATTGAGACCGCTACGCGGTCACAGCTCGCTTCGCTCGCTCGCCCCTTTTTTTCAGCAATTCTAGCCGGAATGAGTTCTACTATAAAACATTTGAACATATGAAAGTGACAATTTTTTTTTATTTAAAAAACTAATTCTCCGTTGAAAACACAACTGAAAATGTATTTAGTTGGCGCTACCAATGAGTATATAAATCGTTTAAATACTATGAAAAAAGGATCTTTTGTACAGCACGACTTAAATTCATTAGGGGAAAAAAAAAAAAAAAAAAAAAAAACATGTAGAAATTATTTTTTACTTTATCAATACATCAACAGATGGCGCCAGGTGTAATCTACAGTTGATTTTTTTTTCTACGACTTTTGAGTAAGTGAAATTCGTAAATGAATTCTAAATAAGAGTTGAGAATTCATTTGAAATTAACGATATTGCTCATAATTAAAATGAGGAATCATCTCAGACGCTTTGGATTACGTACATGTTATTTTATTTTTAATAATTGCTAGTTTGAGTTTCATTGTATGGTTTCAATATTCTCACACTTACTGCTATATTGGATTGGAGGTGGAGCTGATCTAACACAATCTAGTCTTTCATTGGTCTGAGCTCTGGAAACCACGGTTGTTGCCAAACCAAAGTTACAAATTCAGCTCGATTTTCGCGCCACGTAAGACAAATATATATATATAGATAGATGTATTTTTCCAAAATTGAGAGAAATACTAAATGCTATTAAAAAGCGAGAAAATTTTTTAAAAATAGTACATTTTTCTTATTCTTAAGTACACATTCATTTCAGTGTATTTACAAAATATATATTTTCAAATATTATTCAGTAATTTATAAGGTGCAGTTATGGTTTTATTACATTTGAAATTGTATTTTCAATTTTATCATCTCCTTTTAGGTAGATTTCGTAAGAAATACTACCTATTACATTCTCACCTAAGTTGGAAATTTTGAAAAATTTTTACAGATCTACGCCGATCATGACTCCCAGAACCCAAAACCACCTCCAGTTTAAAAGTTTATCTATCTATCTATCTATCTATGTCACTTTTTTCTGACCACGATAACTGGAAAAATTCTGCATAAATCTCTTCCAAACTGATACATAAAATCAAGGGTCATAAAATCTCGGTCACGTTCGTTAATGGGCAAAATCGAACCAAGGGGGGGGGAAATGGGGGTGCTTTTTGTGAAAACAGAAAAACCCTCATAATTTATTTATTATTATACGTATCGAATCCTTTTAAAGTTATTATTACTTCTAGGAAAAGGGCCGAAAATTTATGTATGACAGATTTTTGATATAATTAAAAATGGCCCCAAGGGGGGGAAAAAGGGGGGTTTTAGAAGAAAAAAAATCATAGCTTCGTCAATTCACAAGATATCAAATCCGCGTAAATTTATTATTAATCCTCTTAGTATTATCTAAACCTTTTATATTAAAATGTTTTTTATAGGACCAACCGTTATAGCAAAAAAAAAAAAAATTAAAAAAAAAACAATCCCTGCCGGCTCCGCCTGCAAACAAGTTATTTTTCGAAGTAGGCGGTTCCAACTCCCGCATCTTTTCGAAACTGAGACATAAAATCAAGGGGCATAAAATCTCGGTCAAGTTCGTTAATGGGCAAGAACGAACCACGGGGGGGGGGGACTTTTTGTGAAAACAGAAAAAAACCCATAATTTCTTAATTATGATACGTATCGAATCCGTTTGAAGTTATTATTACTTCTAGGAACAGGGCAAAAACCTTTTGTATGACAGATTTTTGATATAATTAAAAATTGCCTTAAGGGGGGGGAAGGGGGGTTTTAGAAGAAAAAAATACATAACTTCGTCAATTCCCAAGATTTCAAATCCGCTTAAATTTATTATAAATCCTCTTAATATTATCTAAAACTTTTATATTGACATGTTTTTTATAGGACCAACTCTTATAGAAAAAAAAATCCTTGCTGGCTCCGCCTGCAAACAAGTTTGGTCGAAGTAGGCGGTTCCAACGGCAGCATCATCGCAAAAAGGTAATTTCTTCCGCAATTCCCGACAAACAGGCGCCCCACGGCCTGCGTCTTCGAAATCTACTGTGTGCCTGTAGGCCGAGCCGTCGGGGATTTTTTTATTTACCAATTCACAATCTGCTATAGTAGCACGCATACGTAAGAGATATACAGTGGACTCTCTCTATCTGAACACTCTCTAATGTGAACACCCCGGTATTATGAACACTTTCTGGCAGTCCCGGCGAATCTCCATAGGCTTAACAAAAGATGAACTCTCTGTATTCTGAACACCCTCTAATCTGAACACCCCACTATTATGAACGCTATTTTTGATCCCCATTCTAACCCGCCTCTTCGTAAACTGAACACGTGTTTGGAGTCGTAATGCAGGGACTTCCGGCATCATGGAAATTCGGAAAAATTGTTGCAGAAGAATTAAAGGGTTCAATGAACTCGATTTAAAAATAAAGAAACAAAATCATTTCTAGATTTTAAGATCTACCCGATGCTGAAATTTGTTTCAATAATTCAGATAAAATCTTCAGTTAACAACAGAGAGAGAGAAAAAAAACATTTATTATAAAAAAAAAAGATTTTTGTTTTGATTTGAAAGAACATTTTTGTCTTTACCGTACGTGTTCTCAACTAATTAGAACATTCTTACATATTTTTAATAAATATAAAAGTGCAGATATGAAATTGTTTCCATTTCAGAAAAAGCAAATCATGATAATCAAATTAAATAAAATGTTCAAAACAATCAATTTTTATGCAAAGAGATACAAGAAAAAATAATGTAGAAACATGTCACGTGATTTTCACTCCCCCGAGCTGAGATAAAAATAGAAAGATTGCGCAACAGAAAACAAAACGAAAAAACGGAAAGAACTGAAGCTTTAGGAAAAATACGAAGTTGTTCAAAAATTAAAATCAAAAGTAAGTCAAAGAAAAATTGCATCTGAATTTGGAATTTCAGTAGGTCAAGTCAACGCCATCAGCGAGAAAGAGAAAGAAATTATAGCCGCTTTTAAAGCAAATGAACCTTTCTCAAAGTGTAGAATTTTTTAAAAGAAGCTCAACCCACTTGTGATCAGAAAAAGTGAAAAACCACAATGTTTCAAAAATGTGAAGATAGCAGCATTGCTTGTGCACTATAAATCAAATCGAAAAGCCTGGATGACATTCACAATTTTCTCACAACGGTTGGAGGGCATTAACGAGATGATGAAGAGAGAAGGAAGAAAAATTCTTTTTTGTGGATAATGCCAGATCACATACAAATGTGTAGCTGAGAAACGTGAGCCTGAATTTCCTGCCACCGAACTGCACTTCTATAATCAAACCACTGGATCAAGCAGTAATCAAGACCTTTAAAGCTCACTACCGAATTCATTTTTTGAAGAAAATGTCCATGGTGATGGAGAAGGAAAATTCGGCAACCGAACTAACGAAGAAAGTCAATGTCATGGATGCTGTCAATTGGATATCAATAGCTTGGAATGAAGTAACCCCTTACACCATCCAAAAATGCTTCTACAAAGCTGGATTCCCGTGTGAGAATGAGCAATCAAGGACAGAGGACCAAGAAGCAACAGCTGTGAGTGACTTGGGGTCAATTCTTCAGGAGCTACATACTGAAATTGAACCTGGAGCTTATCTTGAAGCCGACGGAAGCCTTCCTGTTTGCGACAACATCGTTGAAGAGGAAGAGGGTAGTGAAGACGAAGCAGAACCAGAAGAGACCGATGAAACAAGAAGTACGATTACCTTCAAGCAATATGGCCAAGGGATACAAGACCTGTTGACCTATGCAGCTGAACATCACCCGGAAGCCTTTCCACTTCTTAAACAACTAGATAACATGTACACTGCACGAGCATACACAATGCAAAAACGGACTAAAATTACTCACTTTTATAAGTAATGTACCGATTATGTTTACAAGTAGTGTAAGTATGTAATTGTATATTTTGTAAAAAATTTTAATATAACATTTTAATTAACTTCTAAGTCTTCTATACAGTCTATAAACTCAATACATAGTAGTAGTAGTAATGAATTTCCCAATCTCCCTCTATAATGAACACCCCCATAATCTGAACATTTTTGTAGATCAGAGAATGCCAAGGTGGTATGCCTATTCTCAACAAATCGTTTTCCACTATTTATTTATTTATTCCTCTTAATTTTTTTTGTTTGCGGTTATATTAAGGACAGAGTCTTCAGACGCACCAGTTCGGGATATGGAAACATTGAAGGCTAAGATAACAGATGTTGTGTCTATTATAACAGAACAAAATGTTGGATAACGCGTAGCAAGATATAGGGTACCACCTTTACATTCTCCGAGCTACAAAGGGGCACAAATTGAAAAATATTAAGGTTATTACAAACTCGATTACTGTCTTTACAGTTTACAAATGTAAGCATGTGTCTAAGTATAATAATTTCCACGCGATGAATTTTTGTTATCAGAAAAAAGACTTTATGTTCATGCTACACATAAAAAATTTACATAAATATTCACAGAAGCCACTTTAACAACCTTATCAACCCGTCCAACCTTTGTGGCGGACGTTACTTGTTCTAAGCCTGGTATAGTGATCCAGTTTTATAGCATAGTCGTAATTTATGGAAAGTCCCTGATATATTTTTGTGTATGTACAGAAGCCGGGCTTCTCGAGTCATTTGAGAAAAGAACAAGATGCAAAAGAAAGAAGAAAAAAAATACCCGAAAAAAATATATATGGAGAAAAAAAAGAAATACGACGCAAAAGAATGTGCTTGAAGTTTGAAGGAAAGAAAAAAAAGATGTTTCTCAAAAAATCGTCTATCCCACTGGATCTTCCGGGAAAAAAAAAGGGGGTTAACAAAAAAGGAGAAGGGAAAATCGAACGGGAGGAAAACGATTTCGCCAGCCGTAGAAAAGATTCGGATCAATTTGGAGAGCAAAAAATATCTAAGTCGAAGTGTTGCTTTTTAACTTCGTTTTTGTTGGTAGCGGTTTTTCATTTTTAGCCCAATCTTTAAGAGCGTCCCAATATGAAGTAAAGGAAGATTTAATGTCAAAGCACCAAAAGTGATAGGGAAATATTGATTTAACGGCTGTGTGGCGTCTATATACCTTTCTATACCCAAACATACATACATATGCACACTCATATACATAAATAAGCGTTTTGCTTTAACAGATAAATAATTTAGATACATAGATGAGTTAAATAAATTGTAGCTTAGATACTTACTGAAGAGATGAATGGGCAATGTAGGTAAACGGATCATTAACTACATAAAAATATTGTCGCGAGACATATAGGTAGAAAAGGGGGGGGGGGGAGAGAATACGTAATATTTAAAATTTTACTTCATAACATATTCAATTTGTTTTACATTTAATGTATTGCAAGTGTGAGGTTTTTGGTAATTTTCTGTTGAAAACCCTTTTTTACAGACAGCATTTGACCCTTCTTTTGCTCTTCCACTTGAAAATGAACCGAATGTATATTACACTGTTTAAAATTTGCATTAAACTTTCCAGTCATTTGACCGTTTTTATAGAAAATGGTTATATAACCGTAATTTAACTTAATTCCGACCATATTATTGCCCATATTATGGTCAGAATATTTTTAGATGATGGTTATGTAACCGTTTTCTATAAAAACGGTCAAATGACTGGACAGTTTGCTGCAAATTTTTAACAGTGTACCAAAGAACTTCTACCTACGCTTCACAATATTTTAGTGAGAAAGAAGCCTGCTTTGGATATAGTTATTTTGCAGAACTTCATTATATCATCGTGATTAAGAAATACGAAAGAGGAAGAAATTCGTCGATCTTGAAGTGTACGGATAAGAAACTATATGTGGTAAACACTCAGATCGTGAAAATACGCATGATTAAATTTTTGAGGCTTATTTTTTATTTTCAATGCGTAAAATATGATCGTAGAGGCGGTAAAAATATCTGTGATTTGTCACATTCATGTAGCGAAATATATTCTTCCGACAACGGAATTCGTGTATTTGATAGTCGATTAAAAACAGTCTTTTCGATGACACACAGTTTATTTTTAGCGTAATATTATTTTCAGCGTAATATAAAAAAAAATCAGAACAAATATTACAAAGATTTTCAGACGAATAACTTCGCAGCTACTATTAAAACTGAGCTCTAACTCAATCGACTAATGCTGGGACAACTCAATTGAACTCCGCCTCTGCGGACCTTGTGTTTCATATCTCCTCGGCTAAGCAATGTTGACTTGTACAAAGATTTCGAGAAGTTTCACATTCTAGATATATCCACCGAAGCACTGATAGTTGCCATGGCTCCGGTTACTTTATCATGTTTACATGTACTTGGTCCTTCCAGACTCCTGCTCTCTTCTCTTAATATGAATAATTTTTGGTCAAACAACTTTAATGTATACTATAACAATATTCTATCACTCTGCCATCGGCGAAAAAAAAAAGCCTCTAAAGTTACAACAATATTGCTGAATGTTTAGCGAATGACGTTTTTATCCATGGAAGTGATATTGCTGCCCATCACCACCACGTAGTGTTTTCGGACACACATTCTTTGACAGAAAGGTTCGTTGGCCAAGATTGACTAGCGACAGCTAGCGTTGTGTTAAACTTACACATATGCATTACTCCTATGTCTGCTAATGGTGGAGCTATTTTAAACCAATAGGATGCTTGTAAAATCAAATATCACCGTACTTTCGGTTGAGAAGTGGTAATCCATAAAAATATTTAATGGTAATAAATTAATTTTAGTACACTTATCTGTAGTTTCAGGATCCTAGAAACACGATTCCAGGAATAATGTCTTGGAAAGCTGAAGTATTATCACAGTTCCATAAGTATGATAGTTCGGTTCTTTCCCTTTCGCTTGTCATTTTCTTCCCAATTTTAGCGTTTCACCAATTTTTGTGCCTTTTTAGGTGCGTTCGTAATTATATAAATACGTAGCATCTATTGTCATCGTCTGGTCCGTCCGTCTGCCCGTCCGTCTGTCCGTCCGTCCGTCCGTCCGTCTGTCTGTCCGTCCGTCCGCGCATATAACAAGTCAAAAACTACCCAACCGAATGGTTTGAAATTTAAGATATATTATCTTTGCAGAATTTTGTCGAGACATTTCAAATTTTATGAAAATCGAATAAAAACTTTAGAAAATATTAATAAAAACATTTATTAAGAAATTTGATTTTTTTTTTTTTAAATCGGTGCTTTCTTTTTATAGGAGCTTTCGAAGTTTAATCGTCAAGCGACCGAGATATTTATTTTATTACAAAAATTAATCTGCAGACGATATACTTCATTTCACAGAAATAAAAATCATCAAGATCTGAATATTTATATAACTAGCTATAGTACGAACGCCCCTCGTTTGTAACATTTGACGTACAATTTCCAACTTGTTAAGTTTTTGGGGCGAACTTTTTCCTGAATCGCTACCTTTTCTAAATAGAAAGGCAATAAATATTGAGTCAATACTATTTGCACTTGTTACACCATCGCCAATGATGACAACAGTTTGACCATATTAGACCAATACTAGAAATAATATTGATATAAAACATTTCTCGAAAGTTGGGATGTTTACATTTTACCAATATTGCATCAAGATTGGCAAGAAATATTTCACCATTTTATTGACAATATTGAAAATGTAAGCCAATATGCCTGGAATATTGGCGTTTCATTGAAAAATTTCCAATATAATGTAAAAACAATATGTCTGTAGTAGTGGCTTTCCATTGTAAATATATCCAATATAAAGTCAATATTTAACCAATATCAGCATTTCATTGCAAGTATTTCCCATGAATGCAAAACTAACGCAATGTTGGTCCCTATTATAACCAATATGGACTTGCTCCAAGGGGCATATTAAAATATCTTCACTTGGAAAGATAAAATAATAATCTTTTTAATATATTTATACTAGTAAAATTATAAAGAAGAAACACTTGTTTGTGTGTTTATCTGTAGGATGTAATCTCTGGAACTACCGAACCGATTTCAAAAGTAAACGAGGCAAAAGAAAGGTGACAGTCTCTGTTCCAACACAGGCTATATTTTATGTCGATACCACTACCTGTAGAAGCAAGAAACGTTCTAAAAATGCGGTTTTTGTGATCCTGAAAAACTATAAACTCAAAATTTGGGCATGGTGGTTACTTATAAGATGTGAATGCTCTCTATAAGAATGTTTCTAAAATGATTCGAAATTTAAAAAAGTGAAATGAGCTGAAAATGTTATAAGAACATTCTAAATTACCATTACTATGAATTGTTAGGGATAGAAACTTGAAATTTGACATGGCAGTTATTTTTAAGACGTAAATTCTCGCCCAGAACAGTTAAAATTTTTTCGAAATTTAAAGGAGTGCAGGAGAAAAAAAGCATTCTAAAATTACAACTGCTGTGATACTGTTGGGGCTAGAAACATGAATTTCGACAGTGTAGTTACTTATAAGATGTAACTGGCTATCTAAAGGCCGTTTCTAAAAAAATCGAAATCTAAAAGTGTAAAATGCACGATAACCTCCTAGAAACGTTTTAAATTAATATTTCTATGAAATTGTTAGGTATAGAATTTTGAAATTTGAAATGACAGTTATTTTTAAGACCGAAATGCTCGCACAGAAATGTTTTTAAAGAAAATCCGTAATAATAATAATAAAAAAAATGGCACTCCGGGAGTGCCGACAAAAGTGAAAAATTGAACAATTACGTGTGTATTTTTTGAATCGTCAGGAAACGTTTTATTGCGCAGGAAATACTTTTAAATGAAGTGTTTTTTTTTTTATTCATTATTATAAACTACTACTACAAAAATTATATTACAATTTTCATTTAATGCGCTATTGTACATGAAAAATAATGCATATTATTTTACATACAAAAATTGCAATCTATTGCTTAAAACGTAAATTTACAAATAAATGAAATATAAAATTTAATTAATTGGTATTCTTTGAAATGAATACCAATGAAACTTATGAGTTTTCATCCACAATTTAAACAACTCTCAATACATTCATCATTTCTTCCATGAGATTTAGTTTCATATCTTTTGTAATAACATTTATCTGCAAAATAGGGTTCCCGCTTCCTATCACTCCAAAAATGACTTCTTTGCTGCCTGTCTTGTTTATGGTATTCGTGAACATTATGCTTTTTAGGTAGATTTCGTAAGAAATACTACCTATTACATTCTCACCTAAGTTGGAAATTTTGAAAAATTTTTGCAGATCTACGCTGATCATGACTCCCAGAACCCAAAACCACCCCCAGTTAAAAAGTTTATCTATCTATCTATCTATCTATCTATCTATGTCACTTTTTTCTGACCACGATAACTGGAAAAATTCTGCATAAATCTCTTCCAAACTGATACATAAAATCAAGGGTCATAAAATCTCGGTCAAGTTTGTTAATGGGCAAAATCGAACCAAGGGGGGGGAAATGGGGGGGCTTTTTGTGAAAACAGAAAAATCCTCAAAATTTCTTTATTATTATACGTATCGAATCCGTTTAAAGTTATTATTACTTCTAGGAAAAGGGCCGAAATTTTATGTATGACAGATTTTTGATATAATTAAAAATGGCCCCAAGGGGGGGGGGAAGGGGGGGTTTTAGAAGAAAAAAAATCATAGCTTCGTCAATTCACAAGATATCAAATCCGCGTAAATTTATTATTAATCCTCTTAGTATTATCTAAAACTTTTATATTGACAAGTTTTTTATAGGACCAACCGTTATAGCAAAAAAAAAAAAATAAATAAAAACAAAAAAAAAAATCCCTGCCGGCTCCGCCTGCAAACAAGTTATTTTTCGAAGTAGGCGGTTCCAACTCCCACATCTTTTCGAAACTGATACATAAAATCAAGGGGCATAAAATCTCGGTCAAGTTCGTTAATGGGCAAAATCGAACCGAAGGGGGGGGGGGGCTTTTTGTGAAAACAGAAATAAAAAAAACATAATTTCTTAATTATGTTACGTATCGAATCCGTTTAAAGTTATTATTACTTCTAGGAACAGGGCAAAAACCTTTTGTATGACAGATTTTTGATATAATTAAAAATTGCCTTAAGGGGGGGAGGGAAGGGGGGTTTTAGAAGAAAAAAATTCATAACTTCGTCAATTCCCAAGATTTCAAATCCGCTTAAATTTATTATAAATCTTCTTAATATTATCTAAAACTTTTATATTGACAATTTTTTTATAAGACTAACCGTTATAACAAAAAAAAAAATTAAAAACAAAAAAATCCCTGCCGGCTCCGCCTGCAAACAAGTTATTTTTCGAAGTAGGCGGTTCCAACTCCCGCATCTTTTCGAAACTTATACATAAAATCAAGGGGCATAAAATCTCAGTCAAGGTCGTTAATGGGCAAAATCGAACCGGGGGGGGGGGGGGGGGGAATGGAGAGGACTTTTTGTGAAAACAGAAAAAACCCATAATTCTTTAATTATGATACGTATCGAATCCGTTTGAAGTTATTATTACTTCTAGGAAAAAGGCCGAAAATTTATGTATGACAGATTTTTGATATAATTTAAAATTGCCTTAAGGGGGGGAGGGGGGTTTTAGAAGAAAAAATTCATAACTTCGTCAATTCCCAAGATTTCAAATCCGCTTAAATTTATTATAAATCCTCTTAATATTATCTAAAACTTTTATATTGACATGTTTTTTATAGGACCAACTCTTATAGCAAAAAAAAAAAAAAAAAAAAAATCTTTGTTGGGCCTGCAAACAAGTTTGGTTTCGAAGTAGGCGGTTCCAACTGCAGCATCATCGCAAAAAGGTCATTTCTTCCGCAATTCCCGACAAACAGGCACCCTACGTTCTGCGTCTTCGAAATCTACCTGTGCCTGTAGGCCGAGCCATCAGGGATTTTTTCTATCTTCATACTGCGCGTATTGTTTGCGGTATCTATAATTTCTATCAACATCAACAAACTTTTCTTTTCTATGAAATGATTTCACTTCATTTCCGTATCGGTAACCACGTTTCTTAAAACTTTCGTGAAATATTTCATTATTTTCAATTTTTTTTTATATTACTTCCCTCGATTTTTTTCGTGTTCGTTAAATTATAATATGTTCCGTGTTTTGTTATTTCATTTTCATCTTTTGATTTGGTCTCGCGAGTTGAGTCACTTTTATCTGTTTTTACCGCGCGTGCTAAATTTATCTTGAAATTATTTTCTGAATTAGTTTTATTCATAATACCAATCATTTCGCCTTCTGCACGTGAAATATTTCCTTTTGATACTTTCGCTTCATTGTATGAATTGGCAACATATACAGTGGTGTCGGTAACAGTGTCGCGAATTCAGTGGTTTTTTCCCATCTCAAAAATGCCCAACGCGCCTAAAGAAGTTTTCACTTCAAAAAAGGTGCAGGAGAACAAAGTTCTAAACTTGTAATTTCTTTTATACTGTTGTGGGAGACACTTGAAGTTTGGTATGATAGTTACATATGAAATGTCTAAAAATGGTTTCTGAAAAATTCGAAAATTAAAAGACTGAAATGAGCGGAAAACGTTCTAAATTACGATTTATTTGGAATTATTAGGGATAGAAACTTGAAATTCGACACGGCTGTTACTTTTGCTGCGTCATTGCTCCTTCTGTTCTTATAGATCATTGTGAAATATCAAATGCCTTGAGGGGGAATTGACTCTCCCTAGTATAACGCAAAAAAGAAAACATACAAAACAAAAAGAGAATAAAATAAACCTGGATATTCTTTACTTGAGCTATTTTTCCCTAGGCTTAGCGAATTTAAATGAAAACTGCTTAAAAATCTCAATTCAGAAAAGAAGAGATTCTTATCCATTAAAACAAAAGCGGACTGAAAACAAAAAAAGATTTTGGGTGAGCATACTGTACAGAGGTAGGAAATATTGACAATATTGGCATGCAAAATTTCAGCCACATTGGGGTGTTTATATTTCGTACCTCATTGTCAATATTTCCATTGTAGAGCCGATATTTCTTTAATAGTGACATTTCATTGCAAATATTTCCAGTGTAAAGGCATTATTTAACTAATGTTGGTATATTATTGAAAGTATTTTCGATGAAGGATACATTGGCGCAATATAATCAATACATTCAATACTGGTTTGCTATAAAGGTTAATTAAAAAACACTTCACTTTCAAAGTAAAATAGTTATAAATTCACTAAATAACATTAAAAAAAAAAAAAAATACAGAAATCCTGAATATTTCCTACGTGTGCTATTTTCCTCCTTGCTTAGTGACTTTAAAAATGAAAACCGCTTAAAAATCTCCGGAGAGCGCGGCATTCAGAAATGAAGAGCTTCCAATCCAATAAAACAAAAGCAGAATGAAAACACAAAAAGATCTGGGCGCCCATATTCTACAGCGGGAGGAAATCGGTACGACAGAAAAGAGGTAAGATCCGAAAATAACCCCACTAGTTGTTCAACAGAGAAACGAGATCGATAAAACAATATTGGGTCAATATTGTTTGTACTGGCTACAGTTTGGGCAATATTGGCTACATTTCTACTATAACTGGTCCAATAGTGGCAGTATTGACATGAAACATTTCTCCAACATTAGGGGTTTACATTTTGCTAATATTGCACAAATTTACAAGAATATTTTGAAATTTTACTGCTAAAAATTTACTATATAAACTCATATTTCGGCAATATTGGCGTTTCATTGCAAACATTTTCAATATAAAGCCAATCACTGTATTAATGACATTTCTTTGCAGATATCTCCATTGTAAAACTAATATTTAAACGATAGTGGTGTTTCATTGGAATTATTTCCGAATATGAAATCACCATAAGCCAAATCTAACTCTCGCTTGCCCCATTGCGTCACATGACATGGAAAACGACTCACTGTGAAGTCGATATGTCCCATTTTCTGACGAGGTGGAAATGACTCGAAAATTGATTACAGTGACTTTATGGCAGTACGCCTGGCTACTCTTTTATAAGGGTACTCTAATGGACACGCATGCTTTTGTGATTTTGCGTGTGATCATGTTGTCCTGGATCGCCAATATTTATGCTTGAATGAGAAATATAGTCTCTCTCTTTAATTTTAGCAAAGTGCGAATGAATCTCCGGAATTGGATGCCACGGTTATCGCGTAAGATATGTTAGTTAAGTTTCTTTGTGTGTTAGATATCTATATGTAGTGAGATGTTAGCAAGAAACTTCGGATTTCCAGCAGATCTCGTCGCATAAGGTACTCTTGCTGCAATTAAAACATGTTGGGGAGGAAGCTTTTTCCCAAGCTTGGCAGTTGGAAAGCAGAATTACTGTAAGCCTGCAAGAGTTGTAAAGAAATTGTGATTTCATCTGCTTAGATTAAAGCAATAATTAGGCTCACGGAGTTTATTTAGTTAAGGGACATTAAGTAAGGATTATGGTTCTAAAACGTAAAAGTTGTTTTAGAAATATTGTGAACTTAGTGACGTACTTGACTTTTAGTGGACTGGGAAATGATTTCTTTCGCTCTTAAATGTTTTTCTTTATTACGCTTGCTTGGAGCGATCTAAATTGAACTTGCTTGCTCCACCGCTCTTTCTCTTCTGAAAGTGAATTAATAAACTGTTGGTTTCGTTTTTAAATTGGTATCAAGTCGTCCTCGTTTGAAGCTAACAGCCCTGAAAGGGTTGTTACACTCTTAAAACTCTGCCTCTGATTTAAGAGGTACATTCTGAATTTTTGTGCCTTTGAATATTAAGAGGCACATGGTGCCTTTGAAATTAAGAGGAACATAGTGCCTTTGAGATTCAGGGGCACAGCGTAAGTGCCTTTGAAATTAAGAGGGACAGTGTGCCGCTGAATTTATATATTCAAGTGCCTCTTATTTAAAAATACATTCTGTGCCTCTTATAATGGTGGTACATGCATGTGCCACCATTATAAGAGGAACAGAATGTAATTTAATTATATTTTATATTATATTTATATCTTTACAGTGAATTCTGTCTACTGCAGAAAGATTTTCAGCATGGCATATCCAAAGACATATTAAATTTTGTGTAAGGCAGAATACTATGTATAATAGAAAATTTTCTCACTTCCAATTTATTGAAACAAATTTGAAATAAATATTAAAATGTGTGTCCATGTGGCCTAAGTCAGTTCTGTGGTTCAATAAAGAACCTTGTCTACATATCAGTTTATTTTATACATATCAAAATACATAAAAGGGCATAAAAGCTTTATTAAAAACAAATAAGACAAACGTTAAAAATAATCAGCGTAAAATAATCACAATATTGATCTTGTGATAATGACAACAGTTAATTTCAAAAAGTAACTCTGATCATAAATATTTCATTACTGGTATCCTAAATGTTAAATTTATTTGAAAATAACTAATTTGTTTCATTAGTATATATTTTCATTATACTGAATTCCGATTCTAAATAAAATACGATTATAAAAACAATATCTATTACTTTCTGTAGGATGTCCATTGCTGAAATTTTGGGTGTTTTGATTTATTTTTGTTATTGCAGTTAAATTTCGATTACAATGGGAAATGTAGCTGAGATTAGTTAAATATCGTTGATAGATTAATATCTGTGTTTAATTCAGACATTTTTCTCCGGGAGGGATTTTTGCGGCTTTGCTTCGGGGGGGGGGGGGGGTTGCACTTTTGTCCATTAAAAAGAATAAAATCTCACACTTTTCGATCATTGTTCCGGAGAGGGAATGCCCCGCCCCCGGGCCATCCCCTGAATTCAACACTGATTAATATAATACAAAAGAAACTGGACTTTATTAGCTATAACTATTAATAAAAAAATTAAATTTCTCAAGGGAATGATACATTTACCCGCGATATATACATATGTTTGTAACATAAAACATTTCTTTTACAGTGTCGATTTTTATACTATACACATTCAAAGAAAATAATCAAGTACTAAACTAAATACACTTACTTATTGCAGGCTTTTCTATAACTCTCTATATTCATTATAATCCGCCGGTGGATGATTGCAATAATAACACCATTACACGTAATTTTATGTTTCCTAACATAAATTCATTGTATTTTTCACAGGAACATTTACCTCTGCGGCGTCGTTTTATATCGTAGGAAAACCTAACTCCTATTATCAGCGATTGATATTGTTGCAATCCTGAACGACAATAATAACACGAGCGTAATTAAAAAACGAAAGCACAAAAACTCTTGAGTAAAAATAATCGTCTTGCGAAAAGGATATATATATATAAACTCTGTTTGTGTCGTCAGGTACCGCTTCTCGAATAATCCACAAGACGCCATTTCTTCTGGTCAAGCGTCCATTCTTCCTTCTCCCCTATCCCTCATTGAAAGTAAATATCCCGCGCCCGCTCAATGCATCATGGGTTAAACATTTGTACGCATGCGCGCTTTCCCACTTAACCGCTGAATAAATACAGGCGACTAGACTCTGGCCGTCCACATTACGCAAGTCTTCTCTGATTGGCCAGAAGCTGGATGAGCATCTGGGGAGAAAACGACTTCTAACAGTAGAACTTAGAAAAAATTCGGGATCCCTTTCACCAGTAGAGAAAAAGAGGAAATACTTATTTGTGTAGCTTTCACTTTTCGCTTGCATTTATTATTCAGAATTTATTATTAATCATTAAAATTATAAATATAGAATGTTGAATTTTATAATTTAAACAAAGAAAACACCGAATTTGCAAAAAATGAGTTATTTTCAAAAGGAAATCAATAATAAAAAAAACCCATAGCAATGGCTGTTATTTATATAAAAATCTTTGTTATATAAATCTGCAAAAAATATTTTTATGGCTTCATATTTTAATATTATAATATATTTTTTAACAGACTTAAAATAAAAAAATAAGTAGATTTGTCAATTCTGCAATATATTTATATATATATTTATTCAACAATAAATATTACATATAAATATATTCGGAAGTTATCTGTGTCTCTTCACGAAATACTGATTTTTTACTTCCCCTCAGAAGGCTTTTCTTTAGAGTATTCATTTTAATGAATGATTTACCCTTTTTCCTGTTTACCTATCCTTTACTGTTGTAACATTTGTTAAAATAGACCAACTGTCGTAAATATTGAATATTTTGTCAAGATTACCACCAGCCGCTTAAAAATAATCATCCTATCCTATCCTACTTTTTTTTTTTTTTTTTTTTTAGCTCATTTTAAATTTTCCAGTTAATAGATGGTTAGTTGGTTATTTTTTAAGACCGATTCCCTGCACTAGGGATATAGGCCAGCGGGGGGGGGGGGGTCTTTCTTAGGGATTCTAACCCGTATTTACTCAAGGGTCGAAGAAAAACTCCGAACGGTTAGGCAGACGAGCGCGACAGGGGTTTGAACCCAGCACCTCCCGTCTGCCAGCTATGAGAGCAGAACCTCTCAGCAGTCATTGGTGGAGCTCTAGTTAATAGAATTCGATAAATTTTGAACTTTTTAAAAATTTGAATATTTTATAATACCTTTTTGACATATTACTAAATGATTTTCTGAAGGAGGTATGAGATAATAATCTTTTTAACGAAAACGCTTGTCATTGTTCGTAGGGGAAAGGGAAGGGAGGAATCGGAGTACAATTTAATTTGGGAAAAATTATGGAAATATTAATCTTCCAATTTGATTTATTGCTGCCATTTCACATTAAATGAAATTTCCCTTGCAGAGTTGCAATTTTTAAAGCTCTTTTTCTCTTTCAGTCTATGGTTTTTCAATATATAACTATGATCAAAATGCTAAAACTTCGACATGCATTTTTCAAAAATTCATGAATCAATCTTTTTTAATGGACAATCCATATGGTTGATTTAATAAAATCATGGATTTTACCAAGAAAAAAAAAAGGGACAAAATAGTCATTTTTACATTTGTCATGACATTTTATTTCATTTTTTAACTAATTAATTAGTTGGAAATCTGGTCCTTACAGTTATAGAACACACGTGAAGAAAATTGTGAAAAAAAAAAAAAAAAAAAGAGTGGTGCAAGAAATTCAAAATTGTAATAGAAGTGTGGTTTTAAAATTTTCTTCGAATTCTTATTATACGAATTTAATTTTTCTTTAGTTAAATCATTTTTCTTCATAAAACCATTTAATAATAAGTAAAAAAAAAGTATATATAAAAAAATAATAATATATCAAATAATCAAATAGTCTATCAAAAAATCAAATCAAATCAGAAGGTTACAGGATTCCTTTAACTGGAAATTTTGAAATGTGCTTAAAAAAAAAAAAAAAAAAAAAAAAAAAGACAGAGGTTATTTATGATTATTTTTTTTTTAAATTTAACAAAATATTAAAATTTTCGACAAATGACATATTTTGACAAGGTAAATAATTCATTTATAAATCTTACCCATAAGATTAAAGAAAAAAAAAAAAGAAGAAGAACAAGAAAGAAAGAATGAAAAAAATCAGTATTCTGTGAACAGACACTGATAATTTTCGAATTTATTTATATATCATATTTATTGATGAATAAATATATTTTACAAATTCAATATTTTCTTTGTTAAAATTATAAAATTCAACATTCTGGATATGAGAATGTTCGAACCACGAAGCAAAAGAAAGAAAATTTAAAAGTATCTAAGCTTACTAGCAGTTATACGTAATGTATTTGATGTTTGTCACAACAGCAACGAAAGAGAAGCCATTCTTTTCAGCTCCGGCCAATCAGAGAAGACTTGCGTAATGTGGACGGCCAGAGTCTAGCCGCCTGTTGA
This sequence comes from Maratus michaelseni, assembly GCA_963931845.1. Taxonomy (NCBI): domain Eukaryota; kingdom Metazoa; phylum Arthropoda; class Arachnida; order Araneae; family Salticidae; genus Maratus; species Maratus michaelseni. Next base: position 283,399,103 of record OZ007589.1, on the reverse strand, counting down.
ATAAATGACCGCTTTTTTTAAGAGGCACACATTTCACGCCGTGACTCTGATATATTTCGTTCTGTCCTCCGTGCCTCTGATAGGTTTTGAGACCTTCATTTGTGCCTTTGATATTTATCAGCTAATCAGAGACACTTTGTCTGTGTGCCTCTCATATGTGCTGGTGCCTTATATATCAGAGGCACAGTTTTAAGAGTGTACAGATTGAGAATAGGGTCGGTAACTTTGCAGTGAGTTCACGGTGAAGTCACTGTGATGAGTCCAGATGTTATAAATAAAGAAGTTATAGCGATAGCTTTCAAATGAACCGCTCTTATATATCATCAAAATGAATTTATTAAATTCAAAACGTCAAATAATAAAAAACATATTTCTGGATTAATGAGATGTCACAACAATAAGTAAGTAATGAGGGTTCTTGTAGTTTGTGATAAAAAAAACAATTACAGAATAGTCCAGTGATTTTCAAAGTCCGTTGTTTACGACGTAAAAGAAATGCAACGTCTACTTTAAAAAAGTGAACGGGTGAAAAGAGTCCTCGCTAACAGGGTCCTTCTTAAACAGAGTCTAAGACCAATAATTGCTCGAAAAGAGGCCGGGAATAAACATCTTCAACATCCTTACTGTACTGGAAACTGTCAACACTTAGTACGGAAGGATGTCTAGGAACATCCTTAAAAACGTAAGTCAGAGAAATCCCTTCTCTACTGGTACCCTTCGCACTAGATTTCTCGAAGTGAAGGCCCACTTTCAAATAGAAGGGAAAGCTTAATTCTCGTCGTCTTGATGAAACAGAAGATGTTTCTCACTCGATCGATCAGGTTGATATATCTCAAGCTTTAAACATTAGCCAGGATAGGTATTTTCTTCGGGGGTCAAAGACAACCGCCTGAATATATTCACCCGAAGCTACGGCCCCGTTTTTCCAGGATCAGATTGACTGAATCCTAACTCAGTTCTCTAACTGAACTAACTGACTGCCTCTGTCCTTTTTCTTTCTAATATATCTCTTGATTATCATCTAGCCAATAGAAGCCTAGGAAAATGAGATCACTGACAAAGTCCGTTGTTATTGGAAAAGGGAGGTTTCTCAAGGTGTCACTCTGGATATCACTTTCCCTTTGGGGTCCTTATCTCCTCGTGGGAACGGACGGTGAGATGAAACGCTTTGCCCTGAGTGCTTTTATTATTCCTGCTGTCTCAAAACCTTCAAGATGAAAGATTGGTTATGATGAAATTAAAGTTTTGGTATTCATCGGCCGATTAGTGGAGCTTGTGCAAAATCTGAGGAAAATCTATCATACATGAGATTTTCCTATACTTGGATTTAGGCTGCAAAATAGGGGTTTCGAGTGAGATATAGTGAATTTGTCACATCACGAAATGACGGTCACACGAAAGTCATAATGTGACTAAATAGAGATAACATCTTTTGATCACCTATGTGACTATGACCATTTAAGACGACTCCAACGCACAGTAAAGTACATTCACTGGATTTGCTATTAGCGAGCATAGCCATTATAACCAATACCGGTTTCGTACAAGGGTCTAATGAAAAAATCCTTACTCGAAAAGATAAAATAGTTATTTTTTCACTACATCACATGAAAAAACGAAACAAACAAAACGAAAGAGAAAAATAAACCTTGAATATTCTCTACGTGTGCTATTTTTCCCTGAGCTTAGCGACTTTAAATGAAAACTGCTTAAAAATCTCCGAAGAGCGGCATTCAGAAATGAAGAGCTTCCAATCCAATAAAACAAAAGCGGGGTGAAAACACAAAGGCTTTTGGGCTCGCATATTCTAGAGCGGGAGGAAATCGGTACGATAGAAAAGAGGTAAGATCTGAAAATACCCCCACTAGTTGTTGAACAAATAAACGAGATAGAGGCTTAGCAGGGACAGAACAATTTGTTTAGAAATCGATAAACGATGTTTCTCTTCGTCTTACCATTTTTGGTTTTTCTTTTCTGCGATTTATCTTTCGTTTTTCCAGAATTCATTTGACGGAACAGAGAACGAATGTATAGCGAGATGAATTTTTGTTTGTGGAGTGTTTATGACTCCGATGAAATTTTCTTTTACGAAGTAATGCGTCAAAAATGCACTTGCTGTATCTTTAAGTTGTAATGTAATATGCTTCATTAAGAAAGTGCAGATAATAACGACCATATACATTTTTCTTATAGAAATGTTCTACTTTAAACACTACAATATTCCCATTAGTTGTTGTATTGCTGAAGTCTTCATTAATGACTCAAATTAGTCTCATGGTTGAAGAATATTATTTTTTCAGTTATGATACAATTAACTCAATAAATAAACAAGTAGTCATCATGCAACTGTTTATTAAATTTTCATGCATGATGCACAAAAGCATTAAAAGAGCAGAGAATAACAATTTTTCAATGCTTAAGTTTGAAATATTGTGTGCTTTTGGCCTTCTTACTTCTTTCAAAATTTCAGTTATTTTTACATTTTCCAAGCTAGTTGAAACATGTTGCCGTTTTTAAATTGTCTAGTTATCCAATCTCTGTTCTCCAGTTTTCATAAAAATGCAAAAGTTAATTAATTCTTACAGTTTGCGACATTGCGTTTCCCACTCCGAAATTAGTATAATTACAAATATATTTTATAATAAATACTGAAAATTTTATTACATTTATTTTGGAATTAATATATTTTTAAGGGAATTTTAATGATATTGAATTGAATACAAATTACAGTAAAAAAAAATCAGTTAAATGAACGGAATTTTTTCGTTGATTAAATTTCGTTAAACCATGTGAATGTCCGTTTTGCTTTGCCAACCCCCCCCCCCCCCAAAAAAAAAAAAAAAAAAATAAAATAAATAAATAAATAAATAAAATAAATAAATAAATAAATAAAATAAAAATAAATTAAAAATAAAATAAAATAAATAAATAAATAAATAAATAATAAATAAATAAATAAATAAATAAATAAAAATAATACAGAAAATTCCCCAATCACAGGGGTGTTCCGGCTACTGTGCTGCTTAGTACTTTTTCCTATTAGAAACTGATTTTTTGCGTATGTTCTTTTCCTCTTAAAACACACTCAAAATTTCCTGAAATTCTCCCATCAAAAGACGGAAATTTCTTCAAATAGCAGAAACAACTCTTCCAATCACAGGGGTCTCCCGTCAACTTGCTTCCTGTACTTTTTACGTTTTTTGCAGTTTTCTTGAGAGTGTATGTAAATGGATTTATTTAATTTGTGATTGCAGATAACTCCTTAATTTAAGTAATAGTTGGTTGGAAGATTACAAAATAATCTACATTTAAATATCACACAATTACTTCATATATGATAAAACGTCTGATCTTAATAACAAGAATACATTGGTATTAATGTTAGATTTTTCAAAAATGGACGTTTGTTAACAAACCGATGATTAACTCAACTGATAATCCATTAATGAATAAACATAGCTCCTTCGTAATAAATTTAGGAAACGCTTAAGTGCTGAGAGTTAAACATTTTATTTGGAAAACCAGCAAAAATTTTCTACGAGAAAGAAAGAAGAAGAAGAAAAAAAAAAAAAAAAAAAAAAAAAAAAAAAAAACAAGTGGGTAAGTGTGATCGAAGATCGATCGCCCAAAGGGTTTCGTTTAATATTTCTTTCAAAACACTTTATCCTTTCTTTAATAAATCCAAATAAATTTCATTTTCAAAAAAAAAAAAAAAAAAAAGTCGTTTTTTATAAAGTAAAAATTTACCGGTCTATTTTTTCGTTTTTCGAATATCTGAACGATAGCGGGCCAAGCCCGCTATTGTACTCTGTGATAATAATATCTGTCAGGTGGACTAAATGCGATAATTAAAAGAAAATGTAGTTTCTCCCCCCTCTCCCCTTCTTTATTAACAATCTCTATTCGCATTATTAATTTCATCATTGTCTATTAGCGTTTTATTTCTTTCTTACCGTCTGACCAATACGAGCTGCGCTCGCCGACCCCCGTTCTGACACCATAAACTCTAAAACCACGCTAATTTGATTAACTCCAAAATTAAATTGGAAGATTGAATTATAATTAAGCGACCAGTGGTGATCTTCTGTAATCGGGTTTCCATTCATTTTCCTTTCACTGAAAGGAATTTCACTTAAGAAAAATATTGTAAATAAATAAATATTTAAGATTACTTTTTTTTCTCTTTTCATTAATGTATTATAAATTTTATTGTTTAAAGCTACTGATAATTGACACTTTAATGAGTGGGGCTTTAGATTTCAATGGCAACATTCTTCCATTGGTTTTTTGGGCATTAGAGTTTGGCGAATAATTTGGTGATAGATTTTTTACTGGAAAGTTGTCAACGGTATTCAAAATTTTATGATTTTCAGCGTGACAGTAGGTATTCAGCTGTAAGTACACATAATTTCAAGTCTATAACTTATACAGTTTCTGAGGACCATCTCTGTGATAGACAGACAGAAGCGAGACGAATAGGGTTTCGTGAGATGAACGAAACCCTAAAAAGAACACTAACTTATAGTTTCAATGATTCAACATTTGCTATTGAAGTAGCATAATTTTTAATTTCAAGATAATACTTATCTTCTATATGCAAAGCGAAAAAATTGTATTATTAGATAAATTTCAAAAATCCTACTTAACATTTTAGTTAGGATAGGCAAATCCCTTTTTTTTCTTTTGGCCCAAAACCCCAAGATTAGTAGTCTAACGTAGAGTGTTGTTATCGCATTGTTTCTTAATTTCTATCTGCTCGTGTTTTGCATGATTTTAGAAAGCAGCTAAAAAACTAGCAAGCACATTTCAAACTATCTTTCTACATGCGTACACATAAAATAAAAAGAACCCAAAGCATAAAAGATTTTACGACGTATTTTGTTCGCTAAGTATGCCGTAAAATGCACTTGAAGTAATAACATTAGTTTGTTAAAAAGATTCATTCGTAGAGGTTCTTTATTATTACTTACGCATCATACGTAGTATAGGGTAAATCTTGTAATCGTTTTGAAAATCGAAAAAAAAAAATGTTTTTGACAGATGTACACGTTTCAGACACTGGAGATTCCGAAAAACATATTTTTAGAAAAAAAAAAAATTGCCGTCCGTCTGTGTGTGTGTGTGTGTCTGTAAACGCGCTATCTCCCGCACAAATTGAGACAGAGACTAGAAATTTGGTTTGTACTTAGTATGTAATAATGGGAATAAGCTTATTGAATTTCAGTAACCTCGATTATCCGGAACTATTTTTTTTCGGACTCTCGGAATATTCGTTCTGATAAAAGGTATATAAAATTTTTCGAGATTGTTTATTTTACGGAGTGAATATAAAAGACAATAAAAAAACATAAATTTTGCATAAAGAATGAAGTCGATCGGATAATGAGTTGCCGAGATATTTGTAATCCTATTTTCCACACTCTTAGATTTTTCATGACCCTGTATTTCATTCAAATTTCAATTCAAAGATATATTTTAATTGGAAATGAGACGCTTAATCCGACGCAGTAAACCGTTAATTAATAGGAATATCAATTTTGGAGTTATACGGATGTTTCTTTTACGCAATTCAGGAATGGAACCTTTAAAGTTTATGACGTCATCAAGCCACGATTTTATTCGAATTGCAATGCATTTATAAATAGTTTACACATGTTTTATTTTCATATTTTATAGTATGCATATCCATGATGAGTATTACGGTGGCCCCCAACGACTAGTTTTTTTTTCAAAGAGGCTAAATATATTATTGAAAAATTAATAATTTGCAACTCCTTGCCACAAAGCATTTTGAGCTTCTTCTATCTGTTTCAATGCATCCAAATTTGGGCGAAAAAATTTAAATATGTTTTTGAGGTAAAATAACAACATGTTTATTATTAAAAAATGTAACTATATAAGATCACAATTTTTGACTTGGACTCCATCAGAAAGAATTGGATTCGATAAGAGTATGAAAATAGCCCCTTTCAATATTGATCGTAAAAGTTCTCTCGGATTTTTTTTATTATAATCTTTAAAATTATTTATTATACCTATTAAATATTATACGATATTTGGATTAACTGTAATTGTAAACACGTATTTTGGCGTTCCCTTCGTTATTTTTTTTTATATTTTTACTATTTTTTTAAAAATATTTTATCTATTTTTTAAAGACAGAGCAAGTGAAGGTACCATTCTGATTATGGTATAAGTTTTATGTTTGGAGTATAAGGATTTATCAAATATTAAATATATATATATATATATATATATATATATATATATATATAAGCAGTAACCATCACAACACAAACAAAACAGCTAAATATTCGTGTGAACAGCGCCAGAAGCTGCATATTCAATATAATCCAGCAAAAACATGATTTTGGCCTGAACTAGCACCACCCCCCTCACCAGAAACAAGACAACACAAGAAAACACAATTAGAAAATATATGTAAAAATAAACAGAAACAAGCTGCGGCCTCATTTGTTCGGATGCTTGGCTGCCTTTGAATTTACCCACTGCTGATGAGGCCGCAGCTTGTTTCTGTTTATTTGTACATATATTTTCTAATTGTGTTTTCTTGTGTTGTCTTGTTTCTGGTGAGGGGGGTGGTGCTAGTTCAGGCCAAAATCATGTTTTTGCTGGATTATATATATATATATATATATATATATATATATATATATTGTACTTCAATTTGCTCATATTGAAAACAAAAAAACTTTTTCCTTTACAAGCTAAATAAAATACATTGTATAATATTTTATATATGTTTATTTATTTATTAATTTATTTGTATATTTTCCTACATTTATATCAAATTATGTTTTTAAAGTGTCAATAAATAAATTATTTCATTAAAGTATCAAATTATGTAAAGTCATTTTTAATACCCATTATATATTGTATACATAGTGCTTTTTAATAAGAATTTTTTGGAAGAGATATTTTTTAATTGGATTTTTTTTTTTTTTTTTTTTTTTTTTTTGTTAAATTAAAATATCTAACCGAAAAGAATATTTTCTGTTTTTAGTCAACGAGCATCAGCTTGAGGCTTTTTTTTTTTTTTTTAAGTTTATAATTTTCTATTGCAGACGAGTACAAAATAACGTTAGTAAATTTTCTATTTATTTTTCATCAGAACGCTATCCATCCTAAGGATAGTGTTCTGATGAAAACATTCAGAGCTCTGCACATTTACGAAGTCACTTTCATTTGTAAGTAGATATAATTGCCACGTAATGTTATTCTTACAGTAAGCAATTGAGCAGTTCTTCTTTTTCTATAAAACCATCGAATCTTTCCGATCACGGTGTCAAATGTTTAATTTTATCTGATTTTCAAGGACTCATCACGAAAGACTGTTATTCGGAAGGAATCGATTATAGTTTAAGATATGCATCTTTTATTATAGGAAATTGAAAAACTGTTCGATTCTTCAGCATATAAATATTATTTTTGAAATTTTCATTTTTTTATAAAAATGCATATCTGCGAACTATTCTTTTTTGTGTTAACACTATTTCCGAATCACGATCCTTACTTTATTTAATCCCAGAATTCTGCGATTCATTAACATTAAAATTAGGCAAAGATTTCTATTCGGCCGGAGTGATAACTAAAAAGTGGAATAATTGACAGCTGAGTAAATGCAGATGGATATATTTAAAATTTGTATTTTGCTAAAGAAAAAAATTGCTTTAAATTTTGCAAATACATATAATGTATGAAATATAAATATGTAGATTGAAGTGACGGTGGAGGGGAGGGGTAAGGGCACGATACGGTTATTAGTACTGCAGAATATTAGGGCTCCTGTACTTTTTTGTTAGAAATTAAGCCCTGGTTATAAGCACGAGTTATACGACCTTTGTCAGGCTGTCAAGTACAAAAATTTGGCTTAAAAAGCCAACTTTAACTGTATTTTCAAAAAGATCCTCTACTTTTATCGAAAAACTGACAAACTAATTTCGCAGTTTCTGAATTAGAGTACTTGCCAGTTTCATGCGTTTATGAACAAAAACGAATTTAGGAATGTGTCCAAAAATAGGCAGTTTGGATTTGAGAACAGCCATAAGTAACTCGTTTTAAGCTAATTAAATAATGAGAATATAAATATGAGAATATAAAAATTGATTTTACAAAACACAAACATGTTACGACTGAATACTTAATTAACACGTTAAAATTGATAAAAAAATTTCAGACATTCACTGAAGTACTAAAATACAATATAAACACAAAAACAGTTAGACATTTCGGATTCAATTCTGAATGCCTCATCAGTATACAACATTATAGATAACAAACAATCACAAAGAAAACCAAAGTTTATCAGTGATTAACTTTGTATCAGTGTATCTCTAATGTTGTGTACTGATGAGGTATTCAGAATTGAATCAGAAACGTCTAATTTTGTATTGTATTTTTATTTTATTTTAGTATTTTAGGAGATTTTTGAAGTTTTATTGATTTTAACGTGATAAAAATTTATCGTTGATTACCACAATTCATTTCAACTAACAACATAATATGTAGAACAACATAACATATATATTTTACACAAAAAATACATTTTCTATTTTTAATTAATTACAAAATTTAACATTTAATTAACAACATAACATATATATTTTACACAAAAAAATTATTTTCTATTTTTAATTAATTACAAAATTTAACATTTAATTAACAACATAACATATATATTTTATGAAAAAATATTATTCTAATACTCAATACCCATCATTACATTTCTGCATTAAATTTATTCTTTATAGAGTATTCTGCAATGAACCAATTTCGTCCGGAGCATAGCATATCCTATCTCAAACGTAATCTAGAATGTTAGGCGGAATTGCATGAATCCTTATACTCCTCCATACCACTCTGACCTCGATAGTGTCTATAAATCCCCCAGTGGAAAGCACGTAAGAGGCAGAGAATCATCAAATATCGCGTTTATATCCCTCGCTTTGTGTTGCCATTTCCTGACCCATAAACTCTCTCTTTTCTGCTTGGTAAATTTACAGAGGGAGAGAAAAAAAAACTTATACTTGGCCTAGTTTTTATTTAGATGATTTTTTTCCTATTACAGTTTACCACGAAAATACTGTGTTTTCGAATTTTTTAGCATAACAAAAATATTTTTAAAGATATTATCCTGAGAAGATGAAATAGATGTTGTGAATCACTGCCTAGTTTCGGACATATGGACTATGGACGTACTGTAGGAAGGAACCATTTAAGGAAAACTTTTGAAGGAAAAGTGATCACATTTCTCCTTTTGTGAAAGAGAAAATATGAAAAACTCACATAGGCGCTCTTCTCTGACCGCGCAGTATACTGAACCTAAACATTTAAGCACTGAGTAACAGTGCCTGATTTATGGCAGGGCATTCGGGGCACGGGCCTATTGCCCCTGATTTTCCGGGGGCCCCAAATGCTACTGAAGATTTTTAAATCATTGGCCAAAATCTGATAAAGTTTTAACTATTAAAAAACAAAATTAATATGGAAAAATTTGTTTATTATTTTTTTCATTTAAAAATAACTTTTTAAGGGCTCCATCACCTACGTGAAAACACTTGCTCGCTAATGTAAATCCTATGGGAGAAATAAAAAAAAAATCTCGTTTTCATTTCAATATTTTTAAAATATTTTTTTTTTCCATTGGATATTTGAGGTTGATCTACAATTGTTTTTTTTACTTTTTCGATTTTGTTTATAGGGGTTTTTTTTTTATTAGGATACTTTCACTTTCGGAACCGATTTCGAAAGATTGAAAAATCGTCAGCGAGATAGAACACTTAAGATTATGAGGATGTTATAAGAACTTTTTCTGCTAAAAAATTAAGAAGAAAATTTATAAAAACATCATTAAATATTACAAAATTATTAAAGTCAGTAGTGATTATCTTAATAAGTACCGCTTTCAATAATATATTTTTTTAACTCAAGGCCGCTGTAAGTATAGGTGCAAGGGGGGCCCCCATACGCATCTGTGCCCAGGACCCCCAAATTTGTAAATCGGTCCCTGACTGAGTATCTCCTGTTTTCCGGCCAGTATGCTTATCGTTTAGCTTTTTAACATAACACAAAGAGCAAAAACAGAAAAAAAACTTGATATAGTAGAAGAACTATTTTTTGTGCCGATGTAAATTCAAAACATTAATTAATTGCTTTTAAAATAGTACAAAAAAAGATCCATTGAAAAATAATTATAGAATGCAGTAGATTCCCGTAGGTTTCTCGTTCTTCGTTTTAAACGAACACTGCAAAAAAAAGTGTTGATTTTACAGTATAATACTGAAACAATAAACTGTAATACGCTGCCGCGCATGTGCGGTAGCGTATTACTGCTTATTTTACTGTTTATTACTGTTAATTTTACGGTATAATACTGGCAGTTGGGATGCCAGTATTATACTGTAAAATTAACACTTTTGTTTTTTTGCAGTGTATCTCCGGTTAATGAGAGCAATTTCGTTTTCCCCGTTATTTTCTATTTGCTAATGTTAAGGACATCGGTTTTTACATACTACTCATCGACTAATGCGGACAACTTTTATACAAATTGAACAGGAAGAAATGAAACCAGGTCTGTACATTATTTCTTTACATTCAAACTTTGTGTGACTTTTGGTTATTGAGAGATAAAAAAATTGTCAGTGGCAGTGATGAAGAGAAAGAAAACATGCGACCTCCAAAAACGTAATAGATTCGAAAATTGCTAATGACTGTTAACGAATAGTCCCACTCAAATTGCAATATAACATAATACCTAAATTTCGAATGTGTCTCAAAATTGGAAAATAGTGAGGTAAAAAGATTATTTGTTCAACAATCGCAAAGAAATGTGAGAGATTGCTTTAATTAGAGTAAAATTGTGTAAATACAGCAATTTTTTTTTTTATCCAGAATAATTTATTATTTTGAATAAAAAAATTGTCATTAACTTACTTTATTTTACAAAAATTACTAACGCTCCTATTCACTTATCTATCTAGAAGATCTCGGTCGAACGCTCAAATGATATTCATCATTATTATGATTAGACTTCGCACTGATGAGGTCCAATCCAGTTTATAGTGAATTTCATTTGAGCGTTCGACCGAGCTTTTCCAGGTTAAGGTAGATGGTGAATACGAGGATAAATTAAAGAAAAAGTTATATCTTTTAGTATAAAATGGGTGACCTATTTTAATTTTTGACAAAAATTGTCAATTCAATTTATTCAACGCAAGGAACTTTTTTATACTGTTGAATTGCTTACATCGTTAAATGCAGACTTCAGTTAGTATAGCTGTACCCATGACTCCGTTCACGTAACATTAAAAGGATAAATAATAAATGCATTAATGAAGCAAAATATTTCACTCCTGATAATTAAAAATGTAAATAATTAACTAACTCTGTATCTTATTTCACAGGAGACAATGCGGTACTTATTTGTTATAGGGACCTTGATATAACTCAGTCTTAGAAAAGTGAAAATTTGTGCCAAATTATCGCGAAAATAAAATTGTAACCATCCTTCAAAAATAATTAATTGGAAATAGTATATGCTTTTTCTTTAAATTCAATTCTGCCTCCTTGTTTTAATGTATGCGGACGAAAAGTGACCTTCCTTGGATGTCCGCACTAACGAGAATTCACTGCATATGTAGAATTCGGAGTTAAAGTCCGATCTGTAGTCCATGTACAGCGTTACAGCATCAACGCATAAACTCTCGTTAGTGCGGACTTCCAAGAGGGGTCACACTTTTCGTCTGCACTAACTGAAGTCTGCATTTAACGATGTAAGCATTTCAACGGTATAAAATAATCCCTTGCGTTGATTAAATTGAATTGACAGTTTTTGGCAGAAATTAAATAGGTTACCAACTTTATGCTAAAAGAAAAAAACTTTTAATTAGTTTAGTAATTTTAGTGAAAAAGCAATTTAATGACAGTTTGTTAACACACACAAAAAAAAAAATATTGAGTAAAAACAAAATATACAAAGAAATTTGCTGTACTTACTTAATTTTCCTTTAATTAAAGTAATCTCTCACTTTTCTTTGCGATTGTTGAACAAATGATCTTTTTACCCCACCATTTTCTAGTTTTGAAACATACTCGAACTTTAGATCTGTTACATCACATTTTGATTCGTACTTATGGATGTAAAGCCTTTAGCAAATTTTGAATCTATTACGTTTTTGGAGGTAAAATGATTTCTTTCTCTTCATCACTGCACTGAAAAAAAAAAATTGTTGATTTTTAAGATCAACATTTTTTTTTTTTTTTAAGTTTTTCACTGTCAATTTCTAGATATCTAAATAACCAAAGTTAAATCAAATTTTAATTTGAAGAAATAATGTATAGAGTTAGTTTCAATTCTTCTCGATGAGTTTGTGAAAAAGTTATCCGCATTATCCGATGAACAGTACGTATTAACCAATGCCCTTAAGATTAATTGCAAATAGAAAAAACAAATGTTGATTTTTAAAGACAACATTTTTTTTTTCAGTTTGTTACTGTTAATTTCTAGATATCTAAATAACCAAAGTTAAAGCAAATTTTAATTTGAAGAAATAATGTATAGAGTTAGTTTCAATTCTTTTCGATGAGTTTGTGAAAAAGTTGTCCGCATTATCCAAAGAACAGTACGTATTAAACAATGCCCTTAACTTTGATTGGAAATAGAAAAAAGAAAAGTTAATTTTTTTTTAATTATGAAAGATAGAATTTAAGAACGATCGTTAGAATCGTTCGTTAGATCGTTAGATCGAACGATTCGTAGGAAGTCCGCAGAACTTAAAATTGAAAAGAGTTAGTTTCAATTCTTCTCGATGAGTTTCTGAAAATGTTGTCCGAATTATCCGATGAACAGTACGTATTAACCAATGCCCTTAACATTAATTGCAAATAGAAAATAATGCGAAAACGAAATTTTTCTCATTAACCGTAGATACGTCTTAAGTGGAGACGCATTAAGAAGAGTCGCTGTAGTCATTAATTTGAAGCGATGTAAAAAAAAATAATAATGAATTCTAGAATTAATTATTTTAAATTCCTAGCAAATACATTTGATGTGAATTCGAATTTATAAGGCAGCCAATTCCATTATTAATTAATAAGCCTGGTACTCTCATATTCATCCCACAAGTAAAAATTATTTTTATCCTCTGAGTTAACTCAGGCAGCAATTTGTCTAAATAATGAGTGAAAGAAAAAATTGACAGTGCACAGTAAAACATTTTTTGTTTCTTATTTTACATTTTCTTCATCCCCTTAAGTAAAGTGTATTAAAATATTTTAGTACAAACACTAGCAGTACTTACTTTTTAAAAGCACGATAATTTTTAATTAGTTCTTTAAAAATTTGCTATATTCAAAATAGGAATATTATTGATGTAGCATTTATTCGGCCTTCTTAAAAATTATTTTACTTGGGTAATATTTATGAAATATTACTTTTATTTCTGCGCATTATTATTATTACGTAATTTCTGCGTGCACCGAAATAAATACATTGTTATCGTAAAGAAATTTTACACCGACCATATTTAAACAAAAACAATTATTTTGACCCATACAAATTTGTGTTAGATCAACAATATTTTGTTTTTCGGTTTGTTAATCCGAAAAATATCTGTTTTGCTTGAGAAAAGTTTCTGTTTAAATACAGTCCAATACAAGTTATTTTTGGTGCGATGAAAAGAAATTCAGAATGAGAAATAATGCTTTCTTTAACACCCCCTCCCCTTTCAGACACACACTAACACAAAAAAAAAAGGACCACATTTCAACAAGTTTGTGAAAGCTAAAAATTCCGATAGCATATAATATAATGTTCCATTATTCACTGGTAAAAAAAAAAAAAAAAAAAAAAAAAAAAACCCACTAACAAACGGAAAGATAAATTTCTTATCAATGAATTTTTAATCAATCAATTTTTTACTTGAAATTCCTCTTAAATACATTTGCTTTTAAACATCATGATGTGAATTCGAGTTTGTGAAAGCTAAACATTCCGATAGCATATAATAAAATGTTCCATTATTCTTTGAAAAAAAAAAAAAAAAAAAAAAAACCCACGAACAAACGGAAAGATAGATTTCTTATCAATTAGTAATTATAGCAAAAAGTAACTCACGGCATCAACATTTCAATACTATTATCTGTTCCATAATTTTAAAACCCCTTTGCCATGTTTATTCGTACATATCATCACTAAATGCGTAATATTCGGTTTAATTTATACAATTAAAATATTCATCATGTTATATTGAAAAAAAAAATAGTAAATAAATATAAAATAAATAATGAATTTTCGAATTAATTACTTGAAATTCCTCTCAAATACATTTGCTTTTAAACATCATGATGTGAATTCGAGTTTGTGAAAGCTAAAAATTCCGATAGCATATAATAAAATGTTCCATTATTCACTGGGAAAAAACCCACGAACAAACGAAAAGATAGATTTCTTATCAATTAGTATTTATAGTAAAAAGTAACTCACGGCATCAACATTTCAATACTAATTTTAAAACCACCTTGCCATGTTTATTCATATATATCATCACTAAATGCGTGCGTCAACTAATATTCGGTTTAATTTATACAATTAAAATATTCATCATGTTACATTGAAAAAAAAAAGTAAATAAATATAAAATAAATAATGAATTTTTGAGTTAATTATTTGAAATTCCTCTCAAATACATTTGCTTTTAAACATCATGAAGTGAATTCGAATTTATAAGGCAGCCAATTCCATTATTAATTAACTAGCCTGGTACTCTCATATTAATATCACTAGTACAAATTATTCCTATCCCCCGAGTTAAATCAGGCAGCAATTTATCTAAATCGCCCTGACTTAGTTCAAAGGACGTAAACTATTTATCACGGAGTCGAAGACCTTGGCAGTTTGTTCTACGAGCTGTTACAAACGGACCACGGTAGAAGGCATTTTGAAGTATTAGAGGCTCTAGCGCGCTCTTCTAGTTAATAATGGATGCTTTTAAAATGCACTGGACTGTTAACTGAGAGTGAAGTGCTCGATTTGAAGTGGTGTTAACTGGAGAAAGAAGTTAAGACTATAACTAATCAATGAGTATTAATATCATTTAATTATTTTTTAAAGGCCTTTTTTTTCATATCGATGCTCTTTTCTAATTTAAGCTTTTATTTTTGATTTAAAAAAGGTGGAAAAGTCTAAGATTTAACGTCCATTATATTTTTAACAATATTATATACAATCTGATATAATGAGAGCTTCCTTAATTAAAAAAAGAGATTTTATGGTAGTACTGGCATCCCAGCTGCCAGTATACCAGCTACCAGTGCTACCGCGAATACGCGGCAGTGTATTATCTTTATTACTGTTAATTTTACGATATAATACTGGCAGCTGGTTTGCCAGTATTATTACGTAAAATCAACAAATTTTTTTTCAGTTCATTATCATTTAAAATTATTTTTAAAGAATTTCCTCATTTAATCAATCTCCTTTTTTAAATTGAAATATTCTTTTTTTTTTTCTTTTTTTTTTCGGAAGTTGAAAATTTAAATATACATTTTAATTTCTTTATTATTTTAAAAATTATTTTTGTACTCTTTGTAATTTATTTTCCCACTATAATTTATAATTAATTTTCATATTTTAATTTGGAATAAACTATTTATAACAGAATTTAACTAGGCCTGACATCAAAAGCGTGTCGCATTGACGTTTTCAAATGTTAGCCCAAGCAGCTCGCTTCTTCTATTCCTCTAAAACTTCTTTCCCAGCGATAGGACTGTCATACAAGAGAAGGTGTTTAAGACATTTCGCGATAATACACTTTTAAGGGTTTAGAAGTCTAAAGAGATTTACTTACTTACTTACGAGAATTGTATTTCACATTTAAAAAAAGTTAAAATAAACTATCGAAAACCATTTGTTTTTCGTCTATTGTTATTTCATGAAATGTAAAGTCTTTAAATTTTATTTTGAATAATTTAGAAATGTTAAATTTAACGTATTGTTAATCTACTTAAATGACAGCTTCTGTAAGTATTAAGGTAATGTTCTATCCTTAGTCACGATTGGTGATAAAAATTGGTGTACTTGAGCTGTAATTTAAAAGTCAAAACGTATTATAAATCAAAATGAACTATCACAAGCCATTAATTTTTTGTCTACTGTTATTACATAAATCACAAAGTGTTCGAATTTTATTTCGTAAATTTTAACAACGTTAAATTTAACGTTACTGCTATTTAATTCAATTACAGCCTAATGTAAAGGTTTTCTCACCAATCACGAAGATTGCCAACCATCCAACTTGTCAATTTTACCACTAAGGTTAAGTTTCCACACAGGCGAGCCGCAAGAAGAACGGATCTTCTATTCCTCTAAAACTACTTTCCCAGCAATAGGCATATCATAATGGGAAAGCAGCAGTTTCAGGCATTTCGTAATAATGCACTTTTGAGGATTTCTGAAGCTAGAGGAATAGAATTTCTTTCTCCTTTTTTTTTTTTTTTTTTTTAATTGGACAAAAATGAAATATTTCAAAATATTTAATATACTTATTTTTTATTTCTATTTATTTATTTATTTATTTTTTGGCAATTGTTATTCTATAAAATATGAAATGTTATTTCGTAAATTTTAGCGATGATATATTTAATGTTACTTTTATCTGTAGCTATAACAAAAAAATACATGGTATATATTTTATTTCTCTTATTTTAGTTTGTGTGTATGATGTTTTTTTTTTCTTTAACCGTATTAGGGTAGTATTGTACCAGTAATGGGTCATGTACCAGAAAAATAAGTTTCAAAATGATGCTTTGAAGAAAACGGAACATACGTATCTGATTGGTTGAAATTGTAATCTGTAAATAGACAAAATTACGATTCCTACAGTCTCTCAATCTTTCATCTGAAAACGTGTGTTACTCCAGTGGTCACAGAACTAGCTGTTTCTATTTTTTTCTTTTACTTATATGAAATGTCTCTATTTAGTGTGTTTTTCCTCTAAAAGTATACTTCTTTTTAGGTTTATACATCATATCTCTATTTCACTATGTATTTAATACAATAGCATTCTCATTATATCATGCATCTTCGGATATAACATAAAAAAGGGAAAAAAATCTCTGTATACCCGAATATATAGCGCTATTTTATTTATCTCAAAAACATAATAAAAACAGATTATATTTTATATGCGAAATGCAACTTACTTTAAAAAAAATTAAATATAGAAAACTATACTTATTGATATCTATACATGCAATTAATTAAAAAATGCAAAAAGCCTATTTTGGGGGAACAATGATTACAAAGCCATTTGTTGTCTTAAATCCATTTAGACTTGTAGTCTACTGTAAATTAATGATAAAAAATACACTAATTGCATTACAACTATTTCATCCAAATTTGAGTAGAAATTCTTTGTGGAATGCTTTCAAAATTAAGCAACACGAAAGCTTGCTTCCCCCCCCCCCCCCACCTTTCGTTACTTTTATATTTGGGTGGTTGGGAAGGGGGGGGGCGGAGACATGAAAAAAACAGCGATATATTCCCTTAAGCGATATAACGAGGCATGATATAAGGGGTGGATATAGCACTTAAAGAAATACGCGAGAGACAAAATATCAAATTTAAAAGAACGGTCTTATTACACTGAAGGTAAAAAAAAGTTCATTAATCGATAATGAAAATAAAATAAAGAAAACGCAATCGGATAAATGTCATGTATTGTTAGTTTCGTTAAAAATGTCTGCTAAAATGACAATACTATTATATGGCTAAAGTTAAAGAAGAAATCCTTTAAATGTAGAGTGAAGTGACGAAGAAATATTGATTATTATAGTCTGAGAATTTTTTTAATTATGATTGCACTAACGTCACATTTTTTAGAAATTCAGGTCTTTCATTAATGATTTATCATCTCCTCACTCCGAAATTAAAAATAAATTTTAGCCATGTAGAATAATTTCGAAACAAGGTTCATTGAATCCTTAATTTATAAGCAGCCTGCTAAGTGCATCTTTTAGAATAAAAATAACGAAAATTATTTTGACATAATTACAAGAAAAATATGATACGTATACCTTAAATAAAAAACACATTTTAACCCATTGCTCATGTAATATTTTCCTTTTTTTTTTCTGTTATTGTACCAGCATAAATTACTCGAGAAATTCTGATTTCTTCATCCTCTTTTCATTTCTCACTCAAAAGTTAATAATTTTAAAAAAAATCAGTCATAAAGAATAATTTTCATAAAAAGCTAATTTCGAAACGAGGTTCATTGATGTCTTAATTTATAAGCAGCCTGCCAAGTGCTTCCCAGTAAAGATGCTGAAAACGAGACTGTATCTATAAAAAAGGAAACATGATATTCTTTCCCGAGTTTTATAGCTCCAGCAATCCCGTAAAACAGGCACCTCGGATGGAAGCCAGTAAAGTGCTGCACGTAACTGAGACATCAAATCCCGCCTTTATTTCGCACACACTCCGCTACTTTCTTGTAGCTCGTAAAATGGCCTCCACTTCCATGAAAACCAGTAACGATGAAAGTAAGGTCAGCAAAATCGCTCGGAATAATTTGTTCGTACCCCTTTTTTTTTGTTGTTGTTTCTTTGTATTTTTTGTATTTTTTTTTCTTTTAAAACTACGAACAAGCTATTTCTTTTTTTTTTTATCATTTGAGAAATAGAAAAAAAAATGAAAAAATTTTAGAGCGACGTGGTATCTTATTCAGATTTGAAATTCGTCTTTCTCAATACTTTTCTTTCATAAATGTGTGTGGTGTGGTGTTTTTGGGGAGGGGAGGAAAGGAGTAGGTATGTATGTAAACTTAAATTTTAGTAATTCGTTAAATATAATAAATGTATTCAGGAAATAACCTACTTGTTTATAAGATAGCTGATAAATTGCGCAAACAGTAATTTGAAAAATAGTTAGAACTTTCGCAATACGTAGCGCTGTATTCTCTAAAACTGGAGTAAAATCCTTCACTATAACAAGATCGTGAAATTCTGTAATGACGTAATCTCATATTATTTAGAAAAATCAGGAAAACTCGGTTTCTTGAACTTTCCAGGGAAAAAAAGGCTTAGCGCAAATTCTGATCGCGAAAGTCGCGAAGTCACCAAGAAAGCCAATAAATTCGTCATTTGGGTGGACCTCCAAAGCTCCTTTCAGTCACTTAGCTCCTTCTATGATCACACCTATTCACGCCATTTTAGATGGTAGAGGAATAAACATACAAACATTTTGCAAAGCATATTCACTCAGCTTTAACGAAAGTTACGAAAGCTGAGAGACTAGGTTTGGTTGGGTTATGTAATCGTGTGTTAAACGGTTTGAGTTCCCAGATAAGTGCGTATATCTAACTTAGCTTTGTTATGATTGGTTCAGATGGAGAAAAAACAACAGTGTTGGGAGAATGAGCAACATTTCGAATCTGACAACGGTCAAGTTCGGTAAATAAAAATAGGATTTCCTTCAGCAAGATCAAGCAAATTATATTGACCATAAAGTAGAGTTGGGTGAAGCCATTGGGTTAAAGTCATATCAGACGAAAGTTCAGTTTTAGACGCACTTATCTGGGGAATAATGGTGAGTTTATGTCAGAATTTCAACATTCCCGAACAAAAACTTGTAAACCATTACCCTGGATTTTCTTTTCCAAAGGTTCTGTGGTCATCCAAAAAGAAAAGAGAGTGTAAAAAAAAAAAGAAAGATGACGTGATAAATATGTCAGGGATCTTCTCCACTAACCTCAAGCCTCTAGACAAGCTTCTCATGACAGACCACATAAGAGATACCGCTTAGCAAAAACGTTCCAAAAGTTACAGAATCTGAGCGAAGAGGCTTTGTAGGCCTTGCATATATCTTATATCAAATTGGGAAGGTTACCGGATGCATATCTTTCCTAGTTTTGTTCCGATTAATACAGTTGGGGAAGAATCAATGTTATTGGGAGAAGAAGCAATATTTCTGAAGCTACACCGCTCACGTTGGGTGAACACAGATAAGGTCTCCTACTGCAAGGTCGAGCAATTTCTGCTGATCAAAATGTTTTGTTGGGTGAAATGTTGAACGAATTATTCCTGTATGCTACAACTATAGTCACACCGCGCTGATAGCCATGCCTACTTAGCCTTATTTCCCTCTACAACTAAAGCATGTTGATCTAACAAGATTAGAAAATCGTCAACTTTGTACTTAAAGTAATTTTAAAAACTAAGCGGTTTAATTACACTGAATACGTTACTTAATTTTAATGGGAGCACAGTAGAATGTACAACAACCGTGATTTTTTAATTATTTTTTATCGAGATTTTCAATTTTTAAGACAACTGGAGACCATATTAGAAGACAAGTTATTTTCTGCATTCTGTTTTAAACTGATTTTCGAGAAATATCACAAATTTAATATCAGTTAAAGCATCAGTTACAGAGGCTTATTACACCATATTTTACTCTCTAAATTCTTTTCTATACTTCTATAGTATGCAGCAAAAATAAAAATGCCTTAGTCAATTTTAAACTCAATTGAATGTCAATTTTAAAGAAAATCATTAAAAAAAAAATGTCTCCTTTTTCACCTTCTTCTATACACATAATAAGAAAATATTGGAATCGTGAAAATTTTCGACTTCTGTATTTTAATAGCACGTTTTGGGATGTTCTGAATACGATTATTTAACTATTTTTGGGAAATGTCTGTCTGTCTGTCTGTATGTATGTGACACAAATTGTTTGAGTGCTCAGTCTCAAGAAATAATGCCCAGAATTTAATCAAACTTCCTATTTTGTTAGACCTTGATAAAAACTGGTGCTGATTACGTTTGGGTGTATATCGCTTAAGAAAGGATGCTGCTATAGTGCGATTTTTCACGATTTTCGTGATAGCTATATCGAGGCATCTATGTAAATGATATTTCCATCAAACATCATATTCAGTTAGACCGTGGCACATATAGATGCTGAAAGACATTTCGTGAATGAGTCAAAAAGTATTTGTAACATGGATTATTTTTATTATAATACTGCAAAAGAAAAAATATCCGTAAAATTATGGAAATATTGTACGGTCAAAATTCTTTTTAGAGTGTAAAAATGTAAAAAATACCAAACCGTTAGCGAAAATGACAAATTAACTAGAATTTTATCACTGTTATTTTGGCAAATATATTCTGAAACTCATATTCCCTATTTTCTGACACAGCCACGAAATCATTTCATCAGAGAAAAAAAAAAAATATTCGTAAAAATACGGAAATATTTTTTTTTTTAACAGTGCACATTTTTTAGAAACACATTGATCAACAAATGTACTCGAAAATAACAAATTTAATCAAGATTTAAAGATCTATTGTAATATCTAATGATTCAACGACAAACTCTGTATTTTTTAATCCGAGTTTTAATTCTTAATTTTAACAATAATGAAAATATTTTAGCCAAACTTTCGACAGAAAAACTGTGCTTTATGTGAAATGTGATGACACTTCGGGAAATGCTGAAAGCACAGTGCAGTTTGCTCAGTGATAATAAAATCATTGCCAGCTACCTCTCGAATTTTGATGTGTCTACCTGAGTGTTGTTTGAACATGTATCATGGTTATTTCCACCATTTTTTGCGATTTCATTCACGTTTCACAAAAAAATAAAATAAGTCTGGTGAATATTTTGCTAAAATATTTTGATTGTTGTTTACGTTACGATTTTTAAATTAACCCTTAACTATTATGACAGAAATTCATGTATACACTGTAAAAAAATATCTGTATATTTTACAGAAAAAAAAAGTGTCAGTCAGGACGCCACTAAAAATCGGTTCATTTTACTGAAATAATCTGTATTTATAACGAAATTATGGACAAATTCTGTTAAAATAACCGAAAGTTCGTAGTAGTAAATACAGATCATTTCCATAAAATGAACAATTTTTTACTGATGTCCTGGCTGACAATTTTTTGCTGTAAAATCAACAGATTTTTTTTTTACAGTGCAGTTACAGTGACGCTACAAACGAAAGAAAATTTCACTAGTATCTGTATTTAAATTGAAGCGTACAAGTTAAACGTGGAAAATTGTAAAAAGCAGCGATCTGTGATACCGCTAAGCGCTAACAGCAGTTAAGGGTTAATAAGTAGATCTCCTAAACAAAAATTGTGACCTTGATGTGCATTATTACACTTAAACGCTTGTATTAATAATTTGCAGATATCTTTATGATTATAAGGCTTAAATACAAAGGATGTGAATTATCACTTTACTTAACAGCGCACAAACCGGATGTCGTCCAGATGGCTTAATTGGTAAAGCACTTGGTGCGCTATACCAAGGGATCCGGGATCGAACCCCGGTCTGAACATTTTTTCCCTCTGTTGCTTGTGCGCTGTTAAGTAGTGTAATTCACATTCTTTGTATTTCAGTAATTTACAGCGAAATTTCAGCTCTGCTGAATAATTAATTAGTATTATAAGGCTTATTGTAACCCTTAATTACTGTGACAAAAATTGCCGCATAGATATTGTGAGCCGTCTCCGAGACCGCTGGATCTAAGGATAAATAATAGACTGGTTTAACTTATAGGTAGGATACTGTTTCTGTATTAAAATTTATGTACAGAACTATTATAAATAAAATTCCCCTCTTCAGAAGTCTCTAGCGGTAGTAATAGGGATATAAACAAAACAAAATTTCACCAGTATCTATAGTTAAACTGAAAATTACAAGTTAAGCTGGAAAATGAAAAAAGCAGCGGTCTGTGAACAGTTAAGGGTTAATATCAAATAAGTTTACTAGCCCCTAGCTGAAAAACAAATTTTCTAAATTTTATTCTTAACGTAGACTCTACACGTACTTGCACATAGCATTACAAATTTAAAATTTATTCTGAAAATAAAAAGAAGAGGAGTAACTTTAAGTCGTACACGATTTAATTCAAAGAACTCTTTCGCCTCTTTATCTGCTTTTTACTTTTGCAGTTTGTGAATGCAGCATCAAGAACAAAAACTTTCCCCGAAAAGGAATTTTTCCCTTGCTAGTTCGTTAGTTTCGTGCCACTGCCCAATTCTCCGTGAAAAACTTTGCTCATTAGCTTTTCGGGAACTCCAAAAGATGGCTCTGTTTCCTTCTTTTCTTCGCTGCCAAAATGCAACGGGAAATAAATAAACGAAAATAAATAAAATACCGTGGAAAGAAACAAACAAATAAAAAAACACGAGAGAGAGAGAAAGCGTGAAAAGAGTTCCCGGCAAATTAAACGCCGGAGATCAAGAGAATTTAAGAACGGCGAGGGTTGCGAGAAAGGTCCTTTTCTAAAGTTGATCGATTTCTTCACGGCTTTACAACACTTTCCGAGTCAGTCCAATTTGAATGAAAGGTAGGGAAACAATTCCGATGCTCTTTTCAGAAGGATGGGCGCGATAAACTTTCTGATGAGTGAGTTATTGTTTGGATTTCGAGATGATATGCTCGTAAATTAGCTATGCCCATGAAATCGAGCGCAAAATTTCACAAATCATTACAGGGCTTCGAACCGTAATATTTTGGTTTTCTTTTATCGTTTCTGTTTCAGGTAAAATAAAATATTTCGGTTCGATTCCATTCTGTAAAAAAAAAAATGGTTCAACATTTCAACAGAGCATAGTGCCGAAAGATTGCCAACATCAGATGATGTAAGCTTGTTTCAAAATTTGCGCTCCACTTGAACCATAAACTTGTGCAGTTTAAACCATGAACTGGTAAAATGTTGAACCATGCAATAGTAAAGAGGTGAACTATGGCCTGGTAAAATGTTGAATCGAGATCTTCTAAATAGTTGAACAGTATATTGTCAAAATGTTGAATAATAAACAGTCAAAATGTTGAAACATAAAGTGGCTACATTTATCCTTTGCAAACAGGGTCTAATCAGACTCTATTTAAAGTGGAACCTTCGACACTGCTGACAACCAGCCTGAACCAGGAGTTGAACCTTACACATCTTAACTTGTAGCAAGTATTTTAAGCAATAGACATGCAAGCGAATACCATCGTTCTCTGTCTGTAAAGCAGGGCTGAAACTATCATATTTTTTCAACAGGGACAAGCATGAATTTTGGTGCCTCCTCTCTGTACCCTCTCCTTTCCAAAATAAATTTATAAAAAGTAGTTTGCAATCCATTCCGTTAATTTTATTTTAACTCTCTGACTGATTATCCCACGATTTCCACAAAGCAAGAGGTTTATAGAAAAATTTACATAATACACAATTTTTAAGCAATTTTGCTTTAAAAATTCCACAGACAAGAGGAAATAATGCAAATGATAAATTTAATACATATTTCAAATGCATGATGGTTTAAAATATGTAATAATAGAGGACATACTGGTCGATCACATATTGGTCGAAAGGCTTTAAAAAAATTAAGCAGTCAGAGGATTAATATGAAGTAATTGTTAGGAAGTATATTAATCTTAAAAGATTTTAATCTTAAAAGATGCAATCACTTCGTCTTTATATTATATATATCTATCTATACATATTGCAAACTTGTCATCACGATAACGTCCGAAATACTGAGCTAATTCGAACCTAATTGGGACAGTGTATAAATCTGCCAAGTATATTATTCATTAATCAAGTATGTAGATCTTATAGTTTTTTTTACAGAGACACATAAAATCAAAACATGCAGAATTTGTCATCACGATAATGTCCGAAATATTGAACCAATTCAAACCGAATTGAGGCAGTTCATATTGATATTGCAAGCATCTTGTATGAATCCATTAATCAAGTATTAAAGCCGGCCCTGTTCAAAACAAAGAGTATAAAATTAACGAACACATCTTATTTAAATTTCGTTATTTGTTTTTTGTACCGAACAACGATTCACATCTTCTTTTGGTGACCTCTTCTACACTATAAATATATATTTTATAGCGCCCGTGGCATATGCCCCCTCTAGTTTCAGTCCCCCTGATCTAAAGCAACATATTGAAAAAAACATAAAACTATTTGTTCTGATTGGCTGCTACATATTGCCACAGGATGGTGAAAAATTGAACCATTGGTGAAGTTTCATTATAATCAGGACTTTTGAAAAATCAAATGAACCCTGTTTGATGCTTCTGCCTTTTTTACACCATAAGATAGCTCAACGTTGAACGAAAGTTTTTGACAATGCAATTTTTGTCTCTTTATAAGGGAATATTAATTAATTACGGCACGCAAATTCCGTAGTCTTTTTTACCCTTTCTACCAACTGTGTCACAGATTGTCCACCTTGATGTGGCATCAGACTGTTTTAAAATGTTTTAGAGCTAATATTGATAAAAAACAACATTGGAATTATTCTTTTCATCTGACCGGTCAAAGTTTATAATTTTACATAAAAAATGATTTAGATTATCTATTACCTTTTGGATTAAATACCATAAAACCGTCACGATCTTATGTGATTTCACTTCAAGTTTGTCTCAATTCAAAGGAAAGCGAAATACAGAAGAGACTGGGGGCTAATGGAGTGGATTTTCTAATAAAATAAATTAGTTAAATGTTCAGACTTTTGTCAATAGATAACAGTACCAGTATTAAATAAGAGCATATATTGAAAAAAAAAAAATTCCATTAGTTGGTTGCAAAGTAAGAAGCAAAACATTCCTAAGCCTAACTGTGGGGGATTTTTTTTTAATGTTTAATACACACTTGTTTTGACAAAGTATTAACAATATTACATATTAGTATATACAAGTATTAACAATATTACATATTAGTATATACAAGTACTAACAATATTACATATTAGTATATACAAGTATTAACAATATTACATATTAGTATATACAAGTACTAACAATATTACATATTAGTATATACAAGTATTAACAATATTACATATTAGTATATACAAGTACTAACAATATTACATATTAGTATATACAAGTATTAACAATATTACATTATGAAGCTTTTAATCAATGCTATTCATTCGCAATCTTCATCTCATGCTAGTATACACTGGTGGACAAAACTTAAGGACCAAGAAGAAATGGACATGTAAAAGAAACTCTACGTATGATTGTGGATCAAGAGGCCAGCAGTAGTATTGACAGTATGTTCAACAGTATTTAATATAAAAATTTTGTTGAAAGGATGTACACAGGGTGTTACAAGAGGTTGTTTTTCTGAAACGTGCATATTGTCCGAATACATGACGGTACAAAGTAAGCAAAATACATGCAATAAACAATTATAAGTGCTATGTCAGTAAGGGATGTGGCCACCGTGTAATGCGAGACACCTTCCAACATGGCGTAGCATACTCAGAACAACATAATCCAGTAGCTGTTGAGACAAGTTGCCCCATTTCTCTTTGACTGCACGTATGAGGGTTTCCTTGTTTGTAGGAGGACGGAGCAATACGTTTCCCCAAAGCAACCCATACATTATCAATGGGATTCTGGACAGGGGAACGTGCTGACAATGCTATGCGATGGATATCTTCGGTGTCAAGACAATCTTGTACAGCCTGTGTGCGATGACAAGTTGCGTTATCATCCATAAAACGAAAATCCCAAACGAAACTTTTCGCCGACAGCACCTCGAAAAAGTTGAACATGTGGGAGCAGAACGTCTTCAATATGCCGTTGGACGGTCATAGACACTTTGTCAAGCACATAGAGATCCATACGACCATGGACCATGACACCTGCCGACACCATGATACAGGAAGTCGCATATCGATCTCCTTCCAGAATATTTTCGTGACAGTAAGCACTGACAACATCGCGCCATATCAGTTTACGTCTACAATCAGACAATAGACTGAATCAACTCTCATCTGAGAAGAGCATGGTAGACCAGTCGTCATGAGTCCAATTGCGATGCATACGGCACCACTGGAAACAGGCGCTACGGTGACGTCTCGTTTGTGGGACACACACAACAGATCTTCGGACGTATAGTCCACCCTTTTTCAAAAGTCTTGCAACAGTTTCCCGGGGTAAGTAATTGAAGTTCCTTTGGCAGCACAAAGTTGATTTGCCAATTGACGAACTGTGTTGCATCAGTCCCTTTTTGCCAAAATAACAATATACCGATCTTCCTTGGACATCGTACTGCTAGGACGACCTCCTCCTGTACGCCTGGTGTGCATTCCACTAGTTTGAAATGCTGCCCACAGCCTAGAAACGATACTGTGAGCGACGTTAAATTCACGGACAACATCTCTCATTTAGCACCCTTCTTCCAGCTTTTTGACTGTTCTTAAATTTACACACGTTGCTGCGGACATATTTCTAACTGTAATCGTTGAAAATAACAGCAGTCCTTAAGTTTTGTCCACCAGCGTAGTTAATTTACAATAAACCTAAATGCAATTCAAAATGGTATGGGAACATTTAAGATTATAGGACCCCAAAGTGATTATTCATTAAACGTTGTCATGTTATTCCATCTAAAATTTTTATTAAATGATACGTTTTGCGTACAGAGAATTTAATGTGCCTTATGTTTTATAGCTATTAAAATTAATACGATTTTACCAAATTAACTTTCAATAAAAGCATGACATATTATTAACGACGTTAATCATCCTTTAGTAAATTTTAATTTTCAAAGTAAAGTTTTGTTCATTAAATTTATAATAGTGCTGAGATAACGCTTGAATTGGCCTATTTGGAAAACATTTATGTATAATTAATATTAATGTGTCCCATTAAACCCATGGCAAGTCCTAGTGGCGTATCCAGGGGGTGGGCTGATGGGGCTGCAGCCCCCCCCCTGAAATTGTCAAGAGTAAAATAAAAAAAGTGCTTTTTTCTTCCTTTTTTAGATAAATTTCTAATTTTTTTCTGTTATTCAGCTGATTAGCCATTCTCGTTAGTCCATATTAGTCCGCATTGACATCACAGCATAAACAGGGTAAGAGGGCTGATGGGGTTATAGCCCCCCCCCCCCCCACGAAATAGTCGAAAATCTCATGAAAAAAGTGCTGTTTTCTTCTTTTTTTTCAGATAAATTTGTAATTTTTTTTTTGGTTATACAACAGACTACCCACTCTCTTCTTTTTAGCCCCATATTAGTTCACATTGACATCTGAGCATATCTAAAAAGAGGAAGGGGTCTGATGTGTTTACAGCCCCCCCTTCCCGAAATAATCTAATAGATCATGAAAAAAGTGCCGTTTTTTTCTTCTTTGAGATAAATTTGTATATATATATTTCTGTCATACAATAGACTACTAACTCTCTTCTTTTTAAACCCATATTAGTACACATTGACATCAGAGCATACCCAAAACGGGGAAGGGGGCTGTTTGTGTTACAGTCCCCTTCCCGAAATAGTCGAACATCTCATGAAAATAGTGCTGTTTTTTTCTTCTTTGAGATAAATTTGTATATATATATATATATATATATATATATATATATATATATATATATATATATATATTATATATATATATATATTCTTGTCAGAGAACAGATTATTTACTCTCTTCTTTTTAGTCCCATATTAGTCCACTCCACATTGCTATCAGAGCATACCTAAAAAGGAAAAGGGAGCTGATGGGGTTACAGCCCCCCCCCCCTGCCCAAATAGTTAAACATCTCATGAAAATAGTGCTGTTTTTTTCTTCTTTGAGATAAATTTATATTTTTTTTTGGTCAGAGAACAGACTATCCATTCTCTTCTTTTTAGTCCCATATTAGTCCACATTGACATCAGAGCATACCTAAAAAGGAAAAGGTGGCTGATGGGGTTACAGCCCCCCCCCTCTAGAAATATTCGGAAATCTCATTAAAAAAGTGCTGTTTTCTTCTTCTTTGAGATGAATTTGTAATTTTTTTTGGTTATACAACAGATTACCTACTCTCTTCTTTTTAGCCTCATATTAGTTCAGATTGACATCAGAGCGTATCTAAAAAGGGGAAGGGGCTGATGGGGTTACAGAGGGCCCCTTCTTCCCGAAATAGTCGAACATCTCATGAAAATAATGCTGTTTTTTCTTCTTTGAGATAAATTTGTATTTTTTTTTTGTTATACAACAGACTATCCACTTTCTTCTCTTTACTCCCATATTAGTACAGAGTAACACCACAGCATATCCAAAGAGGGGGAAGGGGATGATGGGGCACTGATCCCCCAACCTCCCAAAATGGCAAAAAATTGAATGAAAAAAGTGCCGCTTTTTCTCTTTATGTTTGAGATAAAATTAGAATTATTTTTTCTGTCATGCAATGGACAACCCACTCTATTTTTTTTATTCCTATATTAGTACACAAGGGGTGGGGGTTATAGGATAACAGATCCATTCCCCTTCCGAAGTGGTCGCAGTGAAATAAAAAAAACTGACCTTGTTTCTTTCTTTTTGAGATAAATTTGTTTTATTTTCTAGCACGCAACGAATTTGTTTTCTCGTTAGCTCTATATGCTTCTCAGTCCTGCAATCAAAATTACTTGAGACCACAAAATCTGTTTTCAAATGACTGAAAAACAGTTCCATACATGTTTTAGTGGATAATTGAATATGTATAATATGCTCAATTGGCAAGATCTAGAAGTAGTTTAATTAATTTTAAGAATATTTAAATCTCTTCCACAGATGATGCCAAGACTAAGGAGGTATATTAGTGCGCAGTGACATTAAACATTATCGTCAAATCAGCAAATGTAGGAACTGAATTTTTTTTTTGTGTGTGAATGGCAATGTCAAGCAAGATTATTGATTTTCGGTTTTGGAAGGGTCTTTTAAAGACACCCAGTAGTAAAACTAAAAAAAATAATCTCCCGTTGATTTGTTTGTTCCTGGTCTTTTTTTCTAGCGAACTAGTTTTATTTACGTTACGTGCTTTTCTAGATTTAAGGCTTTTCTCAAATACAAACTGGCTACTTTATGACATATTTTTAAATTCATTTTTGCTCGGAAACGCATGAAATTCGCAGGTCTTTTTATTCAGAAACTTTGCAATCGAAACACGTTTTCACTTTTTTTTTTGTAAAAGTAGAAAATCTTTCAGAAAGCACTGTCCAAGTTGGCGTTTTGAATCGGATTCCCGACACAGTAACCTGAGATGCGCAAAAAACGAGTCGTTAATACATTACCAGAATCACTTATAACTCGATAAGTAATCTATTTATCAAAAAATGGAAAACTCATCTCGATTCCAAATCTTTTCCATAGTCAGGCCTGCCAGTCTAATGCGTTTGCGTTTAAAAATGTGTCAGAAAGTTTCCCGTTGATGAGCAGGGAGGAAGTTGCCTTTTTCAATATTTCAGTGTACGAATGATCCAGCAAAAGATAAAAATTCTTAATTGCTCTTCTATGAAAGTACAATATTACAAATAGTGTTCTTTTCTAATCACTCTTATTTTGACACGACGCACTTTTAGTATCAGCATTTTTACCATTTGGAATATTTAACAAAAGAAGCATTAAATAAATTACTCGAAATAAATTTAAAAATAAATTTTCTTACAATTTTACTTACCGTTTTTTTTTTTTTTTTTTTTTTTAAGTCCAGTAATATTGTTAGCTATAATTCAATAACTTTAACTCTTTTTTAAAAAAGGGAAATCTAAAGTTTAATTTCCAATTAATTCTTAACTTGTCCCTTCCTTCACAAATTTGATGAGTTTTTTTAACATATATTTCTTGAAGGTTGATAGGCATACGTTTGATCAAAATCCCAGGAGCATGTATACGAAGGGAAGGAGGAGATCGTAAGAAGGAATGCTTGCTATCCCTAAGATTTTGAGTTAAATTTTTGTTGGTATTAAAAAAAGAGATTTTGCAAAGAAAGTTTTTATCCTGAACAGACCCTGACCATCAGAATTTTGGGCCATGGTAACAGAAAATATTTTGGGCCCTAATCGTAGATTATCACATTTTTACAAGTACTGTGAATGAGAAGTGTATGAATATAACTATGTAATGCACCCATTTAAATGAAAGACTGAGAATAAATGTGAACTGAAGTTGGATTATTATTATTATTATTGAAATTTCTTCGTAAAAATTAACTTGACAGACTCAAATATCATGCTAAATAAACATGAACTAATGTTGCACAACCTTTAAAAACATACACAACCAAAAGAAAATGATATTTTATAAATAAGATAGTCATAAAATTAAAACATTTTTAAACAAGTTTTTAAACACATATGAAGAAGCTGAAATAAATTGGGCGCACTATGAGAAACTTAAATCTTCAAATGAGAAGAAAAATTATAAATATACTTATGATATCACTGACAATTTTAGTTTACATAAGCTGTGTAATGAATCTATAAATTTTAATTTCTTATTCTATTAAGATTGTTTACAATCAAATTGATTTGAAACACCTTAAATTTTTGGGCCCCTTAAATAAGTGGGCTCTAGGAAAGTGCCCCACGTGCCTTGGCAGTAACGGGGAATTAAACCTAAAATAGAAAAAAAATTGTGTGAGATTGTCCCAAGCAAAATTAATTTATTGTCAGGCAAGAATCGGATCCAGAATTTAGGGGAGAAGGAGACTACTTTATAGATTATAAGCTACAACGACTTTCTTTTAAATGAAAGTATATGAAACAATCCATTATCACTTTTCAACTTATTTTGCAGGGGGGGGGGGGGGAGTGATTCGTCGTGAACATTTAAAATATTAAATCATGGAGGTAATCATTCGCAAAGCAAGTTCTCCGCGAATGAATTTTTGGACCGCTGCCTCGCGTCAAAAAAATAATTCGCACCAGTTAGACAATCAAAATTTACCATAATTATGTACTAAACAACTCAACTTCCTTCCGGACCTTTTCTTGACGTAAATTGAACTCATGTAATAATATTTAATGAATCAGAGTTTTAGCATTTTTAAAATTGCTAATACAGCTTTTATTTATCGCGTGTACAAATTAGAAACGATACTTTGATTTTGAAATCAAATGTTTTGATTTATGATATTTTTCTTATTTATTTATTTATTTATTTTCTATTTTAAATGAAAAGTGTGAAGTATTTTAAATTTATGTAATATAAGCATTTTAGATTAAAGTTAAGTATTTTAAATGAAATGAGTGATAGGCTTATAATTTAAAATTAAATTAATTGTAGTATGAATGATGGGGATGGGAACGATATTTGGCGATTTACCATCTGCTCCCGGCTAAAAAAAATACTCATAATTAAAAAAGGAAATAAAAATAAATAAATGATAGTTTGATGTAAATAAATATTGATATACATATAAAAAAAATAATTTATAGAATTAAAAAAAATAAAAGTAAATAAACAACAATTTCCCTAACAAAATTTTCGCCAAATTGGCGGGGGGGGGGGGGGGGGGGAATCGCACCAACATGCGTATGTGACACCTATGCCCAAAAAATATGCGAAATGCTACCGATCGCAAAAGTTTATGATTTGTCTATTAGAATCTTCCGATATGGCGACGGATTAAGGGAAAATTAAATTATGAATAAATGTAACGTGTTGCAATGTTTAACATACATTTAAGGGAGAACAAACTGGTCGCCAGTGGCGGCTAGTAAATAAATAAATAGATATCAGTTGCACGAGAATAAATGAAATAGTTACAAAATATTTCAGTTAGTAATTTTCTCATTTGTGCAGCTATAAAAGTTGAGCTAACTTAAGATTCATGAATGATAGATTTTCTTGATTATAATTTTCAAAATACGTTGGAATAAAAAAAAATAAAAAAAACTTAAGCAGCAAAGTTACAGTACGCTATTATGATTATATCGAAACAGTGATAAAGGAAAAATAAAATTAAATGTAATATTTGGAAATTATTATTAAACTATATACTTCATAAAACATTTATATCTCTCTTAAAGAAAATGGTAAATTTTACAAGTAAACGTTCCTGTTTTTTTTTTTTTTTTTTTTTTTTTTTTTCATTAAGTCACTTCGAGAAAAGTGAAATAGTGAAAACTGATTTGCATAATTATAAAAATTCGATTGAATTCAGATTCATGCGGGAGCTAACTTTTTTGTCCTTCATTTTATAATTACTATTCTCGAAATACTCTGAAAACATTGGAATCTTTACAGGTAGCAAATTCATCGCTGACTAGTATCATTAAATCGAAAGAAAAATCATCTAAAAATAAAATGCTACTATATATTTAGGAATTTATATTAAAATATATGTCATGTTATGACATTTACATCTTCTCTAAATAAAGCGGCATATTTTCAAGGAAGCATTCCCTGCATTTTTGTTAATCCATTAAGTCACATTTCAAGTAAAGTGAAATGATTTGCGCAATTATAAAAATTCAGCTGAATTCAGATTAAAAGCATGACAAGACTTTTCTATCTTTCATTTTATAATTTTATTATAAACGCAGATTCATATAATCATTATTGTCGGCAGAAAAAAAAATCTAGAGAAGGGTAAGATTTTGGTACGGATGTAACAGTAGTTCGTAACCCAAGCTGCGATTTTTTTAAATGGAGAATGTAAACATGTAATAAGGTAAACTAAGAATATTGTGTCCAGTAAGTATACTTTCCAAGCAAGACAATTTTTTAAAGTTAAACATATCAGCATAAAAAGAAATATAGAACAATTATGAAATATTAAATATTCAAAAATAAATTTCAACTAGCATTTTAAAATGGAGAATTGAAAATATTCATTCTTTATTTATCACCAGGATGTGGGAGGTACTGCCTCTCTCAATCCTCCGTTTAAGCTAAATTTGAAAAACATGGATGTAAAAAAAAAAAAAAAAAAAAAAAAAAAAAAAATGTCTTTCACGGGGAATTCAGGAAGGAGGGAGCCCCCCGGACGAAAAATTCACCGTTCTTCTTTATCTTTTTATTTTTGTATACCATTTTCGAAAAATAAATTTTAATATTTAATTTCCATTTGACTAATAAAATTTCAAAATCCTGAGAGGGGCAATGGCGCTAAATTACGTTATTTACTCCTATGCGTATCATTAAAACAAAGATCGCCCAAACAAAAAATTCTGCAATATAATATTTGGAAAATAATATTAAAATATACTTCATAGGACGTCTACATCTCTCCTAAAGAAAATGGCATATTTTCAAGGAAACGTTCCCCGCATTTTTGCTCATCCATTAAGTCACACTTCAAGCGAAGTGAAATGATGTGCTCTGCAGCAGTGCCATACAAATCTGCCACGGTAATCGATGTGCACAAACACAACACAGCTTTCATTCTTTCACCTCCAGAAATCTGGTAACATCAAGCGCTCCGAATTCTTTCGAAAGAAATTACGAATCTCCGATAACCCCTTCCAAAGAATAAAGAGAAGCAACAGCACACTCCAGGAATAACACCCTCCTCGCATCCCTCTCTCCTATAGAAGCCGGATTCTTATGTTTTTCTCTTTTTCAAGGAAAAGTGCCAGACAAACAGACAACTGAGGATTTCTCTTCGAACTGTTTGCGATGAATTGGGATTTGAAGGGATCTACCACTTTTTTTCTTCTTTTTTTAACAGAATGCAAGATAATGTAAGCCTGTTATTTTACCAAAATATTTTTTCATGCACACACGCGATATATTTGAGTTAATATTTAACGTTACACTGCAAAAAAAAAAAAAAAAAATGTTGATTTTACAGTATAATACTGGCATCCCAGGTGCCAGTATTATACCGTAAAATTAACAGTAATAAACAGTAAAATAAGCAGTAATACGCTATCGCGCATGCGTGGCAGCGTCTTACTGCTTATTTTACTGTTTATTACTGTTAATTTTACTGTATAATACTGGCAGCTGGAATGCCAGTATTATACTGTAAAATCAACACTTTTTTTTTTGCAGTGTATGTATTGCATGATTTGTGTATTTACTAAAGATGAAAATTGAAATGACATGTGATGGTATTCTTTTTAACACTTTCCAACATAGTTGAAAAGTGTTTATGAATTCGGTTTCTTTGTCTGCCAACTATCCGTGATCTAACTCACATATATGTACTCGGATTGTCCTGTAAATTATATATGTTATTGAGGTTTACTATGGCGTACTCAGTATTGAAATTACGAATCTCCGATAACCCCTTCCAAAGAATAAAGAGAAGCAACATCACACTCCAGAAATAACACCCTCCTCGCATCCCTCTCTCCCATAGAAGCCATATTCTTATTTTTTTCTTTTTTTCAAGGAAAAGTGTCAGACAAACAGACAACTGAGGATTTCTCTTCGAACAGTTTGCGATGTATTGGGATTTGAAGGGATCTACCACCTTTTTCTCTCTTTAAAAAAAAAAAAAAAAAAAAAAAAAAAAAAAAAGAAAACAGAATGCAAGATAATGTAAGCCTGTTATTTTACCAAAAGGTTTTTATGCACAAACGCGATATATTGGAGTTATATTTGCGTTAATATTTATCGGTATGTATTGCATGAATTGTGTATTTACTAAAATTGGATGAAAGTTGAAATGACATGCGATGGTATTCTTTTAAAAATTTCCAACATTAGTTGAAAAGTGTTTATGAATTCGTTTTGTCTATCTATCTATCTATCTATCGGCGTGTCCGTCTGTTTGTCTGACTGCCTCTGAACGGGCTCTAACTCATATATATATATATATATATATACTCAGATTGCCCTGCAATTGATATGTGTTATTGAGGTTTACTATGACCTTTGTGGTATTGAAAATGAAGTGTATGCTATTTATAGTTCATTTACATGTATACTCAAAAGAATCCCGTTATATTAATGGGTGAAAGTGGTTTACTGTGTATTTTAGTGATGTTACATCATTTTAAACACATTGAAATTGATATATACCACTGAAGTGAACTACAAGATGCTTATTATAGAATAAGGTGCATAGGCATTCATCGTTCATTTACAGGAACACACACAAGAATTCGGTTACAGTACTGTCTATGAAAAATAACTGCTGGAAGTTCGTTGTTGTTCAGTTGTGGTATACGTTTCTAAATGCGTAACTAATTTTTTGAATATTACTTGTTGCGCATAAATTCTTTATATCATATACAGAGCTAAGCATCGAGTGCATTTCCGTTTATTAACGGGAATTGTTGAAGAGGAATTTTAAAACTGTACTATATGAGTTTCCTAATTGAACTAAATTTTAACATACTATGTAGTAACAAATCTGTGGGACATACATGCACAAAAGAGTTCGGATATTTTTTCGACTATTTATGGTAATTGCTGAAATTCGTTTTTCAAATGTGTTGTTTGTTTTCAAATTGTTTACTTCGACATCATCTTTCACCTTATTAAACTGTGACGTTTTGTTACAGTATTCTGAATGTGTTGGAAAGTGTTTTATAATCTATACTTGACGCATGATTTTTCGTTTTTGTTTTTGGCATATAAATACAATTCACCCATCGATTTCACTGTTAGTGCAGCTGAATCGATAGCATAGAAAAATATTTTTTCTTATGTTTTATAGCACTACGTCGGTTGATCAATGAATTGTGCGTTTCAAACGGATAGATTGAGACATTAAATATTTTAAAGAGCCTTTTAAAAATAATAATATTGTTCTTCCAGTCCCAAACGTTTCGCTCTTTTCCTACTAATAACATTAATACAAGCATTAAGATTTAATCATCAATATCTATATAAAGGGATGATACATAAGCATTTTTTATGCCCTTTACTGGAAATTGCGGAGCTATTTATACTTAAATCATCATTTGATTTCAGAAGACATGATTAAGAAATATACTATTTTAGTATTTAATCGTGAAATTTAAAACTACGTTAAGGAAAAGTGCCTGTCAAATAGAAAACCGATGAATTTTCTTTGAACTGTTTACTTTAAATTGCGGTATTTGAAGAATCTGCCTCCTTTTTTATATATTTTTAAGCAGAATGCAAGATAATATAAACCTGTTACTTTAACAACATATCCATAAAAAGGATTTCCCGTGCACACAGGCAAAATTTTTAGATATATTTGCATTCATATGATTGGTATGCATTGCATGATTATGTGTATATTTACTAAAGATGAAAACTGAAGTGACGTGCGATGAAATTTGTTTGAG
Source organism: Maratus michaelseni (assembly GCA_963931845.1). Classification (NCBI taxonomy): domain Eukaryota; kingdom Metazoa; phylum Arthropoda; class Arachnida; order Araneae; family Salticidae; genus Maratus; species Maratus michaelseni. The sequence goes on along the minus strand of OZ007589.1, from coordinate 283,362,081 downwards.
TATATCAATAGAATTATTTAATCGATTTCACTGTTATTGCAGCTGAACTCATGATTTTTTTTTCCGCGGTGAAGTTCATAGTAGTATGCTCATTGATCAATGAGTTATTTTCTTTCAAATGGATGGATTAAGGCACGAAGAATTGATTTTTTAAATAATATTATTTTGCTTTTTTTCTGTCACAAGTAATGTTGCATTTCCCTAATATTAACTACAGTTACAAGCGTTAAAGATCTAATCATCAATATCAACATAGAGTTCAGGCATTAGGGACTTAAAAAGAGCAAATAAAGGAAAGTTTTGGTGTAGTTTTGATATTTGGTTTTCGGGGTAGCTGAACATAAATCTGAAGTTTTCCAACAAAATTTGTCTCTGGAAATACTTCTTTTTTTTTTACAAAAAACCTGTAAAAAAACGGACTTTTCTCTGTTTTTTCAAAGTTTCAAAACTATGCATTTTGCGTGAAAATCAACACTATATGAATTAAAGATAATAAAATTTCCTACATTTTATGTACTGAAAGTTTTTTTCTCTGATCAATGGTTTAGCCGTAAGAGTGCCGCAAAAATGGGTGTTAAAACAAAAAACTTTAAAAAAAAGCGAATTACGGCACTGTACGTCAATGTAACATCAAACTAACTATTTTTCACAAACGTTAACCATTAATGATACTAACGATTATATGATTGACTATATTTTATACATTTGAGGTAGAGGAAAAGTGCTGATCCGGCGCCAGGGGAAGGTGGGAGCATCAGAGCAGATTCGCCTCCTCTCATGAGTCGAGGGTGTTCCTCCTCCGGAGAGCTCGTACTCTAAGAGAAGGTAAAATTGGGAGGAAGGAAAGGACAAAAAACTTTAAAAACGGGAATTACGGCCCTGTTCGTCTTTGTAGCATGAAAATGAACCATTTTAAGCAAATGTTGACTAAACACTATGTGCTTGACTACATTTTACAATGACGCTGTCTGATAATAAATACGACGACTCATTATGAATCATTATTTAATTATAAATAATTATGTACATTAGTAACAAATAAGTAACAAATTAGTAAACATATTTGCATAAAGTAAAAAAGCAAAAATCTTATTTCCGTATTCTTTTATTTGAAGGCCCCTGCTGTTCATTGACATTTACAACATAGAAAATAGACATGGAATTAGTGGTTTTTTTATTTACTACCAATATTATAGAATTAATTTTTTCTTAATGGTAAATATTTCATTCCTTGTGGCATGGCTTGTTCCTGTTCCATTGAGTAAATGGATTTAATGGGTGGGCAATCCATCTCCAGCAGCTGCATATGGTGGTAAAGCAGCAATATTAGAACTGTTTTTAAAGGCTGGCTTCTTGTACGAAATATACCTTAGGTGATTTAGCGAAGGCACATTCGTCCCACCATAGCTGTACAGCAAGGCGAGGAAACGTTCCCCAGCAGATGCAATCATCTCAGAGTAGCGTTCGAATCTTTGAATACTTTAACAATATCAGCGACATCTGGATTCTGCACAAGAGTTTTGAGGAACTTCAGTTTTTCTTGCATAAACGATATTGACATTGTATCGCACTCGCTCATAGCCTGTAGGAAGAGGATGTTTTCTGCATTGAATTCACAGCATTAGTTGAAGAAAATGTCGCTGGTGAAACAGTGTCCTTCCCAGGTTTTAAAAAGAAATGTTTTCAGCCCTGAAGAAACCTAACAAAATGACCAAGAGTTCTACATCCTCCCCAACTATAATTACAATCTTATTTGACGGAACCGAGGACAACGCATTGTTTACAATCAAGATGCCTGCGTCTTCTTATGCTTGTTTGCATGTAATATCTGCTGGTGATCAGGGCCTGATTAATGCACGGTCCTCCGGGGCCTCGGCCCTGGGCCCACCAATTTCAGGGGCCCACAAATTATGTGGCTGATTTTTTTCCTTAATCAAATACTTTTCAAATAATATTGTTTTATAAAATATGAAACGTAAAATTTAAATATTCTGAATGACTCAATAAAATTTTTAGAAGCTTTTAACCTAGGCACTTTTACTTGAAAAAGTGAATGACCAAGAAACGAACATGGACTTTACTCACGCTTTATAACTCCCGAATAGTAGTATACTGTGTCTGTTGGTTTCAATATAAACGAGGATTTTATAATGTCAGAATTATAGTTTAAAATGATTACTAGACTGTTAGGGAAAACACAATTTTTATGATTTTGGATAAGGTGAGTTTTGAAAAAGACGTCCTCATTTATTCTGCAACACAAACTGTGAATCATAGATGTTTGTGAATTATACAAATGCTTATTTGAGAAAGTGGACGGTAATTCATTTTCTTGATTATTCTTATAAGTTATTATTTTTTTTTCGTAAACTTGAAACTTTCACCCAAACAACTTTGTCAACTCATCAAATAAACCTACTTTTTTTCTGAAAGTGTCGCCGGGAATGGGGAGGTAGGAGGGACCCAACTTTTTAACAGGCCCTGGGCCCAACTTCAACTTGATCGGGCTCTGCTGGTGATAACTTGTCAAGCATTATATATATTAACTGAAAATTGTTTTTTGGGTTAGCAAGAAACTTTTCTTTGGAAATGGTAATGGTAAGTATCATTGTACCATTAAATAATATGTCAGTTGAAGCATGTTTCTTTGCTCGTCTGATACGCTCAGCAGTTTTTGTACCACCTTTGTAAGTCATTAGGTTAGCCTTCAAAGATAACTACTGCCTGCGGTTGGTATTTTGACAGTACGTACTCAACATATTTGTCGCAGATTGTTGAAAAAGACTGATTCTTAGACCAAACAACCTTATGCAATAAAAAACCACCATCAATGACGAATTTAATCTGAAAACTAAACCACTTGTATGTTAGGGGTTTGAATGCCTTGTAGAGAGTAGATTTGGTTCCTATTCTTAAGCCATTGTCGAATATTGATAAGAAATAAGGGCCTAGATTATATGTCAAAAACTCCTGAAGGTCTTCATCCGAATGCTTTGCAACCGAAATTTTTTGAAACAAAGTTGTGGGATTAATAGGAACCAACTCGTCGTCGTCGTCTACTAAATAATGATTTATAATGAGTCATCGTCTTTATTATCAGACAACTTCATTGTAAAATGTAGTCAATCGCATAGATTTAGAATCATTAATAGTCATTGTTTGCTTAAAATAGATAATTTTCATGTTACATAGACGTACAGGGCCGTAATTTGCGTTTTTTTTAGAGTTTTTGTCTTTTACCCCTCCCAATTTTACCTTCTCTTAGACTACGAGCTCTCCAGAGGAAAAACACCCTCGACTCTCGAGAGCAGGTGAGAGCACGAGTGCTCCCACCTTCCTCTGGCGCTGGAACCGCACTTTTCCTCTACCTCAAATACATAAAATATTGTCAATCATATAATCGTTAGTATCATTAATGGTTAAACGTTTGTGTAAAATGTTTAGTTTCATGTTACATCGACGTACAATGCCGTAAATCCCTTATTTTTTACAGTTTTTTGTTTTTAACACCCATTTTTGCGGCACTCTCACGGATAACCATTGATCAGAGAAAAAAAAACTTTCAGTACATAAAATGTAGGAAATTTTATTTTCTTTAATTCGTATACTGTTGACTTTCACGCAAAATGCATAGTTGTGGAGTTATTTTGAAAAAACTGAGAAAAGTCTGTTTTTCTACACGTTTTTTGTTAAAAAAAATACATATTTCCCAGAAAAAATTTTGTTGGAAAACCTCGGATGAACCTCATGTTCAGTGACCCAAAAATCATAATGAAACCAAATATCAAAACTACACCAAAACTTTCCTTTATTTTGTACCAAATGACTGGACTAATAAAGGTCTGATACATAGGCATTTTTTAAAACTTTTACTGGAAATTGTGGAGCTATACTTAAATCATCATTTGATCGCAGATGACATGATTAAGAAATATGCTATTTTAGTATTGAATCGTGAAATTTAAAACCACGTTATTCATTCACATTTTTTTTTTTTTTCATTTTCAAGGAAAAGTGCCAGTTAAATAGACAACCGATGAATTTTCTTTGAACTGTTTGCTTTAAATTGATATTTGAAGAATTTACCTCATTTCAAATATATTTTTTAAACAGGCCTGTTATTTTAACAACAAATCCATAAAAAAGGTTTTCCGCGCACACGCGCAAAATTTTTAGATATATTTGCATTTATATGTTATTGGCATACATTGCATGATTATGTGAATTTACTGAAGATGAAACTGAAGTGACGTGCGATGAAGTTTCTTTGAGTATATCAATAGAATTTTTTCATCGATTTCACTGTTATTGCAGCTGAACTCATGATTTTTTTTTCCGCGGTGAAATTGATAGTAGTATGCTCATTGATCTATGAGTTATTGTCTTTCAACTGTATGGATTAAGGCATGAAGATTTGATTTTTAAAATATTATTATTATTATTATTTTTGTCACAAATATGTTGAATTTCCCTAATATTAAGATCTAATCATCAATATCAACATAAAGGTCTGATGCATAAGCATTTTTTTATACACTTTACTGGAAATTGTGGAGCTATTTATGCTTAAATCATCATTTGATCGCAGAAGACATGGTTAAGAAATATACAATTTTAGTATTTAATCATGAAATTTAAAACCACGTTATTCATTCACAATATTTTTCTTTCTCAAGGAAAAGTGCCAGTCAAATAGACAATTGATGAATTTTCTTTGAACTGTTTGCTTTAAATTTGTATTTGAAGAATCTACCTCATTTTTTTATATATTTTTTAAACAGAATGCAAGATAATATAAATCTGTTATTTTAACAACAGATCCATAAAAAACGTTTTCCGTGCCCACACGCAAAATTTTTAAACACTGGTTCTCTTGTTATTAGGATTAGTTTGCAATTACAGAAAGGGCTGCAAAAGTATCTAATTCAGCATCATACAATTTAGGATGTATTTTCGATGCATTTTCGATGAAATAAAACATTATTATAATTAAAATGATTCTACTTATATTATTATCAGATCCTAAGTCTTGCTTGACCTCTTCGCCTATTTCAATTTCGTTTACTTTATGGGAAGGGGAGGGAGGAGTTTTCATCCAAGTAACACAAACCCGCGTTTTGTTTCGGCCCAATTTCAATAATTTATTACAAATATTACAAAAAAAATTAAGATTATGGTTTGAAATAAGCGCAATGCCTTTGAACACTATCACAAAAGTAGCAATAATTCTTGCAGTTAATGAGGGAAAAATACATCAATGCCAACTATTTTACATGTTTTTTTTTTTTTTTTTTTTTTTTTTTTTCGGAAGAAATTGCATAGTTACTGCATTTTTTATTTGAATTTCTTGCGAACAATTAATTTTTACTTTAGCTAGAGGAATATATATATATATATATATTGAAATCGCTTCAATAAGTCTATAAAAGTAGATACATCAAGGTGAGTGGTTTTGCATGTGATTTCGAAACTGTTGTCTCCCCCTTAAATATGAAGAGGAAATGCGCACTATTTTCTTTAAAATCTAAACTAAAGTCTTTTAAAAAATAAAAAAAAAAGAAAAATTTCAGAACATGCGAGTTACTGTTGACTAATCCCCTGTTTTCCAAATCTTTTCAGTCTTTCACTAAAAAAATGACAGCTGACAGGCGCAGAACAAAATACCGGGCTTTTCTCACATCTTTATACAAAAGTTTCCGTTTTGAAAAAAAATTCTAGAATAACCTGTCAAAAGTTTGTCGAGAAGTCATTTAAATTTGCTTTTAAAAAAACTGACAAAAGATGTAAAGATAAATATGAAGCTGAATATGCAATTTACACAGTAACTTAACCATAAGTTTGTTGTTTTTATTTTATAATCGTATTCTTTTTTATTACTATTATTTATTCCTTTTCTTTTATATATAAGTTGTTTCCTGGATAAATTTTCAATTGATTTTATCTGTAGATTTAAAATGATTTAAAATGATTTAAAAATTGTTTTACATCAAATTATGAGATAATTCGTCTAATACAAGGTCAACGAAGAATCAATCTCTTATTTGAATGCCGGATAAATCTTATTTGCTCGTATAATGTTTATATTATCCTCATAGTAAGTTGTGATGATTTATCTCTTACAAGATGTCTTCATATTAAAATTATCTTTTCATTTCAACCAAATTAGAAATGGATAGTTTAACCTCTTACGGTCCAGCGATGCAAATGTATGCGTCATCACAAGGTGCTTATCTTAGGGGTACAGAGCATTTAAACTTCCAAAAAAATCAATTTTCAGATTTTGTTTTATTCTGAATATTTAAACATTTATGAACAATATGCAGAAAACCGCATTCAAATATCTGCATTATTTCTTGAGTTATAATCATTAATGGCTTTACATGGATACTTTAAATAGATATTGAAACTTCTTAAGATGCGTTTTCTCGAATTGATAAATTTTGCGTTTTCACGCATTGTTTCTTTCAAACTTATATAAGTTAAAAAATAAAAAATGTAACCACACACTGTTAAAAATTTGCAGCAAACTGCGCAGTCATTTGAACGTTTTTATAGAAAACGGTTACATAACCGTAATTTAATTCTTTTCTGGCCATAATATGGTCAGAATAGAGTTAAATAACGGTTACGTACCCATTTTTTCAAAAAACGGTCAAATGACTGGACAGTTTGCTGCAAATTTTTAACAATGCATGTGCGATACTTTATAGTCTTCATGACAAAACAAAACAAAAACATATTTATTTATTTTTATTTTCTTGTACTTGAAAAATACGAATATTTTTTAATTTTGTGTTTAAATTAATTTTAAACAATACTTTATGTGTATATTTTGATTTTGAGTCAGATATGAGTATGTTATGATTCTATTTTGGTTAAAAATTGCTTTTTATGTATGCATAATCTCTAATTTCATCATTCGCGCAACACTTAATGATTTTTATTCACGTATTAATGATATGAATTTTTAAAATAAAAATAAAAATATTATTTTTGAACATACAACATTTATTTTTCGGTATAATATAACTTAAGAATATATGCTTTAGGCAGAAAGTAAAAAAAAAAAATGTCAATTTATGTTATGTGATTTTTGATAATTTGAAAATGGGGATGTTTTTGATTGATTGTTTCGACTGACTCAATGATCCTGTGCCCCCTTAAACACCATTATTTCCTCATAGCAGTTTTTATCTATTTAATACAAACTTATGTGATTAAATAAGGTGAAAATTACTATACAGATATAGTGGCATTCAGAAAATTGTTTACGGGACATTGATCCTAAAAGGTTTAAAAGATAATATTGTAACAAAGAGAAATATTTTGTTTAGTACACTGTACAAATTTACTGAAACTTTTCTTAACATGAAAGAAACATTTATGAAAATTACTTCATCATAAGAATTAAAATCCAGTATACATTGCACAAAACTCACCACTAGCTAGTAGCAAATCACTTCAATTGGCCGCTTACTAATTTTTTACAAATTTAAATTATCTATAGACGAGTACACTGCAAAAAAAAGTGTTGATTTTACAGTATAATACTGCCAGCTGGAGTGCCCCTATTATACTGTAAAATCCACACTTTTTTTTTTCAGTGTACTAGGGGGCTCTGCCCCCTGCTCGCTACGCTCACCAACCCCCGTTCTGATTTCACAGCCTCTTAAAACCTGGTAATGTATCCTGTTTTAAAAAGATGATGATGATATCACGAACGGCGACTTTCTTCTGTAATCAGGTTATAATGCTTTTTCATCTAACTGGTTATAATGCTTTTTCATTTAATTCATCTTTTTTATTTTTAATATTCATGTGTAAACACAATTTTTATGGTGTAATTTTCTTTATTTCCTGCTTTCAACTTGATCATTTAATTATTATTTTAAACTTTCATTATTGTTTTTAATAGTCTCGCGCAAATACATTTTTTATTTGAGATAAAACATAATCCTTTGCGCTTATTTAGAAATTGGCAACAATATAAAAAAAAATGACTTTTTCAATAAAAGATTTTTTACTCGATTTTTAAGGATTTTTTGAGTTTTTATTGTCCGACCGTGATAATTTTTTTAATTTCTGAAAGCTTGTTATATTTTGCGTCTGGTGGTATGATTTTCGAATCCGTAGGATGGCTAGAAAAAGAAGTAATAGCTCCTCAAAAAAGTCCCTAGTAAAAAAGCGATGAGACTAACTCGGAATATCTACGCAGACTTTGATTGGTCCATTTCGTTTTTGGCTCAGTTCCAGATTCTTTTTTTTAATATAGAAGGATAATTGAATGCATGTCCGTAAGAAGGCCCTATGTTACAATTTTAAAATTTTACAGAAATGAAGAGAAACTATTAATGTCACTGATTAGCGATGTCCTGAGCACCTAGGGCAACATAGGCCCTTCTTCCGATCTTAATTACTCTCCACTTTTATCTTCATGCTGAGCATTGACGAGTAATACAAAACTATAGTTAGAAGAGTAAGGAAAGTAATAAAATTATTTTTACTTTCTTCTATCTTACAAGAAGAAAGTATTGGATTCATGAAAATTTTCGACTTTCAGTTTTCGACGGATTTATACGTTTCAGAAGGTCCTGAACACGATTTGACTGTTTTTAGAAAATGTCTGTCTGTGAGTCTGTCTGTCTGTCTGTCTGTCTGTCTGTCTGTCAGTCTGTATGTGACACAAATTTTGTGGGCGCCCTATCTCAAGATATGATGCTCGGAATTTAATAAAACTTTAGATTCAGTTAGTCCCTGATATAAATTGGTGCTGATCAGTTTTTGGTAAAAATCGCCCGGCAGGTGGCGCTGCTATGCAGCATTTTTCGCGATTTCCGCAATAGCTCTATCTCAAGAACTAATGCTCGGAATTTAATAAAACTTTGGATTCAGTTAGTCCTTGATATAAATTGGTGCTGATTAGTTTTTGGTAAAAATCGCCCGGCAGGTGGCGCTGCTATGCAGCATTTTTCGCGATTTCCGTAATAGCTCTATCTCAGGAACTAATGCTCGGAATTTAATAAAACTTTATATTCAGTTAGTCTTTGAAATAAATTGGTGCTGATTAGTTTTTGGTAAAAATCGCCCAGCAGGTGCCGCTGCTATGCAGCATTTTGCAGGATTTACAAGATTTTAGCGATAGTCATATCTCAAGAAATATTGCACGGAATTTAATAAAACTTGAGTTTAAGTTAGACCTTGATATAAATTGGTGCTGATTCTTTTTAGTGTATGCGAAACCTGTGTGTGATAGAAGAAAGTTTTGGGATTGACACATCCGACTAGTTAGTTTATTGTTTTAATTTTATATTTAAAGTAAACAAATTTGTATATTATGAAATTGCAATTTTTAACACTGGGTAACCACTAATCATTCAACATAGGCCTTTTTCCAACAAAAAAAACCAACTTTCCAAAATTTGTAACATAGGTCCTTCTTTCAGATACACATTCAGTTAAAATTAAATGCTTATTAGAGCAACCCCTTTCATCATTTGCGCAGTAACCTACATGCATTACAATACCATGGTAATTATCTTCGGTGTCTAATAGTTTCTTTTACTGATTTCTAAAAAAATCTATAAATTATTTTTGAATATGTTAGCTCCATTATCAATAGACTATTCTAAGACTCAGAAACACAGGTGAGACAAGGCAACATATATCTCCCAAGTCTCGAAGCACACATGTATAAATGGAACCTCTTTTTCGCAATCCTCACCTCTCCAATTCAATAATACCTCCCCATACCCTCTCCACTTTTCTCTTTTCCCCAAAACTGATTTACGATTTCGCCGAAATCCGACTCTAAATTCATTCCTGTGCAGTTTCCCTAGTTTCCCCGAGCCTCTCTCGAATCTGATTACTAAAAACTCTCTCTGCTGACACCGAAAAATTCACTTCGCGGCAGGAAGACTCCGCGACTGGCAAGCGCTATAAAGAGGTTTTGGACGTATATATATGGCGTAGTAGCCGAACAGAGAAGCCGTATCCATAAATTAGGTTATCGGAGCGCGGGAAGACTACTAACGTTTCCACGGAGACCCCGGCAGGAGAGTTTCTTAACAACTTTTGCAGAAGAGGAACGGAAGGATGATCTTAGGCTGCCGGGAGATCTCTTGATGATGCACCAGACGGGAATCAGCCAGTTTGGAAAGTAAGTCTTCCTGTGGAGTTAATGGACTTGCAGTCGGTCCCGGATCTTCTTACTGATATGTGTTAATGCCCAGGAGAATAAAATGAAGTTCTAGTTTATGGGAAAAATGTTTTGGAAAATCTCTCCAGGAAATGCAAGCCAATTCAAGACTTAGAGCTTTAAAAATAACTAATATAGATCAAACTTTGAATCTTTGTTTTAGTTTGATTTGGTTTTGAAAAATGTAATTAAGAAAAAAAAGTCTACAATCTCTGAAAGATCTGTTTCTGATCAGTGTTGTTATTATTATTATTATTTATTGTTGTTGTTAATGGTATATGAGCTTACTTAGTTAAATCACTGTGTTACATTTGTACACTAGATACGATTTCAATATTCTGTAACTTAAAATTATGTCTTAAAATAAACTTTAATGAGAATTTAAACGTTCAAAGCATGCACTGTGCAAAAAAAAATATTTACGAGAGGTGGAGTACGGACAGACGGCATACAGACAAACCGAATTCCTAAACATTTTTCAACTATGTTGGAAAGTGCTAAAAGGGAACAATCCCGTTTTCCCGTTCTAAAAATATTTTAAACTGTAACAAAGCAATATAAAAATTGCATTAAAAAAAAAGTAATAAATAAGTTCTATATAAACGATTATTGTTGCCAAGCAAAAATTGCATCAAAAATACCCACTTTTCTGCAAGATTCCTAAGTTGACATTAGACCAAACAAATTCTATGCGATCAATCAATATTTACAGCTAAAAGCATTTGTGATTATATTTTCTTTAAAATCTACAGGTAACTTCTAGTACAGAATATCTTTAGTTATATGTATACTTATAGCATGTTAATTGATAATTCACATCTTCCACATTAACTGTCGATTTAATTTTTTGCGTTCATTCAATAACACAAATTTGCTGAAGAAAGACGATACCTTTTTATAGGAAATTGAATAACAATTATTTTTTAATTTATACATAATATATAGATAATGGTATATAAGCCACTGTTGAGGCTTTTTTATATATTCTCAGTGCCTTTACAGCGTATCTGATATGAAAGTATTAAATTTATTAATAAATCATCATGGTTGCCCTCAGATATAAATTATGAATTTTCAAGTACATTCATGACCTTATTTTTATTCTAGTCTGCAGGAAATTTACAGATATTATAATTCAGATACCAAAAAATCGATCAGTGTTTTTCTTTTCCTACAAAGATAAAACTTTCACAAAATGTCGTCAAAGACAGCAAGTTGAACCATGCTGATGATGATGAATAGGTGGACATCTGGTAGAAGTAATCTATAACTCAATATATATCAAATATATAGATACTTTTACTAAATAAAACTATTTCTATTCATAAGTACCTGAACGCTAATATCTGAAACTTTAAGGAAAGTAGGAATGAAAATAAAAGTGTCTTCAGTATACTGCGGAAAAGAAGGTTGCAGTTATGGCATTAGATAATGAATAACATATTACGCAACGAAAAATAAAGTAATGAATAAGTACTATTTCGTACCTTCAATGAATGAACTTGTTTGAAATCAAGTAGCTCAAACTTCAGTTAATTGGAATCAGATAGTAATCTATTGATATATTTTCAAATTTCTTTGTTTGCTGAATTATATTTACGAAATTAACTATGTAAACTTCTCTGTCCAACTAATGTATATATACAACTAACTGTTACCCGTGACTTCGTTCACGTAACATTAAAAAAAAGGATAAATGCATTAATTTAGCAAACCATTTCATTCGATAATTAAAAACATATATAGTTAACCAAATCTTTATCACATTTTATAGGAGACAATACGGTATTTCTTTGTTATAGGGGCCTTAACATAACAACCAATGATAAAAGAAGGGCCCAGTAAAATCGTGAAAATCAACGAATAAACTTCGTAGAGAATACTTCTATACAACAGTGCATTTTAGGTGGTATTTGGAGTGAAATTTGTATATGTTTTCATTTCTAAATGGGCATTATTATATTGTTTATTTGTATAGACATGTGTTATATATTTCTTACTACATTATTATTTTATGTCTTGTTTATGTATATATTAAATAAAGTGCTTCTCGCTAAGTGGTGTAAATATTGAACAAACTGCTTGTGAATTTTATACATTGATAGATATTTCATAAAGATATAACAATCTGATGCGATTCTAAAATGTAAATAAAGGTTGCTAGAAAGTACTTTAAATTCTGCCCAATTTAACCTCCATATTTTTTCTATCGCGTCAAGGGCACTCTAAACAAATAAGAACCGACAACACCAATCTGATGATCTAAATTTACATATTTTTGTTAGTATATATAGGATAATTTTAATTTATTTAGCGCTTGAAATTTTTTACGCTTTTTCTAGGGTTAAGTGTCGAATAAATGTACTTTCTTGTTATTATATTTCTATTTATTCTATTTTCCATTCATTCCATTTATGGATATTGATTTAATTTACATATTCGTTTCAAAGAATATTGTTTAAAGTTATTATTAGTATTAGGATAGGATACGATTAAGATTATAAACTGGACGACAATGGTATGATTAATTCAGGTTTAAAGGATGAACCAGGATGTCTATTTACATCATTTCCTATTCTCGGAAATTTTATACCTATATGTGAAAATATTTTCTACTATATACAACGCGCTGTCACGTTTATAATATTATGAATTGGCACGTGTTGGGTTAAAACTCTACATGATTATTATCTTTGTTTTTGATATTTTGTAAGTTACGTTGCCGATGGCAACAGTCTTGTGTTCATGTTTTCCTTTTTTTTGTTAATACGCAGTTAAAATGGCTTTGAGATTCTATTTCTTTTATTTTGAGAAATTTAATATATATTATTACGCCATAAGTATTGCTGTGTATAGTTTTGTGAGTTAAAACAAACGAGTGTACGAGTGTACAAATTAGAACTGTAAATAAACTTTACTTTGTGATAAAGTTATGGAATGTTTTTACCCTACATCTAAAAACTTCTGATTCTGAAGTTCATAAAAACTGAACAACTGGCGTCCGCCGACAGGACTCGGCTGCTGATTATCGAGTAAGTTTTGTTTTGTTTGTCTTATTTTTGAGTTGATATGGAAGCAGCAAAGAAAATTAGAACTCAGCATAGGAGATTGTTTAGCAAAGCTTGTAACGAGTTCGATACTGAAGAAACAAACTTAACAAATTCTGACAAAATAATTAAACTGAAACTTATTGAGGAGAAAGCTACGCTAATGCTAAATTCTGAAGAAAATGTTAAACAGTTTCTTTATTCTGAAAACATTACAGATGATTTAATTGAAAAAGAGATCGATGAATCCGAATGTTATATAGACCGTTGGCGGTTATTACAGATTAAGTTGAGTCAGCTTTTGCTTTCAGAAAGAGAAGACGTTTCTTCGAATTGTAGTGATTCTCAGAAAAATACGTTATTACGTTACCCAAAAATAAAATTGCCTACATTTAATGGAAATCTAAGGAACTGGGTTAGTTTTTGGGGGCAGTTTGAGAAAATTAATAAAGACCCTAATTTAGATCTGCATGATAAGTTTGCATATCTATCCCAATGTATGGAGAAGGGAAGTGCTGCCGAAGAGTTAATTAAAAGTTTTCCACCCGGGGGAAATAGTTATGAGAAAGCAATAGAACAATTGAAATTACGTTTTGGGAGAGAAGAGCTACTTATACAGGTGTATGTTAGGGATCTTCTGTCATTGGTTATCCAAAAGCAGAATATGTCGAAAAAATCTTTGAGAAATCTTTATGATTTATTAGAAACAAAGCTTCGTGCGCTTGAAATACTAGGGGTAACGAGAGATAAGTATGCGTCGATGCTTTTACCACTTGTCGAATCTGCTTTACCTGAGGAAACGCTTCTAGCTTGGGAACGATATAGATCTGTAAGTCATAGATCACATGAGGAGGAGGATCAAAATACATCTAAAATTACTGAAAAGACTGATCTCGATTCAATTCTTGATTTTCTTCAAGATGAAGTGCAGGCAGAGGAGCGCATAATCCTAGCCTCTCAAAACTTTGGGATTGAGACCAAGAGTAATTTTAAATTGTTCAAAGAGAAGAGGGCTGGAAATGATAGACACAAATACGGGGACACTCGTCAAATAGCTAGTGCAGCTGAGCTTTTGACCTCTTCGAATGAACAAAAGCAGTGCATATTTTGCCGCAATTTCCATAATTCCACTGACTGTTTGAAGGTACGGAAAATGACGATGAAAGATAGAGAAAATCTCGTAGAGAAATCAGGGTGCTGTTTTCTGTGCTTAAAACCGGGTCATCAAGTTCGTAAGTGTTATTCAAAGATAACTTGTTTGGGTTGTGGAAAAAGACATCATATATTACTCTGTCGTAACATAAAGCAACCAGCATTCTCACCAACCGGAAAAGAAACTACAGAGTTAGATAATGTTTCAAAAGAGGATCAAGCACTTGCGAATATATCCAAAAGCCCTAGTGTTATGTTATTAACATTAACGGTTTTAATCAGAGGTAATGGGAGAAAACGGAAGGCAAGAGCCATCATAGATTCTGCTTCGCAGCGCTCTTACATTTTAAAAAACACTGCCAAAGAGATGAAATATAAAAGGGAAGACTATGAATATCTTCAGCATTCTCTGTTCGGAGGAGAAAATACAGGAGTGTGCAAGCATGATGTGTTTACTTTATATTTGACAAGTTGCGATGGATCTTATAACTGTCATTTTAAAGTACTGAGTCAACCTGTTATCTGTGGGAGCGTTCCACCGACAATACCTGCGATTCATTTAAAAGAGCTTACTGACTATAATATTTGTGTCAACGATGATTATATAGGTCCTATTGAAATCTTAATAGGAGCCGATGTAGCCGGAAAAATCATTACCGGTGGTTACAAATCCTTATCATGTGGTTTAACAGCAATGGAAACACGTTTAGGGTGGACCACAATGGGACGTATACCCCAGATTTCTTCAGAGGTAAATGAAATCTCAGTAGCTAATTCTATGCTTTCTACTACTCGAACAATAACAGAATTGTGGACTCTTGACACTCTCAGTATTACAGATCCATCTGAGAAGAAAACTAAAGAAGACCTTCATGAATCCGCCAGAGAGCATTTTCTTAACACAGTTCAAATCGACAAAGACAATCGTTTTGTGGTACATTTACCTTGGCTTGCCGATCACCCTCCACTACCTGATAATTATAACTTGGCTTTAAAGAGACTGGAAGGTACTGCACGGAAGTTGAAAGAAGAAAATTTATATGATGATTATAATAAAATATTTGAAGAATGGGAAAAAGAAGGAATAATTGAAAAAATTCCTAAGCACGAGATTCAATTACCGTCTCATTATTTACCACACAGACATATCGTGAAAGAAAATAGCACAACTAGAATCAGACCTGTGTTTGATGCTTCAGCAAAGCTGAGAGCTTTCCCAAGCTTAAATGACTGCCTGGAGAAAGGGATAAACCTTGTTGAGTTAATTCCTACAATATTAACACGTTTTCGGATGAACAAGTTTGGAGTTACGGCGGACATCCGTAAAGCATTTTTACAAATTCGCCTACAAGAAAGCGATAAAGATTATTTAAGATTTCTTTGGTATGACGAAAATAATGAACTGAAATATTATAGACATTGTCGTGTCGTCTTTGGAATTTCAAGTAGTCCTTTCTTACTTAATTCTGTGATTCAGTATCATCTGGAAATGATTTTGGAGGAAGCACAACTTGGAAACTCAAAATACCCTGTGGATATTGTCCAGAAACTTAAGAACAGCTTTTATGTAGACAATTGTCTAACTAGTGTAAAAACGGAGACAGAATTGCATGAATTCATAAAAGTAGCTACAGATATTATGTCAGAAAGGAAGTTTGACCTTAGAGGGTGGGAGCACAATTATCCCCATTCCTCAACAAAAGAGGCTTCTTGTACAAAAAATAAAGTTGTCCCAGTATTAGGCCTGCAGTGGTTCTTGAACTCAGATACTCTTTCTGTAAATTTAAAAGAAGTTTGTGAAGATAATGGACCTGTTACTAAAAGAAAAATATTGTCAGAAGTCCACAAAATTTTTGACCCTATTGGTTATACTTGTCCAGTGACCTTATATCCGAAATTAATGTTACAAGAACTGTGGGAAATGAAAACAACTTGGGATGCAGAGCTGCCATCAGCAATTTCTAAAAAATTCAAAAAGTGGAGAAAACAGCTGGATCTACTAAAAGAAGTTACTATACCTAGATGCTTAATAAAAGACCCTGATGATACCTGCAATTTAAGTTTACACGTCTTTTGTGATGCGAGCAAAGTAGCTTATGCTACCTGCATATATTTAAGGAGTGAAAGTAAGAACTTAACTTCATGTCAACTAGTTCAAGCACGATCTAAAGTAGCTCCGCTGAAGTCTATTACAATTCCTCGGTTAGAGTTGTTAGCGTGCACTATTGGTACCCGACTGTGGCAAAGAGTTATAGCAGATTTAAAATTAGGAGATATTCCCACCTTCTTTTGGACTGACTCCAGTAACGCATTATATTGGATAAAGGGTAGCGAAAACTGGACACCATTTGTGTATAACAGAGTGCGAGAAATTAGATTAGTGAGTAAACCAGAAAATTGGTATTATGTACCTGGGTCGATCAATCCAGCGGATTTACCCTCCAGAGGTTGTTCCGCTCGACAATTATTGGAGACAGAGTGGTGGAAAGGTCCTCCTTGGCTGTATTACCCATCTGATGAATGGCCTAGATCAGAATTCTCAGTAAATGAAGAAGAAGTGTTAAAGGAAAAGAGAAAGGAAATAGTATCATCTATGGTGAACCTTCAAAATATAGACAGTTCCTTTATCCATAAGTTTTCGAACTACAACAAAACTGTAAGAATTATTGCCTGGCTACTTCGATTCATCAATAATAGTCGTATTCCGAGAAGTAGTAGAAAATATGGTAGCCTTGATTCCGAAGAAATTTCTGTAGCTGAGTATAGAGTTATCAGAATAATACAGAAAGAAAGCTTCGTTAATGAAAAGGATGAAAAGTTAAAAACTCTGGGAGCTTTCAAGGATAAAAACGATATTATCCGATTGAAAACAAAACTTTTGTATCGACAAGATAGTGAAGATTTTATAATGCCTGCAATTTTACCATCTCAACATGAAGTTGTAAAGCGTATAGTGATATACTATCATGAAAAATATGCTCATGCTGGGACTCAAATGCTGCTTAACATTTTAAGAGAGAGATTCTGGATTCTGCATGGTAGGAAGACAGTGAGATCCATCTTATCCAAATGTATTGTTTGTAGGAGACATTCTGTAAAAAAGCTCGATACTCTCACTCCATCTCTTCCAGAGGACCGTATACGAGACGCTGCTGTATTTGAGATCTGTGGAGTTGACTTGGCGGGGCCACTGTTTCTCAGAGATAATAAGAAATCCTGGGTTTGTCTATTCACATGTGCCGTCTACCGGGCAGTACACATTGAATTAGTGGATTATTTATCTACACCTTCCTTTTTACTAGCTTTGCGCAGGTTCGTAGGCCGTAGAGGACGATGCAGCACTATCTATTGTGACAATGGCTCCAATTTTGTGGGTGCTTCAAATCTGCTAAGTGCACTGGATTGGAACCTTATTGTAAGTGACACTGCTCTTCATCCTATTAAGTGGAAATTCAACCCACCGACTGCCTCTTGGTGGGGTGGTTAGTGGGAGAGACTGGTCGGTATTCTTAAAAAATTGTTGAGAAGAGTACTGGGCTGATCTTCTTTAACTTACGAACAAATGACGACGGTGCTGTGTGATTGCGAATCCATAATCAATTCAAGACCGTTGACGTATGTCGCAGATAACGACGCAAAGCTTGTTCCATTGACTCCTTCAATGTTCCTACAAGATATCAAAGTGAGTGGTGTTCCTGACTGTGATAGAATTGATCACCGGAGTCTTAACCAACGTGTTAAGTATCGTCAAAATTTACAAGAGGCCTTAAGAAATAGATTTCGATCGGAATACTTGGGAGCTCTACTTCAGAGACCAGAACATAAAAGAGCTGCCAAAGTAGCGGTTGGTGACGTTGTCTTAATTGGAAGCGACAATACAAAACGTATCAGTTGGCCACTTGGGAAAATAATCGAGGTAATCCCCGGGAAAGATGGTGTTAGAAGACTTGTGAGACTAAAAACTGCGAGGGGTGAGTTGCTTAGACCGCTACAACGTCTCTATCCTTTAGAAGTGTCAGCATCAGAGTCGTTTCTAGTTGGAGAAAAATTGGCAGGTACAAAATTAAGTGAGAAACCAACAGCCAGTCAATCAATTGACTGCAATATTGAATCTTCTGAGGAGGCAAGGAAAACTAGAAGTGGCCGTATCATTAAAATGCCTCATACTTGTGAACTATTTATATAATTTTGCTATTGTAATTGTGACTATTATTAATTGTAAGTTAACTTTTATGTTAAAATTTAACTTAGGTGGGAGGATGTTGGGTTAAAACTCTACATGATTATTATCTTTGTTTTTGATATTTTGTAAGTTACGTTGCCGATGGCAACAGTCTTGTGTTCATGTTTTCCTTTTTTTTGTTAATACGCAGTTAAAATGGCTTTGAGATTCTATTTCTTTTATTTTGAGAAATTTAATATATATTATTACGCCATAAGTATTGCTGTGTATAGTTTTGTGAGTTAAAACAAACGAGTGTACGAGTGTACAAATTAGAACTGTAAATAAACTTTACTTTGTGATAAAGTTATGGAATGTTTTTACCCTACATCTAAAAACTTCTGATTCTGAAGTTCATAAAAACTGAACAGCACGATCGACTTGTTCAAGTTTACATAATTCGGCTGGAAGAAAAGTTTCATTACTTTTTGATTTCTTCTTTGATTTTTCTTCATTACGTGAATTTGTCGGTAAAATTGATTTTCGTTTCGATAACATTGTTGCTTTTTAAGTTTTTAAAAATATTGTAATTTTACTTAAACATTGCTTTAAAATCTATGCCATTTTTCTCAACCAACAAGACTTTACAAAAAGCTACTATGAAACCGAACTTAAAAAAAAGCTATATTTAAAAATGACAATAAAGTTTTTACTATTTGAAAGCTAAAAGAAATGTAAAATTAAATTCCGGTTCGAAACGACCATTTACAAATGTGTTTTGATTGTGGGAAAATGATAGCAGAAAAATGCTATTACTTCAACGCAATCATATTAAATCTTTAGCTTTTATGAAAAAATGCAACTTTCTTTTAAAAAATAAAGTTATTTTTATTAAGATTTTCTGATTTTCTATACGGATAATTTTGCGGTGCATATTATTGACATTTGTCGTCCAATATCTTTTCAAAGTTTTTTTTTCTTTTTTTTTACTTTTTAAAATTTAAATTAAAAATATGGTACATTTATGTTAGCCGTGTGCAGACGATAAACCGCCAAGTATTATTCCTATCACCATCATTCGTATTGAATTCGTATTAAAATATAAATCTTTCACTCATTTCATCTAAAACATCTATATATTTAAAACGCTAAGCGATTTCTTTCGACAATCCGTGAGAACAAACTACTGCATCAAATTACACCATTCTTTTTTTAAATGAAAGATATTTGGACACAGATTTGTTATCGTGCATTCGTTTGTTCGAAAATTTAATTAATTAATCGTAATTTTCAATTAAACTTTTACTTCTGCTAATGACGTCATAATCGGATAACGCCTACTGTTGCGAAGCACAGAGTTTAATCTCTAAACTCTGTGGTTGAATAAAAGAGAAATAATAAATATTAAAAGCACGCGGTTTTCAGGCCGAATTTGTTAATTTGCAAGTTAAATTTCGGTAAAAATACTTATCCGCGTATTTTATAAGCGAATAAAAATTCATATTTATTGTGACGTCACGGGAATATTGTCCATTGGGTTTATTTTATCATTATACATTATAACTTTGTTGATGCCATTTTTTTCATTACAATTAAATACAAAATATATTTATATTTGTGTGCATGGTGTTTAAGCATTAATGTAAGGTATATGAAGTACGTGTGAAAAGTTTGCGCCGGTGAAAATGACGTTATGCTTAGCTTGAAGTGCATTTTAACATTGATAAAACTAAAGAGAAAAATGTATATGATTGTGTTAACATGACATAATTTTACTGATTTTTGCATTCATAATTATAAAGATTAGAACTGGAGCCGTCATTGATTTCTTCATCTTGATTGCATACCTTGATTACATGTTACCAATTGCTTTTTTTTTAATTATAGGATAGAAGATTTCCTTTTTTAATAAAAAAAATCACAAAAGTAAAGGATTTCAGGAAATTTAAAGTTATTAAAAATAGTGTTATGGCAGAAAAAAATCTTGAAATAGTTATTGTATTTTTAGCTAGAATAAACAACGTAAGATATTTCATAGGAATTATTTTGGTAGATTTATTATAAGTTCATTTAACAGTTCCTTATTAGCGCAAAGTCCTATTTCTTTCACTGTGAATTTCTCTTTCCATGTCAAAAAATGTTTTTCCACTTTTGGACGCCAGCCAAAATACAGTGGCAGTTTTTAGAAATGTACAACAGTTGTGACAACAAAGGCGCTATCGCTTTAGCTTTCATCGCGCTTACATCACTTCGAAATACTACAAATTTCTATTTTTTACTACATTTTACAATTTCAATTCTTACATCATCAATTAGAAAAAAAATTAGCTTTCGATTGAAATTTATTTGAAAACTGCCGATTAATTTAACGACTTTTTAAATAATTTTCAAGCATGAAAAGTTTTTCAATTCTATCTTATCAATGACCACCAGTTTACTTCAATAATGTAAAATAGACCCTGGGAAAGTTGCCACAATTAAAAATAGATTTCCCTAACCATCATAAAAAGTGAATAATAACTAAAAAAAAAAAAAAAAAAAGAAAGAAAAAAAAAGTGATATATTATAAGATCAGATTATCCATACGATAGAACAATTTGGCGCTAAACAAAATTCTGCCAGGGGAAAAAAAAGAAAAAAAAGACTATTTTTAGTTTATGTTGAACATAAAATTGATATGTTGAATTCGTCGATGAATGTGTTCCATCAGATATTAGGATATGCTAGGAATTGCATTTTTTTTATTTTTTTACATTTGCCAACTGTATAAGAGGAAAAATATCCCCGACTGTGATGGAAAAGGGATAATCATCCATGTCAAGGAACCGAAAAAACCATACAAATAAATTACACTTGAAAACATTAAAAATCTCCCTCATCTGCAGATAGATTTATTACTGTAAAAAACTTCTTAATCTTTGCATAAAAATTGATTAGCTTAAAACAATGGATGCGTTTTAGAAGATATGGATTTTAAACGAACAATGATTAAAGAGGACATTTTAAAACTTTTTTAACATCGAATTTCGACGGTGCTTTTGGGCAGATGCAATGCACATGCGCATAGGAGCTCATTCGGTTGCATTATCACAGGGGGGTAGGGGGAGATGTGTGCTTTATTTACTATGTTCTGTTATTTACTGAATATGATATAAACGTAGGAATATACTATTTGTATATACTTCATAGGTCCATGAATTTTTTTTCTTGCCGTGGGGAATATGGTGGTAATGTCAAACTGATTTGCATTACACAGTTATTTACGGATTGTTTGTTTGGAGTTTGCATCGGAAATAGTACTGTATTTGACTGGGGAAAAAACTTTTAAAATAAAATATTTGAAAGACTGTTTCATACGCACCCCTTCTTAAATAATAAAGAAGCTTATTTTACTGATAATGTTATAGTATTTTTTCTGTCAAGTTTTGACGGGTTCCATCTAGTAGAACTTTAATTTAAAACATATACATTTAAAATAATTCATTTCATGTGAAATGGAAAAAGAACAAAAATAGAGAAATTAATCACAAATAATTTGATAACCCAAGATCATTTTATTTCAACATCAAAGCAAATCTGTTTTATTTTCGATATATATGACGATCGTATATGACGACATATATGATGATCGTATTTATGCACCTTGTATTATTATCAAATATTTGAAAACTCAAGTTTTATTTCTAATATGACGTCATTTCATATTCTGTTTCTTAAATAATTGATTTCATTTTCATTTTTCACGTGGAAATTTTTCATTTGAAAATAATTTGTTGAGTAAACATTATTATTCCGAATTTTGATTTAGTTTTGGCAACGATAAAGTATTAGCAACGGTAAAGTTAATTTAACCATTTTAAAATATTATACGACAAAATGTCCATTTATTCTCTATGAAAATAACGAAATTTTGAATTATTAAGAAAAATACTTGAATAAAATAAACAAAAACCAGCTTATGTTCATTTCCGGGTTATAATCAACCTATATGCAAAGATACATGATCATTAAATTCTCCATTTTGACGCTGGCTTCAGCCTAACATTTGCACACAATCGGATTTATAATATTATTAGGATGGTTAAAATTTCATCTGCAATGAAGATTTAATTTTAGTAGTAATAAGTTACTTGTATTATTACATTCTTTTATTTAACTCAATACTGATTTTGCATGTAAAGACGTAATTTTGTTATCGATTTTAACTCACTTCGTGATATGCTAGAATCACAAAAAATAAGTACAAAAGTGTGTTTTCGATATAAATACAACATTTTAATATTTTTAGAACTTAATCATTAGTTATTTTTCCGTTAGCTTACCATAGCTGATAAATAGTCAAATATTCTTTACGGTTACAATTGTATACGAGTTTCAACAACAATGGAATTAATGATGCGTCAAACCACGTATTAGGAATTGGTAAATTAATATTTTTATTTATGCAGACGACTTTTGGCTAATGGCGATAAAATTGTTTCTTTTATTTTCGTTGCTATGGTTTTTTTCTTTTCTTTTTCTTTTTCTTTTATATTTTATTATCTCACGATAGTAGGTAAATTTACGGGAAAAAAGGTTGGCATCTGTTTTTATTGGGAAGTTAAAAAGGAATGTTTTGTTGTCTGTAGTTATGAATGTTATTTTAGAAGAATTCCATCTATTTTCTTGAAAAGACATGACGAGAATTTAATAAAGTGCAGATAGAAAACATATTTTAGGATCATCTTTTATTTTGTAAAGTACGATGATCCGAATTGAAGGTAAAATTAATCTATAACTTTGTAAATATGTAAATAACTGTCAGTATCAACATCTCTTCGAATGTCCCCTATCTATTATTTCTAAGGATGTAAATAAATCTTATGATAACCAATACAAGCTTGAATAGTTAAATATTTCGAACCCATCATTGTGATTGATAAAATTCAAACACCACGCTTACCAAAAAAGACCAACTGACTGTGAAGCTGCAACAGTGAAATATTTTAAATAGTATAAACAACATAAATAAAAAATAAGCTGTAATATGTATGTTGCGATCAATATGATTAATCCGGTCATTATTAATAATAACCGGTTATTATTAATAATAACCGGGCATTATGACCGATCAGTATTAATAATAACCGGTCATTATTAATAATGACCGGATTTATCAAATTGACCTTAACATGTATATATTTTAAATAATCTGTAATCAATTAAGATATCCTGTAAAGATAGTCAAATAGGGCTTTCTTTCCTTTTCTTTTCTTTTGCCATATTAAAAATAAATAAATAAATAAATAAAAATAAAAGGCAAAAATTAATTTTTTTATATAAATTCACTAATTTGCGCTTTCTATATATTTTAAATAATCTGTAATCAATTAAGATATCCTGTAAAGATAGTCAAATAGGGCTTTCTTTCCTTTTCTTTTCTTTTGCCCTATTAAAAATAAATAAAAATAAAAGGCAAAAATTAATTTTTTATATAAATTCACTAACTTGCGCTTTCTATATATTTTAAATAATCTGTAATCAATTAAGATATCCTGTAAAGATAGTCAAATAGGGCTTTTTTTTTCTTTACTTTCACCATATTAAAAATAAATAAATAAATAAATAAAAATAAAAGGCAAAAAATAATTTTTTATATAAATTCCGTAATTTGCGCTTTCTACCAAGCATAAAAAGCGCCGATTTTCCCATAATCGGGTTTGGTGTCCATGCCAAAATAATCTATCTTAAAAGTAATCTTCTGTAAAAATCATAAATAGAACTCATGAAATTTGGCGTGATTTTCAAGATAAATATTGAATGATTATAAAAGGGTGTTTTTATTTCATCTTATTTCTTATAACTTTTATACTTATTTTTCATGTAGTGATAGGCAACATCGCCATTTTATATTCTCGTGGATAATAATGGTGATGAACAGGTCTTAACAAATGCAGTCGCCAGGTCGCCACTAGCAACAAACTTTTTTTTATCTGGCGACCAAATTATTTAACCTAGCGGGGATTTTTTTGTTTTGTTTTTTCTTATGTACAAAAATTCATTTAAGAAATAAGTATAAACGTTATTTTTTTTTCTCGCCTCTACTCGTGCGCATGAAGCAGCGATCTTCCTCTGCTCGCGTACTTTTAATAAATAGAAGAACCAAGTTTAAAAGGCATTTTCCATCTCTTGCCCAGAAATCGCCATTTTATCCAGCTCTAGCTAGCTAGCATGTAACATCATCGGAATGTTGAAGGGAGGGGCGGGG